>CM053405.1:132768320-132811393 GCA_028644305.1 Xerus rutilus | reverse complement strand
TTACTGCATCAAGAAATTTCTCAAGCATATGAGACAGAAAGAGAAGTCTCCTGATTGCCAATATCTACTCCAAAACTTGATGATGTTCAGCTTTTTAATTTTTGTCAAAGTTATGGATATACAGTAAGACTTTCTTTTGTTTTTATTTGTGGCTTCTGAATTGTGAATTGCCTCTTCATATACTTTGCTCATTTTTAACTAGATTTCTTTTCTTAATTAATTCTCAATAACATGTCCATTATGTCCCATGACTGTGAGAATTATTAATACTAAATGCAGATAATACAAATCACAGTTGCTAAGCCAAATTTATGAATAACAAATAGAAATACAGAAAGCCAAACCTTTCCCATCAAATTCAAATAGAACATAAATAAAACCAGTTGGATATTTGAACAAGAGATCAGCAAAGTTCATCTGTAAAGGTCCAGGTGGTAAATATTTTCAGTTTTGCAAGCCATAAGATCTCCATTGAGCTGGGTGTAGTGGCACACACCTGTAATCTCAATGAATCAGGAGGCAGAGGCAGGAGGATTGTGAGTTCAAGGTCAGCACAAGCAACTTAGCAAGGCCCTAAACAACTTAGTGAGACCATGAATGTGGCCTAGTGGTTAAGCACCCCTGGGTTCAATCCTGGGTACCAAAAAGAAAAAAAAAAAAATCTCCATTGAGACCACTCTATCATAATGTGAAAGCAGTCATACCAAATGCATTGAGGAAGAGAGGGACTGGCTGTCATTTGCAAGAATAATAAGTGAGCCTGATTCTGTCTATGGACTGTATTGTTTGCCAACATCTGATTTACACAATAAGTTTTTGTTTTGCTTTGTTTGATTTACAGTGAATTATGTGCCTGTGTGGTCCAATTCCATGTTCAACTCTTCTTATAGAGTTACACAGAATATCTTGATTTATACTATCATAATTGAATTGTCAGCACTCATTTCACATACATTTTATTTTGCAGCCTACGTGGAACTCATCCAGGCATATATTCCTTCCATTTTTCTGGTAGTACCCATGTGTTCATATTGTTACAATTAAAACTTAATGTTCCTTTTTATTACTATTTTTTGTAGATTTCTCCAAAAGTAAAAATGTCAATATATTTAATCCATACACAAATATTCACACAATTTAAAAGTCATGACTATTGATTACAGGGTTAATATTTTCACTTTATATGAGGTAATGTTTTTTTTTGTATAATTCCAATTTATTTTGGCAGAAATAAAAAGTTCTTATGTTATTATTTGTGTTGTTTCCTCCTTGTAAAAGTACAAATATATATTACATTTTTTCCAAGTAATACATATGAGGTAATGTTGTGATGTTTATTATAGCTCTATTTTTTTTCTCTAATTACGTGTGATCATTTAGTTGTGTCATATACTGCACTGCATTTGCTTAGTATTTCTTTTCTTTTCTTTTCTTTTCTCTTGGGATTGAACTCAGGGGTCCTCAACCACTGAGCCACATACCCAGCCCTATTTTGTGTTTTATTTAGAGACAGGGTTTCACTGAATTACTTAGTGCCTCACCATTGCTAAGGCTGGCTTTGAACTCGTGATTCTCCTGTCTCAGCCTCCCAAAGTGCTGGGTGCACTTGCTTAGTATTTCTGAGTCACAAATAATCTTTGCATTTAAGGCCTCAAAGTTTATGAAATATTTAAATGTAAACTCTGAATAATACTTTTCATATATTCATGATTAACATATATAACTTTTTGTCAATTATTTCTAATTTTATGTTACTGGGGATTTTCATTTTTCTTGCAATTTTAAATTATAAGGCAATACAAACAATTATCAAATTTATGAAAAAAATAAAGGAACACATTCACATTTTCTTTGATATTTAAAATGTTAAGTCACTTGTGTATATCTCTCTCATTAGAGTACAAAATCTTAGGACCAAGAGGGTTAACTGACAAGCAATTAGCAAGTCTTTCATAAGAATTGAAAATAATTGAGTGAAATAAGAATTTTCATTTCTGTTCATATACTAAATTAAATTTATAAAAGTAAATTAAGAAAAAGAAAGTTCTTATATGCATATAAACTCTGAGAATGTTCAACAGGGTAAAAGTGTATCCAGAATTAATCAAAATGTACATACTAAAGAAGGAAACATGCAATGTCTATTTGCTTACCTTTCTCTTCACTGCAAATAGGAATAGTTCTATAATTTTCCTACATCATTAAAAACAATAAAGTAGTCTAATGTGCTAATGCCATCACTCCAATGAGCATTAGCTCTCATGCCAACCATAAAACAACAGTGCTAATGGACAGGGCATCTGGGCCTTTCCACTTCAAACCTAAATATTTCTATACTAAAACAAAACAAAACAAAACAAAACAAAACCAAAAACCAAACCAAACAAAACAAAACAAAATCAATTTACTCACTTAAAACCTGACAGCTGTGCATTTGCCCCAAATATACACTTCCTTAGCTCATCTCTACTGCCTGTGTTTATAGGTTTCAGAGCATGAACATTTTATGTCCAGCCAGCATCCATGACATGGAGATCAAAGAATGCCCTAAGATCTGAGAATTAGACCTATTTTACTTAGAAGCAGAGGAAGAACATTTCAGCTCCACATTCCCACCAGAAAATGATAACAACCTGGGAAAAAGATCTATTTTTAAGGATATCCCAATCCTCTATCAGAAAGGTAGAAGCTCCTGCTAAATAAAATGAAGTAGTGTCTGTACTAAACTAGACACGGTCTCTTCAAATCCTTCTATTTCTGTGACAAACCATAACTGACTGGGATTTTTAAATTGGTATTTAGACAGTGTGGTACTATTTGTGAGCGAAGTGACTTCTACCAAGTTACTTTACAACTATAAAAATAACATAGAAAACATCCAGACCTTTAGCTTTATCCAGAGTTCCTTCATGCATCTCCTTTTTCCTCTAGACCAGGAGCTGAGACACATTTTTATAAAAACCCAGGTGGTGAACATGTGAGGCTGCTCTGTTCATAGAGCACAACCACTCAGCCTCATGCTTGTATGAAGAAAGCAGCCCTGGAGTGAATTTGACTGTGACAATAAAACTTTGTTCATGGACATGCAAGTTTAAATCTCTTACCATCTTTTGTGCATGAAATGTTGCTTTGTTCTGTTTTTCAAACATCCAAAATACAAAAACTATTTTTTTGCCCATAGCCTGTGCAAAATACAAGTGACAGGCCACATTTGGTCCAGAGGATCCAGTTTGCCAAATTCAACTCAAGAACACCACACTTCATGCAGCCTACTGTTCGATGCCTTTGTTTTGGCCATGGCTGGTGCCAGACTCTGTTTTCATCCTGAAGATAATAAATAATCTCTCCTGCTTCTCCACTTCCTGCTGGCTATTGCAGCAGGAGGAACCTAATAGACTATATTCCATGGACTCATCATCTTTTTCTCCCCTCGATTCTCTAGAATGATGGAAAGGGCTATTTATTCACTATCAGAAAATCAAAATTTTGGAGGGAAAAAGCTGGCTTCCAAGCAGTATCTCCAGGAATACAAACCTCCAGGAAAAAAAAATAAAAGAGTGTTCTCTCCATGGTGCTTTCTGTTCCTTTGATTTAAAACATCTCCTGCCACAGTAGAGTGGCAATACTTCAAACAGAGCCAGCTGGATGCTGGACGCTTTCATATCTAACCTCGTGCAGTCCACTTCATGTAGGTTATACCAGCAAGATAGTTTCCTATACGATGGAAGATAGGAAAGCTGACCAAAAATGATAGAGGATGGCAAGTCTCCCCTGGAGGAGAATCTCTGCAAAAATCATAATCTGATCTATCAGGACCAGCATTACCATTAGGATTTGATTAATTTCACAACAACATGTAAGGGAAAAAATGTGAAGAGTTGTGTGATACTGAGAGACTGATAATCATATGGGGACTAACAGGCAGATCTCAGGCACTGACATTTGTATGAACGAATTGGCTCTCACCAGAAACATACAATATAGGTTTCTTTTTGTTCCCCACTCCATACAACTCCTCTATTATATTCGACACGTGTGCCTTCTTGAGCAAAAAATGGCAGATTTTGCTAAACTATTAGACACTATGTAAAATCCTCTTTGAAATGAGGGAAAGCTTTAGACATTAAATATTAAATTTTCATCCAAATATTTTCTTGAATTACAAACTAAATTATAGTCTTGTTTTTGTGTAAGCCCTTGACTAATTTGTTTATCTTTCAATATCACACATATAAGCTGCAATGTTTTTTCTTCTTTTTTCTTTCTTTCTAAGTTATTTATGGGATAGACACAGGGAGATCCTCTGAGGTTACTTCTATTTTCTTCTTTGGCAATTTTTGCACCTTTTTCTGAGGAACCAGAGGTGTTTTAATTTTTTCTCCTTTAGAAAGAATTTATAGCAAGGGATATGTTTTGCATTTGGTTGATATTTGCATATCCAACTAAATTTGCACATCTCCAACATTTTAAAAGCTGTGCTAACACTACAAACAGAGGTTTTGGTTGATAGAAGACGTGCATGATACACATCAGTTGTTTGGGCTCCTTAGCAACTGACTTCACTACTTTAGGCAATAGCTCTTGATCATCATGAAGTGATTCACCTATGTAGCACTTTCTGTCTTTGCCAACTCTAGGGCTACTAGGGGAATACAGTATGCAGTTTAGGATTAAGCCTCCTAGGGAATTCCCTTCCTCTGTTCACTCTGCTTGGTAAACAGATGGACATGTGGCCAAAGCTGTCCAATTGAGAGATAATTTCAGGGCATTTGTGACTATCATCAGAAAACAAACTCTCCTATTTCTGCTGGCTGAGACCATGCTAGGACCTGGTGCTATCACCATCTGTTATCTTCAAGGGGGAACCTATCTGGAAATGGAACCAAACCATGGAGGAGAGTGAGACCAACATATCAGAAGAAAGCAGACCTTTTGGGTGAATTGCCACCACATTCTACTAATCTGTTAAATTAGAGTTCATTGAAGTCTGTTTTTTTCCTACATGGAATAATTACTACCTGTGATCTTTGTTTATTATCTTACCTTCTGCTACATATAACCTGATCAATTAGGAGTCATTTCAGAGTATTTCAGAGTCCTTTTGATACACATTTAGGGATACAGAAAGAACAATGGGTATCAAAAACTACTGGGATGCAGAACTGAGAACTGGGAGGAACCCAGCCCATGTCTTTGAACACATGTCCTTTCCTGCAGCTTAGTGATTGGCTAATGGTTAGCATCAGAACTGCACTATAACCACTAGGCACATGGAGGAACAAATCTTTTAGGGAGTGTATGCGATAAAGACTCTGGTGACTCAGAAATGACCCTAGCCTCATTATAATAGTAAGATGCATACCCCTAGGTAGAGATTTAAGATGTTAATGAGACATGCAAAATTATATAGGAATGTAGAAAGCAACACAATTAAAACATGCCAGGGTAATACGAAAGCTCAAGGAAAACTGCTGTGAAATTGAGTCACCCTGCCCTGACTTCACCTCTAATTCAGCCTCCTAGCTTGGCTACTGTCCTTCTATAAATGCTAAAACCCCAGACCAAGACAAGGTGACTCATCCTCTGAAATAACTCCCTTCCTCTAGTGTATTTTTCCCTCTTTACAATATATTTCTTTCTCTGGTGCCCCTATTTAATGCATCTTTAAATTCTTTTCTGCAACATGACCAAAACCTGGAAGGTCCCAGTAGAGGTGTGTTCTGCTTTTGCATACCTCCTCAGACCCTCGTGGAATGACACTTTCAAATGAGGAACATGCTAAAAGCCATGTGTTAGGGAGAGCAGAGCCTGGCAGATAGGAAAGTTGAGAGAGAGGCTCAGACAAGCTGGAACACAGGTTCAGAAGTCTGAATGGGGCTTGATGAAGGTCTAGCCTTAGGGGAGAGTGTAGACTAACTGTCATAGCTCTATGCCAAGGGCAGGAAATCCAGGACCTTGCCTGGGGTTACATGGCAATACAGATTTGAAAAAAAGAACACAGAGGAGTCCTATCTGTTTCCTTTGTGACCTTCTAGGGCTTTTCCTATGGTTAACAAATACTTATGGAGCTCCCAGTGAGTGTCTAAGTTGTCTGCTTTATTTTGGGGACCATTGAAGTTATATCCAAAATGAGTCTTCAGGTTCCAAAATTGTATCATGTCTTTCCTTCAAGTGATATTTATTTATTTATGTATGTATGTATGTATGTATGTATGTATGTATGTATGTATTTGGTACTAGGGATTGAACTTAGGGGCACTCAACCACTAAGCCACATTCCCAGCCCTATTTTGTGTTTTATGTAGAGACAGGGTCTCACTGAGTTGCTTTGCACCTTGCCGTTGCTGAGGCTGGCTTTGAACTCGCGATTCTCCTGTCTCAGCCTCCCAAAGTGCTGGGATCACAAGCGTGAGCCACCACGCCCTGCTCTTCAAGTGATATTTAGAAGGTACTAACTGAAGAATTATCTCAACATTTATTCTACAAATAACCATGTATCCTGACCCAGCTTCATAGTTCACAGGATACTTGTGGTTTCTTAACAGTTGCTAAGTTATGAGTTTTCTATTATTCAGTTAGTTCCTACTGACTCCTGAAAGCCAGAGTTCAGAGCTGATAGCATGATCAAATTCATGAGATATTCACATATATTCTTCTCAGCACACTCTTTAAGATAACATTAATTAGAGTAAAATATCTGAATCTCATTGTGTTTTGATTATAGATACCACAGCAATGCAGACTGCTTACAGGGGTGGATATATCTATAGCAAGACAATGTCTTGAGCACTCAGAGGTGGCAGGGGAGGGCTCCTGGAGAAAAGCATGAACAAACTGATGACTTTTTCTTCCCTCTGAGGCTACCCAGGGGGTCATCCTCCTTCTTATTCATATTAACTTCAGTGGCCCCAAAGTGGTGCTCAGTGAGAATCCATTGTCCAAGTGCATGAAAATGATGGCCTATAATCACTCCTGTCTATCCTGGTTTAACTTTCTTATGAGCTCTCCTAGAATTACTAATAACTGGAAGAAATTTTGCCTAAAATATGTTTGAAGTGTATCTTCAGTTCTGTTGCAGAATCAATATTAAATAATAATAACCCAGAACTTTGCTGCCTCTTTAAATTTTTCATATAAATGTACAGGTATGTTGCTATGAATTAGGTAAATGTCTCCCAAAGGCCCATACATTAGAGGATTTGTCCTCAGCTGGGTGCCACTGCAATGGAGTGGAAACTTTAAGAGGTGGGAGGTCTTCTGGTCATTGAAGATTGCCTTCAAAGGGAGCTGTGGAGCCCCAGTCGCTGCCTCTTCCTCTCTTTCATGTCCATGAGTAGTTTTCCCATGTGCTGTAGCCATGATGCCCTGCCTCACCAAAAGCAAAAGGCCCAGTCACTGAAGCTTCCAAAGCCATGAGGTCCAATAAGTCTTTCCTCTTTTTAAGTTGATTATCTCAGATACATGTTACAGTAACAGAAAACTAATAGGTCTGCACTCCTATTATTATTTTATTTTATAGGTGAAGAAACAAAAGGCTTTCAGTAGCTTGCCTAAATTCATAGCTAGTAGGTGATAGGGTTAAGAATTGATTTGCATGCCCAAACTGTCAGTGTCTAAAATGAGCACCTGTGTAAATCCCAGGTGCAACATGTGTAACTCTTGTCCCCAGTTCCTCTACCTTGATCACTCCCAGCAGCTGCTGGACTGGGACTTCTGTGATGGCAGTATCTAATTCTTAGTTATCCTCTTCTGACACATAGTGGGGGACTATGGGAAAAGGAATGTAGTCATATGTTGCTTAACAACAGGGACATGTTCTGAGAAATGTGTTAGGCAATTTGGTCATGTGTGAATACCATAGCATGTACTCACACAAAGTACACACCTATGGATGGCCTAGCTGGTACACACCAATGCTATAAGGCACACACTGTCATATATACAGTCCATCATGACTGTACTATTGTTATGCACAGCATGACTATACCAGCAAAAAGAGAGTTGCCACTATATGGCAAGGACCTTACCTCACTCATTTTTTAAAACAACCTCATAGAGTAGATGCTAGTATTTCCATGAAAAATCTGATCATCAAAGAGGCTAATATCCTTGCCCTTAGATACAAAGTTAATATGTGGCCAAGGTGAATGGAACCCAAAACAGCACCACCTAGCCACTTCGTTAAAATTTACTTGGGCAGGATAAACACAGATACACAGACACATAATACATACACAAAAAAAGTCTGCTTGTTCATTTATCTCCCATCATGCTTCATATGTAATACTAGTTGGAGTTGGACTTAGACTATGAATCTGGAAAATGCCTTATATTCTTCAATACTCTTCCAAATTTCTTTACTTAAAATGTCTAAAACCTTCAAACAGGGAAGTCGTCACTGCCTGAGATCTTTAAAAACTCAAAGCTAATACGATTTGTTTGATATTCAGAAAAACCAGTTTTATAAGGCTGTGTCAACTGAAATGAGAGAAGACTGCTGAAGTGAGCCAACTTTAAATTATACACCATGATCAAGCCTATTCCTGTTTTACTAAAAATTAAATGTTGAAATAAATACTAGTATTTGGTTTGCTAGCTGCAGGGTGAGTCATTATAATAAAAGAGAAATGACAATGATCTAGCTTAATACTCTGGATTCTTGACAGGTGTTTTCCTTACTGCAAGATCAGCAGTAGCATGTGCATCTTACCACGAGGGAACTGCGGGTCTGGGGGCATCGTGTGCCCAATTGGTGTAACTCATAAGGAGAAGAGCAGGTGACTCAAGCCAGGTGGGTTTGTGTGAAGACCACTTCTTTGTCTTAGATCATTTCCACAGCAGAGACAAAAGTGCCTTCTTCCTTCCTCTCTGAAAAAATAAAAGTAACCCAAACAAGAACCCAAACAAGAAGCAGCAGAGTGTGGATAGAATCGAAAGTATCTGATGGAAAAAACAGGACAAAGTAAGAAGAAAAAGAACTTTGTCCACTGAGAAAATAGTTATTAAAAATAATAATAATCTCTTTCAAAAGGATAATTTCATATTCATGATATGAGGAGATACGGGAAGAAAAGATGGATGAACTTTCTTCTATTATCTAGAAGATAGAAAATTGGCTAAAAAAAAGAAAAGTAGATTTTAGGGATATAAGCAACTAAATATCATCAAATCAGTTAATATTAATAAATTAACTAAAAATAGTAAATCAATAGTGAATAATACCAAAGCAAGCAAAACTGAAATTCAAATGTAAATAAAGCAGTTGCCTTCTGAAACAGCTGAAAACAGGGCTAAGGAAGTTAAAGAGCTAGGCCTTGAATTTTCTAGAAGCTTATAATAGTCTTATGCTGAAGATAGTAAATAACATTTATTTAGCACTTTCTGTATACCTAAGTGCTTCTTCCTATCTATTAACTCATTTCACTATCACCAAAACCAAAATGAGGAGGTTGCTACTTCTCTCAGCTGCACAGATAGAAACTTGCCCAGGGTGAGAGTCAGGAAGGGGCTGAGCTGTGATTGAATCCCACACTGACAATGCAGTATGTTGTGTAGTCATTACGTAATACAGTAGCTCTTGTTTTCATCAGCCTTTTCACTGCTGTGACTAAAACCCTAACCAGCACAATTGTAGAGAAGAAAAGTTTATTTGAGGGTTCATGGTTTCAGAGGTCTTAGTCTATAGAAGACTGGCTCCATTCCTCAGGGCTCAAGGTGAGGCTGAACATCATGGCGAGAGAGGGTGGTGGAGGCAAGCAGCTCACATCATGGTTATCAGGTGGCAGAGAGAGACTTCATTTGCCAGATACAAATATGTACTCAAAGTCACACCCCATTCCCACCTCCTCCAGCCACAGCCTACCACTTCAGTTACCACTTAGTTAATCCCTATCAGAAGATGAAATCACTGATTGGGTTAAAACTCTTACAACCCAATCATGTTTCCTTGACCCTTCTTGCAGTGTCTCACACATGAACTTTGGGGGGAAACCTCACATCCAAACCATAACAATATTTATGTTTCAGATATATTCACAGTCAATTTTAAAATTGTAGGGCATCCCAGCTTTGGACAATTACTTAGCTGGATTACCTCCCCACCAAAACACTCTTCCTTTTTCTGCTCTTATATATGGGGTTTCTTTACACATGGAAAACTTTATAGCAGCAGAAATTCTTTCTTAGAAAAGTTTGAAAATGAATGGAATAGGTAATTCTTAGAGGTGCTCACTCGTATGAAAGGTGCTTTACAACTTCACAAAACTCTGCCATAGCAGCACAATAGAAAATGCATTTTCATTTAAAATGCTAAGTCTTTGATCTATGATCTAAATCACATTAATTCAAACTCTGCCAATTTGAAATTCATTGACTTATAGAATTTTAGAGATGAGCAAATTAGGAGGATAAGTAGAAGTTCACTGGGGATATTTATCCTCCTTAGGAAAACACATTTGAGGTACTTAAAAAACACACCAAAAATCTTCTAGCTGTTTACAAACAGTATGCCAATTGAGAATGATTTATACATCATTTTTTAAAGTAGACTAGTGGCACCTCTTCTCAATGTATGTGTGTCTCATGTGTACCCAATAATAATAAACACATTTTATCATTAGTACATTTTAGCTGAAGACTTTTTTCTCCACAGATTTGTCTCAAACTAGTGCGCCTGGGATATATTTTAAATAATTTGAAATAAGAAGCTTAATTATAATCAAAGCACACAGACTATAATAGCCCTATGAAGCAAAGTGGCAAGTGTTACTAAAGGCATTAGTCCTGAATAATCACATATTCTCTGACTTAAGACGATGTTTCACACAGTTTTTCGGCAACAAATAAATGATATTATGTTAACTTTCAGTCATTGGGACAAAATACCTAAGGAAATCAACTTAAAAAGAGGGAAAATTTATTCTGGCTTACACTTTCAAAAGTCTCTAGCCCTGTTGCTTTGGGCCTGTGGCAAGGCAGATATCATGGCAGGGAGCCCCTAGCAGAGGAGACTGGTGGTCTCATGATGGTCAGAAAGTGAATGAAATAGAGGAAGAGACCAGCGGCAGGTCCCAAATCCCTTTAAAGGGTATATCCCCCAATGACCTCACCTCCTTCCAGGAGACCTCACCTTTTAAAGCCCTACCATTTTCCCAAAATGCCTCAGGATGGTAACAAACAATTTAGCACGTGAGACTTTAAGGGAATTTAAGATCTAAGTCATAACCAGTGTGCTTTTATAAATGTATTTTTATAGCCAGGCACAGTGGTGCATGTCTATAGTCCTAGTAATTTAAGAGGCTAAAGTAGGATTCTAAGTTTGAGGCCTACCAGGGCAACTTCACAAGACCCTGAGCTGGGAATGTAGCTCAGTGGTAGGACACCACTCATTTCAGTCCCCAGAAATAAAATAAAAATTACAAAATGTATTTTTGTGTCATATGAAGTGTGGGAAATATGACATCAAAAGACATTAAATTGTGTTCTTTCTTCTGGGAGTCCTTATAAGGCCTAATATGTTATTGTATGTTATAAATCTTCAACAAGCAGATGTTTTAGGTGATGTTTCTCAAATTTAGATGTGTTTGGGCACATCCATTATTATAATCTGAAATTATTTTCCACAAAGAATTATTTTGAAAAAGGTTCTTTCACAAGGCCAAAGATATAATCCTGTCTTTTCTACAATTTTCTTTCTTTTTTTCTTTTTTAACCTCTCTCAACTTCCTAAAGAAGTTGGTATTTTTCCAACAAATCAGTTGTTTGAAGCAGTTCCATCCCCACGTATTCAATATGAGGCCTGCCATTGTCCCTCACTGATTTTTCAAGAGAAGATAATAAATTTCACCTTTTTTTAGGCTTAGAGACCCACTGGCATTTTTCATTCTAGATTCTGCAGTTCTGAGCTACCTCTCAATTAAGATTTTGATGCAAAATTATTATAACTATCGTACTGCCTGCCTACAAGCCTCATCCATAGTAGAGACTATTCATCCTCAGTCCCAACTATATGCTTGTATAAATGCCTGCTCCAACAGAGTCCTTTTGGAATTTTCATTCTGTCATTAAAGCATTCATTCATGCCCACAGTCTGCCAACACTGAATTACACAGACACAATCACACTCAAAGGTGCCATCCTTGGATAAAAAGAAACAGACAGTTAAATGAAACATTCAAATTTAAAAAAAAAGAAAAAGATCCAGTGTGAGAGGCAGAATGGATGGAGGAGAACAGGCACTGAACTTAGTCCAAGTAATTCTGCAAGGCTTCTCAGTGACATTGCCCTCCCAACTTGACCATAAGACGAGCTCCTGAGTTGGTGTTTCTTGGTCAACTCAAAGCTGTGCACTGTAGGGAGAGGAGAACACCAGGGATGCGAGTTTGCAGGCATAGGTTATGAATTGACATAAGTAGAGATATAGACATGGGTTTGTTCTCTATGAGGAATTAAAAGACATTTCATAGACTCTGCTTAGATCAGGAAGACGAATGAAGAAAGCCATGTCTGGAGGAGCAAAGAGAGAAAGATATGGGTTCAAACTACTATAATCACTACTCTTCTTTTCTTCTCCCCAAACACCAAGCACTCCACAATTATTTTTCCCATCTTCCTTCCAGTTTTTCTTCCCTGCAACACTTTATCTATGTTCTCTCCTTTTAAGAACTAGACAAAAATCAGTACTCTTGGTGCTTTTGCATTTCGCTACCTAGCATAAGAATTCTATCGATTCACCCTTGAGTACATCTTTGGCAACTGGAGCAGAGACACACAATAGCAACACAGGCTCCCTCCTTCCAACCAACCTAAAAGAGCTGAGGATATGGGTTGCACTGCACCATCTTTGCAGATGATAGAAAAAAGTGCCCAAAAGTAACCATAAATATTCTAAACAAAATGATTTGAAAGAAAGGAGTAGGTTGGCTTATTTGGGAAAATTTCATATCCTATCCACAAATAGCCATTTTAATATTGTCTCCAGATTCTAAGAATCTGGAATATAATATTATATTATATTATATATTATATATATTATATTCTAAAGAATATAATAGATGCACAGAAATGTTCATCAATAAACATCCCACTTATGATAGAAAAAAATGTGGAATAATTTCCAGGGACTTCAAAGAGGAATCAGTGTTTTAAGAAGAAATGATGAGACAAGAGAGGTGGCACATGCCTGTAATCCCAGCACTTTGGGAGGCTGAGACAGGAGAATTGCAAGTTCAAAGCCAGCCTCAGCAATGGCAAGGCACCAAGCAACTCAGTGAGACCCTGTCTCTACATAAAACACAAAATAGGGCTGGGGAGGTGTCTCAGTGGTCAAGTACCCCTGAGTTCAATCCCCTGGTTCCAAAAAAATTAAAAAGAAGAAGAAATGATGGTTTATACACACAAAAGAGTACCATATAGCCATAATATAATGAGATATAATATCTCTAAATATGTAGAGATAAAATGATATCTTTTACATATTAAACGACAAAAGGAGGTTGCACATAAACTGGTGTGGTATGATCTCAGTTAAGGCAAATTTTATAAATATCTAATTATACACCAAGATGATGAAAATGGCTAATTCATGGTACAATATTTTCAGGTAATTTTTTTCTTCTTTATATTCTGTGTTATTGTTTGATTTATTTGAAACAATAGTTTTATGTGGGAAAAATAAAGAGCCTTGTTCAATTTTGATTTTAAATAAGGAAACTCCATTTTCAATGGACAGAATAGTCAGAGATATCTTGCATATATGGCTCTGTAGACAAACAAGTCTCAAACCTTCTTTTGTTTGGATATGTGCAATAGCTGCTTGGTGTGGCACCTCTGCAGACAGGAGACCAAATTCTTGAATGTGGGCTCTGCACCATGCTAGCAGGGAACTGCTTATGCTTCTACCATTTTCTTCCACAGATCTTGGATATAAAGTCCTCTATTAGACTATTGGTCTGGCATGTCCACAGGGACTTAAAGTCTTCCACAAGATATCTGAGTTCTAGGTTTTGGAGACATTGGACATATATCTAGAGATAAACCTTCAGATTTTGACTCTTTTTAAGGAGTATATATAGTGAGGAAATATGCTCTTCCCTTCAGGAAAAAAGAGTTTAGTCTTCATAAGCATTCAGTTTTGCTTTCATAATGTTTTCTCATACAGATGACAGGATCTTACCCATCAAAGCAAGATGCAAAAAAAACAGAACTGAAAAGAACCAAGTAATGTAAACCCTTATCTTATCATTTATATCTCACCCATTTGTATCTGACTGACAGCCTTGGTCTATGTGCTTAATTATCTTCTCTGAGATAACATCTTCCATCCTCTAAAAAATCCATGATCTTCATCATTTTCAAGAACCAGCTCTCAAGTTTTCTCAATCAGAAACCCTTTTTCCATGGTCCCATCTTGGCTCAGTGTGTTAGTCCCCCTAAATGGTATCACCTCTGTGTGTCTCTGGTCTTCTCCACTCATTCACATACTGGGTAATGCTGCTTTGTGAGATTTCCATGTCTACTTCATTTCTTGGACCCTGGGTTCTGCGACAATTCCACATGCACAGAATCACCCTCTGCTTTCAGATATGGCACTTTTCTCTGCACTCCCCTGAGACCTAGCATGACTGTGATGGGCTGAGGTGTGTCCCTCTCCTAGCACAAAGAATCTATATGTTGAAGCTCCAACTCCTAGTACATCAGAATGGTGTTGTACTTAAAGATAGGGTATTTAAAGGTACAATTAAGTTAAAAATGAGAATGTTAGTGTAGATCCTAACTCAATACAAATGATGTCTTTATAAGAAGAAGAAAGTTAGAAGAGTGGATTAGCACAGAGAAAAGACCATCTGAAGATAACCCAAGAAGGCATCCATCTGTCAGCCAAGGAGAAGTTTCAGAGGAAATCATGCCTGCCTCCTTCCTGGACTTTCAGCCTCCAAAACTGTGAGAAGATAGATTTCTATTATGCAAAAACAGTTTCTGCTGATTTATTATGGAAGACCTACAAACACTAATACAGTGACCTAAATCCCACTTCTCCAATAACACTGAAAGTTAAGCTATAAGGGAAGGTGTTATCTTTTCACTGCTGTGACCAAAATACATGACAAGAACAACTTAGAGGAGGCACAGTTCATGGTTCCAGAGGTTGAATCATGGTCAGCCAAGTCTACTGCTCTGGGCCTAACATGAGGCCAGACATGGTGGAATGGCATGGTGGAGGAAAGCTGATTCAGTCTCAACAGCCAGGATCAGAAAGAATGAGAGACAGGGAAAATGAACTCTTTCAGGGAATACCTCCAGTGTCTTTCCTCCTCCAGTCAACCCACCTGACTACAGTTACCATCCAGTCAGTCCATTTGAACTGGAATGGACTGGTCAGGTTTAGTTCTCACAATCCATTCACTTCCCCTCCTCAGTGTTCCTGAATATTAACATTGGAGCTTTAGGGGATACCTCATATCCAAATCATAACAAGGAGAATAGGTAATCTCTTTTTTTTTTAATTTTTTTTTTTAGTCACAGATGGACACAATGTCTTTATTTTATTGCTTTGTATGTGGTGCTGAGGATCGAACCCAGGGCCTCACGCATGCAAGGCAAGCACTCTACCACTGAGCCACAATCCCAGCCCCAGGTAATCTCTTCAAATAAATGAATTCATAATTTTTATTAAGTAATCTATTTTGACTCCTATAGATCAGGAAAAATTTTGTCCCTTGGTGTTCTTCACAAGTTAAAAAGAAGTCATCCCTGAATTAATGCTGGAACTAGTAATTTTGTTCCAGTGAAAGTGATTAAAACAAGGCAGAACACTCTTCATCACAGAAACTCTTCATGAAATATTTGGAAAATTTTGGACAATGGAACAAAAAAACAGATTCTCAATAATTTCTCATGTAGTTACTTGGGACCAAATTTAACCATGTGATAGATGCATTTATTCAACAAAATTAAAAGCACTGAAGCCCTTATTCTCATCCTACAGCTAGAATTGTTTCCAGTTGCTCCAGAGAGTTTGTCAGCCATGGGTCAAGGGCTATAGGCAAGGCACGTGCTTCTCAGAGTGTCTGGAGTCCTTGACCAGGCTATCAAGCCCAAAGACTTACATCTGTTTGTTTAATAATTAGAAATGTTCAAAAGCCAGGCGTGGTGGCGCAAGCCTGTAATCCTAGCACTTTGGGAGGCGGAGAAAGGAGAATTGCGAGTTCAAAGCCAGCCTCAGCAATGGCAAGGCACTAAGCAACTCAGTGAGACTCTGTCTCTACATAAAACACAAAATAGGGCTGGAGATGTGGCTCAGTGGTAGAGTACCCCTGAGTTCAATCTCTGGTACCAAAAAAAAAGAAAAAAGAAATGCTCAAATTTGGATTAAAGGGTTATAAATAGTTGCAATAAGATCTGATATGCTTTAGGAAAATCTTTTCATGGGAATAATAAGCTCATGCAAACTTTTGACATGTGTCTAATCCTCGGTATTTTGAAACAGACATCTGAAAAGAATGAAAATGTCGTCTAGACTACCTTGGTAAGCAAAGATTTCTTAAGTTCACAAAAAAACATGAGTCATCAAAGAAAATCTTGATAAATTAGCATTAAGTGAAATTAAGAACTTCTGCTTATCCAGGTACTATTACCAGACAGAGAAGGAAAATTATCAGGTGATGGAAGGTATTCTCAATTCTATGTAGAATATAAAGTAGCATATCCATGAGGAAAAAAGAAAACAATACACAACCAGTTTTTTTTTAATAAGCAAGAAACTTGAGCCATTTTTTAAAAAGAAAAGAAAGAGAAATAACAATATTCTCTTGGCTATGTTACTATACCACATATTCTCCACTATATCCTCCTCTTTCCCAGCAGGGGATATAGATGGTAAAGTTTTCAAAAAAAATAACTAATTTGTTGGAAACATTCTGTATCTCCATTACTCCATTAGTGGTGGTTACATGAGTATGTGTATTTTACTATAGGTATGATATACCTCAACCAACTCTGTATACGCATTATATATATATCCATATTTATATATATACACACACTCCACAAAACAACCTTTATCAATGACTTTCTTTAACATCATTTGTATTATAATTCATTGACTTGAAACTTTATTATGAGATTCCCGAGTTGGGTAGTAGTGGATGTTCTATTTAAATTTCTATATGATATATCTTTTGTCTATAACTAGATTATAAAATGCTTGAAGAAAAGAAACATTCTATATGCCTGCTGTTTTGGAGCACTTACTTTAAGTTAGGCACTATATGCTGACTGCTGAAAAAGAAAATGTCCTTTCATTTTCAACCACTCAGGAAGTAGGTACCATTATCACATGTTTACAGATGAGTCCCTGGTTAACCAATTGGTCAGTAGGGGAGCAAGGTTACAGCCCAGGTTTCTCTGTTTGCAAGGTGGTATTTTCAGCAATATTCTCCTATGCAGTGCTGTGTTGTGCTGCAAATCAGCTGCACTGTACCGTGCTCTGCTATATGTTATATTGGGTAGAAGTTTCAGCCACACTGGGCTACCTGCTATCACTGCTCAAACCACCTTTGATTTTCCTCTAGTTCTCTATATTATGACCAGTTTGAGCTGAGAAGGTAGAGTAGGCCAGCTTGCCTCTGGCTCTCTCCTGCCCCCACTTTGATCTCATCCTACCCATCCATCCACCCCTTCCAGCCTTTCTGTGGTGACAGTAGCTGGTGAGGGCATTGTTAAGGGCTGTTTTCCAGGGGATTTGGGTTTTAATAGGTTACTCTCCCACCTGAGAGCCCAGCACTAGACCACCAGTGGTCAATTAGATAACAATTAGTCTGCTTGGGCATTGAAAGGCAATGACTACAGAATAACTCAAATCAACAAATATATAAATCATTAAGGCAATATGTACAAACATTTTCCAGGTTATTTTTGACAAATCAGAATTGGAAACATTGAGTTCACATTCTCAAATGTAATATTGGGTTAGAATTGTGTAGAGGTGGTCTGTGGAGATAATGGGGTCTCCCAGATGCCACAATCCCTACTACCCCCTAATGTGTCCCTGGCACAAAATAATAATCAGTTGTTCTTTAACTGTGATTGAGCTTTAGATTCACTAAATAGAGAAATATTTATTTTCTTTTCCTTTTTTTTTTTTTTGGTAGAGAAATTTGCTAACACAAATTATCTACCCAAAGTGAGAAAATAAGGAAAACTAAGAAAAATTAATTTTCTAACACCAAATGACACCAAATGTGCTGAGACACCGAGTGTGCAGCCTAGCATTAGCACCCCATGGAAGACTTTACGTACAAAGACAGGAGATAGAAACATTCATTTCAGCTAGCATTCATTTCTTCATTAACACAGCCTTCACATATTTACTGAATATCTGCCATGTTTCAGGTACTGTAATAAGTACCAGAAATGATGATAATGATGATAATCATGATGGTGGTGGTGATGGTGATGATAAAAATAATTACTATTTATAGAAGGTCAAGTATTATTCTAAGAATACTCTCACTTAATCTTCCCAACAATCTTATGCAATGGATGCCATTATTATCTTCATTTCACAGATGAGAAAACAGGAGTTCAGAGAAGCAAAATAATGTGCCCAAGGTCTACCAAGAAGTAATCTGACTGGGTTATGAAGCCAGTAGTTTACCTTCAGAGTGCAGAGTACAGCAAGCAGCTGGACCATTGCAGCACAGTCTCTGATGTCCCAGACACACACAGGGGTGGGGTCTTGGCACCCTGAGGCTTTTATAAAGAGTTCCTTTCCAGAGTCCTGTAAAGAGGCTGTGGATATAATGAGACTTCCTGCCTGACCATGTTTTGCAATTTTGTTTGTTCTGTGAATTTCTTCTATGTTTGTTTAAAGTTTTAATCTGGATCATTTACTAAATCCCTCGTTTTCCTCTATTTTAATTAATTTTTTTTTTTTAGATCAGTCACCACTATATCCCTCCTTCTAACTGAGGCTGAATGTATAAATCCCAATAAGCAAATGTAAACAAACAAACAAAGAGAACTCCCACTAATCCTCCCTGGCAGTTCCTGTGTTTTATCTAATGAGCCTAATGTATCAGGATAAACAACCATTCCAAACTATTTGGTCTGAATTTAGAGAATCATTATTTTTTTTAATTATTATTTTTTTTTTAGGTTTTTGGATGATTTTCTTTATATCAGTCAGTGCAGGTCAAATAAGCCTCAACTTAAACTCTAGGATCTTGTCCTTTTGCTTTATGTTTTAAACTATCACAAGAAAAGACTCTTTAGGAAAGTTCTATGTGCTGGGAGTTCATGAACCTTCATCAGACCACCTCACTTCCTGGACACCAAAGGTCAAGTACCCATTCTAGTCAGCGTAGAACCCTAAAAAGGTTGGTAGAGTCTGAAAATTACATCCTTTATTTAATTCCAATTCCAGTTTGCTTTTACTCTCAATGGGAGGGGAAAATCCAGCCTTCTCAGTTCCTACTGCTTATCCCCACACCAGGTTTCCCTGCCTATTTCAGACTTTAACATTGTCAGTGGTTACACACTGGATCACCTCTTTTCTCTTTCTTCTCTACGATTTAAAACATTGCCAACAAATGAAATTATTTTGTGGGCTCTAACAATCTTCTCCAATAGAACTATAGTACTATATTATATAAAACTATATAGTACTATACTATATATAGTATATTATAGAGTACTATATTATATAGAACTAAAGTACTATATTATAGTTTTCTTATCTTAACACTTTATGCCCCATCATCCTATATACACATCTGTAGAAAATTAAATTAAATAACAGATATATCACTGTGGTCACTCTGAAATATGTATTATGTTTTTAGAGTACTACTCTTTTGAGGAAAGTAATAGGTTAATGATTAGAATGTCTGAATGTATCTATATAGCTTATGTAGATATATAGATGTAATATATATGATCTAGATATAGATTATGATTTCCAGGCTATTTTATTTAATATACTTGTGTAATGTTCATTAAAATATTCATAGAATTAAAAGCTTGGGACTTTAAGGGTTAAAAAGAAAATTATTTTAAAAATTACATTAACACTCCATTTTACATGGAAAAAATACAGTGTGCTCTTTCATGCTAAATGGAGTTATTTAAGATTTCAAAAATTTAGGAGGAATGCGAATAGGAAGAGATCCAATGTGTTCTACTAGTCTTCCTCAACAGCCACAAACAAATGAAATTTCTTAGAGATATAGATGGTGAAGAAACTGCAGTTCACCCAAGACCTACACAGTTCCCAAAAATGAAGCCCGTAGTCCATGTAGGAATAGAATTTTCTAGCACAGTTATCTTCCCCATGTGAACCTTGATCCAAAAGCCTGTTGCTTCCTAGCTCTGCACTCCCATCACTCAGGGTATGGCCATTTACAGATGAAGGTTAAACATCTCTGGTTAGTATATTGCATATGTTGCTGAACACTTTCTGCATTTAGTTCAAGTTTATTCTTCTTCAACGATGTGAACCATCTTTCCTGTTGCTGCTCTTTGATGCCTCTACATACTGCTAGGAAGCCTGAACAGTTATTCTCAAGACTTTCCTCCAAGATTGAATCCACCTCTTGTATTCATTTGAAACTCTTTACTGAGCCCTTGTTAGGAGCCACATTCTTCATCATGGAACTGTGTGGTCAGCAAAGCAAAGCTCCTGTTCTCATAGAATCCATGTGTCAGAGATAAGTAAAGTACTAAAAAACACAAATAGCTATATGTAAAAGTAAACACCATGAAGAAAATAAAGAGACTGTTATGACAGAGAATGACTGAAGAAAGGAGTTACTTTACACTGGGTGACAAACACAGGCCCCTCAGGGAACACAGGAAGTGGTGACTTGGCCCTCTCCCAACTTTCTTTGGAAAACACACATCCTGTTGAATTTCCTTGAGAAGGTGGCTCATTTTCTCACTCACAGGAGTTAGAAGTTGGTCTTGGAATTCTATTTCCTTTTATTGTCACTTCATAATTCTTTCTCATTCTTTTAATCCAACAATTGTGGTTCTTTATGAAGCCCACATGATTTTTTTTTTAAATTTGGGCTACCAATTTTTACCCACTTCCATAATATTTCCCCTAAATTCTTTGATGTTTTTATTCCTTAAATTACAGATTTCCTATTTGGCACCCCATCTTTCAGCTTCCCCTTTGATGGATACAACATTCAAAAAGATGAAGTAAACAACAAACCGTAGGTCACTCTTTGGATGTGCCTCTACTCTAATGGCCTTCAGCTATACTCTAGTTGGGCAGCCCATCTGCCCAACTGCAACTGAACTTCACTGATACTCTGACAGTACCCTTGAACTTCTGCTCTTGATGTACAAGCTCTCATCAGTCCACTTCACAGGAACCCCAACTCTTCATTCAGATCTAGAGCCATTCATCTCCAAGCCTACTTTACTCTTCTGATTCACCTGTGTACTGACTCTGTGGGCAGATCCAAGTTCAAACTCCACACCTAGAGCTACAGGGCATCAGGGAAAAGTTACTTCACTTGAAGCTAAACTTGTTATTGTTATTCCTTTTCTACCTACACATTTTTTTCTTGTAGGTCTTTGAATATGACCATCTATACTGAAAACATTTTGCAGAGCATTATCATTGGGTAAAAATACTATATTTGTTTTTGTCTCTAATTTACACATTACTGAATTTTACAAGAACATTCCCATAACTGTATTGATAGCTTGTAGTTCATATTGATGTTATCATGCCTCACAATTGTTATTCATCAAATCTTTCCCTCATTGCTAATTAACTACCTGCCCCATTTATTAGAGTCCCTTTTCCTCTTATATTAACCACAAAAAATCCCTGAATGCCCTCATTCAGTCTCAATAAATGATCTAATATTCCATTTTACTAATGTACCAGGATGTTAAATTCAGCTCTTCCTGTTATCTTGAATTTTCTGCATAGGTCCTTGGCTGAAAATAATGCAGTAGTTGCCAAATCCTCCCCCACAATAAAGAGAGATGCAAAACTAGCTATAAAGGACTTGCAGAGGAATGGCTCACAGCTAAATCTGCTACATAGGCCCATCACTAATTTTTGAATGTATAAGAAATGGAGGTTTAAGAGGCCATGAGAAAATTTCACTGAGGAGAATAGTTGGAATATTGTGCTATCCTATCCTTCTTATTTCTCATCTTATACCAAGTGAAAACTTTTCAGAAGGCCCTCAAATGTACCTTAATAGGTGTTCTCTGACTTAGGGAATCTGAAGTTTGGCATGATTCTTGCTGGGAAGATTTCCAAGACAAAACCTGGAGTCTGTGGTGACCTGCTTTGCAAATGAGAGGAGAAAGAAGAGGCTGCATCTAGAAGAAACTGTTCCTCCACACGTTGGTGGAAAAGACTGATTTTTCCTGAGATATCATGCAGCTTTTCCATATAGAGCATCATCCTGGAAATACCTTAAACTGCATGGTAGGATGACATGACCCAGCAGAGCATGGACCACCAGAAGACCAGAGGATGAAGATGGGACAGAGAGGAGGTGGCCAGGCTCTCATCATTTCTTGTATTGTAGAAGCTGTGGTCAGTGCTTGTCAGTGAGAGAACCTTCGAGAAACTCAACCAGAGATTTTCAAGAGACACAGAGCCTGAAATTGAGTATCTATCTCAAGAGGACAATAGCAGAAGATGAAAACTATGCCAGGTCCACCTACATGGCATCTTTTTTCTTGGTCTACTCTCTTCCTAATGATATCCTTAAGGAAGTAAAAAAATAAATAAATAGGGTATGGGAGATGAAGTAAATAAAGGAAAGAGAAAAAGGAATCCATGCAGCCTTCCTAAATGAGTGTTTGTAAACCTAAAGTAAGCCGAGCTGAGGGAGGAGAGACAATCCCAAAAGGAACTGCATTTGATATTAAATATTGGTTGAGAATATTAAATTACTAAAATAAATCTAATCTCAGGAAGTAAAGAGACCAGAACAACTATAGCACCTGGCTGAAATTTCATCTAGATAAGGAAAGAATAGATAGAGCTAGGTGTCCAGTTTAAGGAGCAGCAAGAGAAAGTGGAAAGTTACTACTCTATTTTGTGCCTGTGAAGACTATTCAGAAAAACAGTTAACCACCACTAAGACCAATTTAAACCTTTACACATTCTCTCTCATTTGCCTCAAACTTTTATATTTGTTCACTTGTCCTGTCCTTATGTTCTCATAACTCATAAGAAAAATCCTCCCTCCAGTAAGATAATGATTTTCACCGACATCTTCCTCTTGGTCTTCATTCATCCGCTGATTGATTTTTCTTTTGAAATTGATACTCTCATTTCCATGACGCCACATTGCTTTTATTACCTATTGTGATGATTTCTTAGTTTTCTCTGCACTATTTTTGTTGTTGTTCTTGTTCTGCCCATTTTGGATGCTTTTCTGTATTTTCTTTTCCCCATTTGATTTCTCTCAATGGGTTTCATATAGCCCTGTTTTTCTGATAGCTTAGATAGCTATGTTTCAGCCTTAGGGTTTTGCCTAAGTCCAAGATCAAGGGTTTCAAAAGTCTGTGAGACAACACCATACCCAGAGTACTTTGTTCCCACTTTGTGTTTCTTTAATTAAATCCTATCCATCTTTTAAGAGCAGCTCAAATGTCCTACTTTGTGAATTCTTCCCTGAGTGCAAACAACACATTTCTTTGTACATTCTTTGTAATGTACAAAACAAAAGTTTTCCTTTGATTTTCCCATGTACAAGATCTCTAAAGGTTGCAAGTGTGTCTTAATAATTTTGTATCTTCCAATGTGCCTAGCACAATACTTTTACAGGAACATACCTATTCACTGATAACTTGAATTGAAATCAAGCTTCTGGATAGAAAAACTTAAGATGATACCTTTAAAAATAGTCTAGCCAGGTGCGGTGGTTCATGCTTGTAATCCCAGCACTTTGGGAGGCTGAGACAGGAGAATAGTGAGTTCAAAGCCAGCCTCAGCAATGGTGAGGTGCTAAGCAACTCAGTGAGACCCTGTATCTACATAAAACACAAAATAGGGCTGGGGATGTGGCTCAGTGGTTGAGTACTGCGTTCAATCCCTGGTACCAAAAAAAAAAAGTCTATGCAAATATTTAAATTTGAAAAAATGAAGATACAGCTAGAACATACACAAAAGCAGATTCAGAACCCAGAGGAGTCTGATTATTCCCTCTATATATACTTATTTGTTTCCTTGAATGTTGATTTTGGAATATTTTTCATTTAGTCAAGGAAATTGGAAACTTGTTGAGAGAGACAAAAGTGAATAAAAAAAAAAACTTGAATCTCAATATCCAGGGTAGAAGAGTCATTCTAAACTCAGACAAGGCAAGGGGGGTAATGAAAACGACCTATACTGAAAATGCATAAATCTATGTAAGATATATTTATGTAATATATGTAAATATTTTATATAACTATATGAAATACATAGAAATATTACATATATATACACACATAAATGCCTATATTTAGACACATATAGGATAATCCTTGCTTAATGAATTTGATTTGTGAATGTTCATGTTTATGTTTACTCACAAGTTATTATAAAAAAAAATCCACAATCTTTTGTAATCCAAAAATGAGCATGGTCAATGGCATATACTCTCCTGAGTTCTGATTCCTGATTCTCTATTCCTTCCATGACAACCATGTCATTTCACTGCCAGAATAACTTATAAACAGTTAAGATGAATGGAAATATATGCATGCTCTCCTGCAATTAATTGTTAAGAAATAAAAGAGAAAGCAAATGAAGGTTTTAATTTGGTGACCTCCATTCTACATGGATAAAAAGACTTTCCTAACTATGCCCTCACCCCATGGATCAAATCACATGTGGTGCTTATTCTTGCTTAGAGGTTGCCCAAAATTATTTTCTAGTTGTTTCACAAAAGGATGTTTTTGCTTCCTCCAATAGAATATAAAGTCTTTTTTTTTTTTGGTACTAGGGATGAACTCAGGAGTACTTGACCACGGAGCCATGTCCCCAGCCCTATTTTGTGTTTTATGTAGAGACAAGGTCTCACTGAGTTGCTTAGTGCCTCACCGTTGCTGAGGCTGGATTTGAACTCACAATTCTCCTGTCTCAACCTCCCAAAGTGCCGGGATTATAGGCATGTGCCACCATGCTTGGCTAGAATATAAACACTCTTATCCCTACCCTTACATTTCTGTTGCCTTGAGTTCTTCCCATGCTGTAGACACTGGTATTGATTTCCATGTATGTGATCACCTTTAACATTATTTTCAAGTTGATAGAACTGAGGAGCCTATCAGTTAAGCAATTAATTCACACATAGAGAAGATAAGTTTCAGTAAGGCTATGGCTGTTTCTTACACTCTCCTTCCTTATTCCTCTTATAAGAGTTATTCTTATAACTCTTAAGGAGTTGATCATATTATTACCTACAGTGATGAATTCTATTACTATTCTCAATTCATTACCCTTCTCAATATTCATGACTGTTTCTATGCATCTTTTTAGCTCCTTCATTAATGGCAGAGTATATTTTGTCACCCCATTAATTTAAGCTGGCCATAAGTAATCTTTTGCCAGTGGGATATAGAAAAAATGGCAGTGCATCCAGACCTCAGTCTTAAAGGGTCATCAGAGGCCTGAGGCTTATGCTTCAACCTCTCCTGTGTCTATATCACTATGAGAATGGCACAGAAATAGCATTCTCCAGCTCTCATGTTGAATCAAGGAAGATGAGTCATATTTGGAGGAGATGTTGGTATATACCAAGCCAAGTAGAAAGCCGGCTTGGTCAGACAGTGCTTGCCTAGGCAACATAGACAAGAATAAGTTGTTATTATATTGGATCACTGAGTTTTGGAGGTTTTTAAAAATCTTTTAAATTTAATTTTATATATATTATATATATGCATATGTATAATATATATGATATATATATATATATATTACTGTGGAAATAGCCAACTGAGAACTTTATGATAATCCTTTGTATTCCTACCTAATTTCCTTTAATAGATAATATAGTCCAAAGTTGTCACAAAGCCTTGTACTTTTTTTGAGCCCTAATAATAGCTAATACAACGTGATAGTTGGTACAGGGTATGAGTGCTCAAATATTGCTGAATGAATAAATATGTATCTTCTTTTCTATTTCCCAAAGAGAGCTGGTATGTAAGACTTGGTGCTCTTGCAATAAGAATACATGAATCTCATGTAATCAAAGTTTCTGTATGATAAAATAATTTACACTATATTATCTGCTCATGATATCTGTCTCTGGAGGATCCTGATGTGTTCCTACTTAAAATGGCAGTTTTTCAAGAAGTGAACTCTTTCAAAATACTATCATATCTCCTTAGGATGTCAGCTTAGTACTGTGAAAAGAACACAGCTTTTGATGCTATATGCCCAGTTTTGTTAGATATTAGGAATGCCAACCTGGGGCCAATCCCTACACTTTGCTGAGCCCAAAGTTTTCAAGTGTAAAGCAGGAATAATAATATTTCTCTTGTTATGTTTATGCAGATTAGGATAATTGGCACAGACCATTAAAAACTACTATTTATTAAGGACCTCTTACCTGTAATAGGTCTTTTACTAAAAATCAACAAAACATACCCACAACATATTGGTAGTAATATTAGTTGGCATTACATAACATATAATATTTACATGAACTTGACCAAAAATGTGGGTATTATTGAGTCTATAAGAGTAAATAGAGGGGCTGGGGTTATGGCGCAGTGGCAGCGTGCTCGCCTAGTACGCAGGAGGCACTGGGTTCGATCCTCAGCACCACATAAAAATAAAATAAAGATATTCTGTCCACCTACAACTAAAAAAATAAATAAATATTTTTTTTAAAAAAAGAGTAAATAGAGCCAGGCACGGTGGCTCAAGCCTGTAATCCTAGCACTTAGGGAGGCTGAGACAAGAGAATCACGAGTTCAAAGCCAGCCTCAGCAACAGCAAGGCGCTAAGCAACTCGGCGAGACCCTGTCTCTACATAAAACACAAAATAGGGCTATGGATGTGGCTCAGTGGTTGAGTGCCCCTGAGTTCAATCTCCAGTACCAAAAAAAAAAAAAAAAAGTAAATAAGGCAGTTTGTCAAATATACTCCAATATTCCTTGAAACTCCTCCCTTTAAGAGGTTGAGCATAGATCACTTCCTCTTGAGTACAGGCTATACTCAATGAGTTAGTTCTAATGAACCAAATATGGCAGAAGTGATGGGATGTCATTTCAATTTTAGGTTATAAAAATGGCTTCAATGTCATTCCACGTGCTATATGTCACTATCAGATTCTAAGTCTACTCACTTGGATCATTTGTTCCAGGGGAAGTTGACTACCATGATGGGGATCTCATGACGAGGAACTGGCCTCCAGCCAAGAGCCATGGGGAAAGGAAGTTTGCTAACTGCTGTAAGAGTGAACTTGGAAGTGGATTCTTCAGCCCTACTCAAACCTTGAAGTGACTGTAGCCTCAGCGAATAATAGACTGAAACTTCATAATTTCTGAGGAAGTTCTTTCAAGTACTGCCTTTGTTCTTCTTGCTGCTCACAGTAAGATGTATGGGAAGAAAAAAAAAAAGCAATCCAAAGGGGAGACTTCTCAGCTTAAAGGAACCTGATGGTTTTGAAAATTCTCAGAACTTTCCATACAGAAAATAAGTCTTAAATTAAGCAAAATGCATATACAAGGTGCTATAAGGAAATCTAGTCAAAAGATCATGTCAGAGGTGTGACTCTAAAATTATTTCATAAGACTTAAGAAAGCATTCTGGTGGGGCTTCAGAGATCCTTTCAGAGAGACAAAAGACTCATTAAAGGTATCAATTCTGTATCTTAAAGATCAACTCAACCAAACAGCAGTGCTGGTAATCTTAATGGTATTGCCACTTCATATATTTAGTGGAATTCTAAAGTAGAAAAGTTTTGAGGAAATTGGGGATGTGGCTGTTGTCTAATTGAGTAGTACCTAACAAAATATATAGAAGACCAATAAGATGTACAGAAGACCAAGAAGGATTTTAGAACAGTAATATATGTAGTGATGTTGACAGCTTGAATTCCAAAGAACAGACAATACAGAATGAAAAAATCCTTGGGATCACAAAAATTCTACTGTCAGAATATAGGCTGAGAAAACTGGTCACCATCATATACATGTATATATATGCATGTGTGTTTGCTTTATATGATATGATATGATCTGATATAATAGGATATATTTAGGGCAGATAACATATGTCTTTAGGTTCAGAGGTAGGGAGAAACTGTACTGAATAGGCTCTACTTGATGATATTTTAGACTTTCAGCTGAGTCTGCAATGAGATGAGACTTTGGTCACCTTGATAGGGGTATGTATTTCCCAGTAAGATGAATGTAAATTGTAAATCTAAGAAAGACTTGGTAGCTTAATAAGTATATCCACAAATTCTTTGATACTGATGTCTTTAAGTATGACCTCGTTGGATGTGACTTTAATGGGCCCCTTAGGAATCAATGGCTTGTCTTGACAACCAAGAATGATGGTTCTCACTTCTGAAATTAGGTAATAAAGTGTGTCTGGTTTCTGTGTTGGTAACCTTTTCCTGTTCTTGGGATGCCACTCTTTCTTTCTCAGAGCATGCCTTCTAGGGATAGCCAGCTGAATGGAGGCAGCCCCTTGATGAGGGATAGTGTCCTCAACCGGCCTGGCACTGAAGCCTTTCAAAAGCAATATGAATGGGCAGAAAGCAGGTGTTCCAGTCTCAGTAGAGTTCCCAGATGACTATAGCTGTGGCTGACTGGAATTTCATAGCAGTACTCTGAACTAGATCACCCAGTTAAATGACTTCAGTTTCTTGACCCTTACGAACTACATAAGATAGCATAGTTGCGTTAAACTGTCAAATACTGGATATGCTTTCTTACGCATAAATACGTGTTATGGTTTGAATCTGGAATGCCCCGCCCCCAAAGCTTATGTGTTGAAAGCATGGTTCCCAATGCAGCAAGGTTTAGAGTTGGATCTTTGAGGCAATGATTAGATCATAAGAGCTCTGACTGCACTAATCCATTGGATGGATTAATCCACTGATGGTTGAATGAACTAATGTGGGGTGAGACTTAGTTGAAGGAAGTATGTCAGTACCCTGGAAGGATTTATCTTCACCCAAGTCCCTACTTCCTTCCCTCTCTGCTTTCCAGCTGCATGAGCTAAGCAGCTTTTCCTCCCTTCCACCATGTTGTTCTGCTTTGTTGCAGCCCAGAATAATGAAACTGGCTGCCATGGATAGAATCTTCTGAAACTATGAGACAAAATAAATCTTTCCTCCTCTAAGTTTTTGTCAGGTATTTTGATCCCATCAACAACAACAACAACAAAACTAACCCAATATGTAACAGATATAAGGGAATACTACACAAATTCCTGTGTAGATAAATCTTATTATCTTCATTCTATAGGTAAGAAAGTTGAAATATTAAAAAAAATTTAGGAGATTTTACCAAAGTATATAGCTAATAGGTGGCAGGATAAAGACTTGAGTTCATATCTTAAGGGTGAAAGAAAGTACATTTTACATAAATAAAATCAAAATACAACAAAGCCCCATCTTTTATAAAAAATAATGTTTGGACTAACACAGAAAGTCCAATAATGACATACAAAACTACCATCTGCTTTAGAAATAACAGAGGTGTTGGACAGGCAGAGGAATGTGCAAAAGATGCTTAAATCTCTATACCACAGGGGCCAGGACATCTGGTAAAGAAGAGGTGAGGCATTCCTTCCCCATTCCAGCTTTCCCAATTATGTTAATTGTAACAGAACTTGGCTTCCTGGCAATGCAGAGCTAGTGAGGCATTTGACACACTGTAGAATTTAAGTTCAAAAGTAAAATTGTTTAATGAATGCACATCCTACTCCTTATTCATTATGCAAAGTCGGGTTGTAGAGTTTTTCAATATGTACTCTAATTCTCTTTAAGAAACGTGATTCCACATTCTTCATATTAGTGCAGGGGGAAAAAAAAGATAGTCTGCTGGAACAGGCTTTGGGGTCAGTTAGAAATTATGTGCTGTGTTTTGAAAAGGAAGATATAATCCCTTTTTCTCAGCCATTGTGTTTTATTATGTTGGGGGTTGATGGCTATAAAACACCGCACCTCCCCTTCAACTTTTCCATATAACTTGATTAGACAGGAATAATCTCTTATGCTTTCATGCACAAATTTAGGAGTGACCCAGAACAAATGAGTTTCCTTCATCACCATAGCAACCAGGACTATGGAAAAATGCCACTCACTGGGCTATGCAAGTCAGAATTCATTCCTTTGATGTTAATTAACAAATTGCTTTCAGAAAATCAATGAATGTCCCTGCTCCCCTCTAAATGTTTGTGATATATTTTTTAGTACTTCCTAGAGTGATACGGTGGAGGAATGATGGAAGAAGCTGAATGAAACAGAGTGCTACCTTCTCTTACTTAGACACAGAGGTGACGGGGAATGGGAGGGTGAGATTGGAAGAGCAGAATTCATTTGGACCTCTTAGGCACTGAGATTGAAGCCTGGATGCATGTTTTCTTAACTGTCCAAGTTCCTTCTTTCAGAAATTGATGGTGGCTGCTTCCTTCTCAGAGAAAGAAATATAGGAAAACTAACCAAAAGGACCATCATCAAGCAAGATTTTGGTAGGAATCTATATTTAGATACGTCTGTTCTAATCTGCTCCTAAGATTATCAGTTTTCTCTTAGATGATTTAGTGATTTTTTTTTTCCTTTGCCAAAAGCCTATAAAATGTGCCCACCTTTTCAGTCAGATGAGAACATACACTCAGGGATGCGAATACAGGTGAATGTACATGAGAGTCTTCACATTGATCTTAATAATATATTTTTAAAGATAGAAATATTATAAGCAACATTGTAAGATTAAAGCGATCTAAACATGCTTTCAGAGAAATTAAACAGGTTTTATAACATTTCAAGTGAGAGGGAAAATAAGCAGGTGAATGATCAGAGCACCAGGATGATACCTTTAAAAACAATTTGAAGATTCCAAGTAAGTTTTAGAAACTTGGCCAAGTAATAAATAGACTTCCCTTGAAGGACTTTCTCTTTTCTGTACATGTCTTAAGGTTTGCTGCTGTTTTACTGTGTGGGTACAAAGTGACTTGAACAGAAATATATGAAAGACTCAGTTGTCTGTAATAGGTGTGTGTCTATCTTCTTTAGTAGGTGACAAAAGTTCAAAGAGATATAACACTGGTCCCCAAAAGTCTCTCCATTCTGTTCACTGTATTGTGATGTGGGAGAACAATTCAAAGAAAGTATACTTTGAATTGGCTTAATTAAGTTATTGATAAAAGGATTAAAAACTGACATTTTTGAGCATACCAAGTCTTAGAGAAAAACTCATTATTAAAAACCTTTATCTATTTATAAGTAACAAAAATAATTTCTAGATAAAATGATGTAAGGGTCAGAAAAAATGTATAAATGTGGTCAGAATATCCTTTCAGGTCTAGGATTAAAACTAGAAAAGTTTTATCAAATATAATTTATGAAGAGCAATCCTTTTCATTATTTTTGTCCAGCAGAACAATTTTGCTCAAAGACATCCAGCAAGAAAAGTCAATATACGAAACTAATTGAAACACAGTTTATCAACTAAAGTACTGGATAAGCCAACTCAAGCCCATCTACTTTTTAGTAAGAGCATTGTTTTGAAACCCACTGTGGTAGATGGCAGTTTTCACAGTTCCTCCTGACCTGCCAGTCTCCTTTCTTGCCTTCTTCTCATCAAAGGACAGCATTTGGTTAGGACAGCTAGGCTCTTGCAACAACAGCATCAGGCCATGCTGTATTGATGAAGGAAATTAGCCACTTTGCAACTCTGTTTCCTTGGCTATCCAATAACAAAATGAGAGCTCAGACTGTTTCTATAAGGTCCCAGTGTTCTCGCCTTCCCTACCCTGTGTATTGCTCTACCTTTGAGGATGGGCTGGACCTTGTAATTTGTTTGTTTATTTATTTATTTGGTACGAGGGATTGAACTCAGGGCCACTCAAACACTGAGCCAGATACATCCGCAATCCTATTCTTGTATTTTATCTAGAGACAGGGTCTCACTGAGTTGCTAAGTGCCTCATCATTGCTGAGGCTGGCTATGAACTCATGATCCTCCTGACTCAGGCTCCTGAGCCCTTGGGATTACAGGTGTGCACCACAGCACCCTGCTTGAACCATATAATTTATTCCAAATAAATAGAAAAAAAGAAAAGTGATTTTCTTTACAATATTTTATGATTTATTTTTTACTTAAAAATACTGTTAGAATTTGATACATATAATAAGCAAGAGCCATATAAGACACACATAAATACACATACATATGCATTATTAGTAAGAAAAGTGATCATATGGTATTTCTGAGACTATGGCAAGATTGTAACCTCTCTCACTTTCTTTCTCTCTCTTAGAAAGAATTTTCTATATTGTCAATAGTTCCACCCGGTAAAGAACTGATCTCTCCAGCAGCCAGCAAGACCCTGAGTCCTGCCAATGGGAACATGAGTGAACTGGAAGGGAATCTTCCTCCTGTCAAGCTTTGAGATGGTTGAAGCCCTGGTCAACTCTGCAGTCTTCTGCTCAGACAGCAAAGGAGAAAATTGTCTAAGTTCCCTTGTATCTTTGACTGACAGAAAACTATGGTAACAAATGCTTGTTGTGTTACGTTATGAAGTTTTGGAGTGATATGTTACACATCAACAGATAAACCACACATAATAAACGTTTCCTTCTATTTCGGAGGTTCTTTTAACAGGTGTTTCACACTCATTTAAAATAAATCCAGAGAAAAGCTTGATAGTTTAAAGAAAAAACTATGCTGATTTAAATTATTTAAATACCTCTTGGAAACCCAGGTTTCTTCCTGGTTTCATTACTCTTCCTCTTTAGATACGAGAATGAACTACAGAGACGTACTTGCCTTGGAATGATAAAATTTCTGCTCTTGTGACCTTTACAGTATCTATTACAGAAAAAGCTGGCAGTCCGTGGTATGGATCCCACTGCTGCATCTGCTGACGGGCAGTTGCATTTATCTTTGAACACAAATTCATTCTTTCCCTTTGAGCCCAGAGGCCCTTTAAGAGTTAAGGTAAAGCTGCTCAGGAACTGTTTTGCCAGATCAACTTACTGTCTTAGAAAGAATCCCGTGCAGTTTAAGCTCAGGTCTAGGTCCACTTGCTATGATGGATCTGGATCTTTGTGAATTATCAGCTGGAATGAATTCCAAACCTGTGATTTATTTTGTGTAGCAATGATCTGATTGCTAAGAGTTTACATTTTATTTTATTGTCTAATAATTTATGATTTACTATACCTCAATTCCAACCTCAACACTCTTCTGCCATGATGTTCTGCCTCACCTAAAGCTCTGAGGAATGGAGCCAGCTGTTTTGGGACTGAGACCAACCCCAAATGGCATAGTTTCCTTGAAAAAAAATGCGCTCCTTTCTCCATCATCACGAAGTAAGACAATGGATAGCAGAGATATTTATAAAGTAAATGCTGCATAAAATAGTAGAATTGTTACATTTCCTTTTTCTTATCTCCAATTACTACTTTATTGCCGTAAGAGGCATTTGATTATCATTTGTCAAATGAGATAACATTCTAACATAAATCAGTAGAATGTTCCCTCTTCTAGAATTTTTAGTCACCCTTAGGTGCAAAACAAGCATGACTGTTTCCACTAAAATTTTTCTAGATACAAATCTTAGATGGAACCAGCAATTCTAACATACCAAAACAACTCCAGTATATGAGATACAAGTTTTCTTAAAGATCATGCATTAAAATGATTGATGCCAATTTAATTAAAAAATATATATATAAGTTTTCTTCCATAAGGTCCTGAAGTATGTCTCTGTCACTCCTTCATGGGGTCTTATATTGCTCCCCTTCTCCATTTAATATTAGTATTCATATTTGGCAAAGAAAGACACCCCTTGTGTGCTGCTGCATGTGCCTGTGCAATGCTAGTTGTCTTGGTGCTGTTGTGGCTGCACTGGGTCTGTAAGTCTGGAGGACATGAAGACAAAGTTAGAGTAGCCTGCTGATAGGCCCGCTCCTGGGAAAAACTGAATGGTGAAAAAAAGTTATGAAGAGTCTTGACATTGTATGATGGTGTCAGGAGAAACAGACGTTCAAAATTAGCATGTGATTATGCTGACAATCAACCGGGGTAACCTAGCACCTATTTTTGATTAGAGATTAGATGGTGGAATTGGCGGACTCAGGATGAATTATGAAGTTATGCCTGAGTGTCACCACAGATGAGCAAAGCTAACAAGAATTTTCCTTTTGCAGTATATTATGAAGGCCTAATATTTCTGAAGATGAAAAATAGACCCTAATATACTACCTAGCATAGCTTCTTTGCTTATAATAATTTTCTTATAGGAAGAAGTATTAAATTTTCCAAGAGTAGACACTTAATGAAACAACACATCTTAATTCCACATATAAGATAGGATTTAGAAGATCACTATTTAATTCTCCTCACTTTGTTGGGGAGGGGCTTTCTAAAGATAATTCTTAAACAGTAAGCTGCTTTAATAGTTGTTTACAAGTTACTTATCTTACTTACCTATGAAACCAAATATTAAATTGTATCCTCAAACAGCAGTTCCCAGTGCCTGCTATACATTAGTCACCTGGAAAGGTTTTTCGAAAGAGGGATTCCTCAGACCAGACTGAGCGAGAAACTCCAGGGGTGGGAGCTAGAAATATACATTTCTAAAAGCTAAATAATGCATTAGAACACATATCTGCATATCTTGAGGGAAGAAAGAAGGCATTCTAAGTCTATAGCTTTGTGCCTATCAGGGAAAAGGCAGCCCTCCAATTCTGCCACCTAAAGCCGGTGACAGGTTCTTTTCTAGGCCATGTGCCCATCCCATAATACCCACTTCTCTGTCCTGTCCTCACTGTGTGAGCATTATAATGTTCAGGAGCTGATACCTCCTTCTGAACACTGGAGAGACTGGTACCGCTGGGCATTTGAGCAATATGTGATCTGGGGGACTGAGCCTTTGCAGGATTTTTCTCCCAAGGAAAATTCCTTTCTCTTCTACCAGTACCTTAGAGGAAGGGCTGTTAACAAGGGGGGATGGAACCTGTTTACCAAGCTTATATAATATCCTTCTGTTACTTGCATCAACTTAGCTTTCTCTGAGTGCTCTTAGATGAGCCCAGTGTCCTGAAGAAAAGACGAAACAAAAGATTCTTGCAAGGGGCTTTCTGCCAATGTGCTTTTCGAGAGGCAATTCTCTTTCTGTGTGTTTTACATCAGATTTTGCTGCAGAACTTCTTTCTCAAGGATGTCTGTTCAGCCACTGCCTCAAAAGACAGAGATCCTGTCTCCCTCTAGGGTACAGAGCAGATTTATTTCCTGACCAGGGTAATAAAGGTAGTATCTCCCTCCAGGCAAAGTTGGGGAGATAAACTTCAGTTAGAGGTTTTCTAAGCCTCTGATCTCTCAGGTGTGATTTGAACCCATGTGTGCCACATCCAGCTGTTACTTTTTTCTCAGCCAGGAGTCTGGTGTGATGGAGCCCACCAAACAGGGACATGCTAAGTTACTAATATAATAAGGTCACCTTACAGTTCTTGACAATGCTTATCAAGTTTCTGGACTGGAGTGGACACTGTGTCATTGAGTCTCAGTTCTTCCACTTACCTATTTGTGTGTGTGTGTGTGTGTGTGTGCGTGAGAGAGAGAGAGAGAGAGAGAGAGAGAAGAGATGAGGAATTGAACCCCGGAATGCTCTATCACAGTCTAAAAGGACTGAGCATGACATGCTCAGTCTTTTTCATTTTCACTTTGAATCAGAGTCCCACAAAGTTGCGTAGACTGGACTCAAACTTGTGATCCTCCTATCTCAGCCTCCTAAGCCACTGAGACTACAGTGTCCCTTACTTGGTATAGGACTTGGGACATCACACACTAACTTGGTCTTTACTAACAATGGAACAAACTTGTTATGCCACTTACCATGGGAACTTGGCAGTAACAATAGCAATGACCAACAATAATAGTAACTATATTTATATTGGTAACAATATAGCTAATATTTGTTGATGGCATTCTAGACTCTGTGTGAAGCAGGTATGGAATGTAGCTCCTTCAGTTACAATTACCACATAGAACAGGAATATCAGCTGCTATCACAATTTGATCTTTCATTAAGATTATGAAGGTCAAAATGGTATCATTGAGAGTATAGCACATTTGGAGGCGGAAACCTAAATCCTGAAGGAAATCACTTTCTCCCCTTCATTCACCTGGATCCCATGCAGGGCCCTGCTATGCATCTCTCTCTTTGCCCATGTTGTTCATCTAGAATCCTTTCCCTTTCTTCTTTGACACACATCTCTTCATCCTCCATGACTTAGCTCAGAGGAGCACAGGAAGGAGAAGAGATTTCCCTGTGTAAACACATTTGCCTCTTGACCTACAGAAAGGTTTCTTTTGACTTCTTTGTGGAGGGAAGCATGAACTCTTGTTTGTAAGCCCATTTCTCATTTATGTTCATGGGAGCCAGCACAACAACTTTTGTTAGAAGAGAAGTGTTACTGTGTGGATGTAGCCACCTGCAATCCCACACAGACTATCTTCTGCACATGGTGAGCTATTGAGGAGGGCTCAGCCCCAAGCAGAAGAGGAGGTAGCCTGGTTTCTCTGTCCCAGATGGGGAGAGTAATCATGTCATTTTGGAAGATGCAGGAGAAACCACATTGGTATCCAGTCCCGGCCACATTCTCTCAATCAGTTCACTGAAACGAAGCTGGTCATTTTATTACTCTCACTCCAATATTTATCATTTTAGTCAGCTTTTTCACTGCTGTGACTAAAAAACCTGACAAGAATAATTTTAGAAGTGGAAAAGTATATTCAGGGCTCACAGTTTCAGAGGTCTCAGTCCATAGAGGACCAGACCCATTCCTTGGGACTTGAGGTGAGGCAGAACGTCATGGCAGAGGAGTATGGTGAAGGAAAGCAGCTCACATGATGATCAAGAAGCAGACCAAGAATCTCTACTTGTAAGATACAAAATATGTACCAAAAGGCACACCCCCAATGCCCACCTCCTCCAGCCATACTCTACCTGTCTTTAGTCACCACTAAGTTAATCCCATCAGGGGATTAATTCACTCATTGGGTTAAGGTTCTTATAACCCAATCTTTTCACCTTTGAGTGTTCTTGCATTGTCTGACACATGAGCTTTTGGGGAACACCTCATATCTAAACCATAACACTGATTTTTCAATCAGTGTAGAAGCCAAAGTGAAGAAAGAAGTAAAAAATTGCCACATTTGAAACATTCACCTTCCTCCTCCCTACCCTCTCAGCAATGCTCTAGAGAGTTCTTTGGACTTTTATTATCTTGCCTACCTATGTTCTTTTGATGTTTGGGTGTAGCATATTGGTGCCCATGTTCTTGTTAATAAGTTGTACCAGGTAGATAGTACATAACATTATATATTCAGTAATATGTAATGAGCATGTACTAGGTGCTCAATAATTGAAAGAACAAGCTTAAGTTGGAGAGATTCTTTTCAGCACCTCCTTAGTTTGTCATTTCAGCACTAGCATAAACACATTTACCTTATTGTAAGGTATAATACTTATAGGTCAGAGCAAGAGTGTCCCATTTCACAAGGGGACTCAGTGTTCACCATGTTTCTTTTCCACAAATAAAAAGTGATCAGGAAGCTATTTCTGAATGTCAGTCATTGGCTTCCAAGCCATGCCAGCATATTTTTAAACATGAGAAACAATTTTTCACTATTGATATTTCATTTATGGAACCAAAAAATTTCTTAGTCAAAAACAGAATGCAAAGAAGAAACCATTTTTATCTCTATAAGAGCATCACTACCCAATATACATGAAGAGATAGAAAAAGAAGAGCACACCTCAGGGTGTTCCTGACACTTTATGTTGGCTGTATACCTGCTCTTCCGGTTTCTTCCTTCTAAGACTGCTGCTACACCCTTGCATGTTACTGAAAATATGAAATTGAGCTCTTGTGCTCAGAGCTTAGCACTGAGCAGTTGTCCTTGAACCTGGAATAGTAAATTTAAGCCCTATTCCAAAACTATACTTTTTTTAACATTAGAAGTCTTGATTTTTAGCTACTATGTACTGAGTGTTGTTACATGCTGGGTATTTTATGAACAGCATCCTATTTAATCCAAATATCCACCATGTGAGGAAGGTATTATCTCCATTTTACACACAGGAAACTGAGTTTTGCTGACTTACCCAAGTTAATTTAGTCAGTAATGGGGTTGGGATTAAAACACATGCTTCTTTATGATCCCAAAAGCCATGCACTATTTTGTCTCTCCCAGGTTTGTGTCCTAAAAGTGAATGTTCCTATGTGTAGCTTTGCATGGAACATTTTGGGACATTCCATATTGGTAAATGCCTTTAATTGATTAGATAAGAAATTGGTTCCCAAATTCAACATCAATGACTTGTTCTATGTGTTTTTCTATGCTCTGGGTTGTGGATGTCCCCACAAAGTCTTGGTAGCAAAAGTTTGGTGTACATCTTGGTGGTATTGGAAGGTGATGAAACTCCTTAAGAGTGGAGCTAATGGGAGGGTTTTAGGTCAATGGGGACATGCCCTCCAAGAGGACACTGGACACAGGTTCCTCTTGTCTCTCATTCACTCCAGGCTGTGAGGAGAATGGGCTTCCTCTAGCACGTATCCCATGTCATGATGTGCTGCCTCTCCTCAAGTTCAAAGGCAGTGGGGCCCAGTGATCATGGACCAAAAGCTCTAAAACTGTGAGGCAAAATATATATTTCTTCCTTATTGGTTAGCTCAGATATTTTGTTACAGTGATGGATATCTGTCTAACACAGTAAACTGTAGAAGGGAGATTACATAAAATAGTAATTAAGTATACAGGTTCTGTGATCCCAATGCCCTGGAACTGATAGACTTACAGCAAATAACTTCATCTCAGGAAACCAGAATTGTTTCATACATTAAAATGAGAAAAATAACAGTATGCCCCATCTATAGTTTATGTGACTATTACAGACAATGAAGGGGTCACAAAAATGACTGACTCTAGTATATTATCAACAGGTGCTAGAAATCAAACTTTGGGTTTTAATGGAGAATTATTTTGTAGTTCTAGTCATTTCTGCATCAACTCTGCTATGAATTTATATGTTTTCACAATATCTGCTCCAGTCAGAATTTGGTAGGCTGAAGATTTTTAAAAAAGAAAGAAGGGCTTTATAGAAATATATGTGCAGGGATAGTTCCCACAAACATCATCTACTATCCTGACCCCTGTGTGGAGGCACAGAGACATTGCAACATCATAGCTCTTGACTTCTCCAAGAGTGACACTGAAATAATCCTCTGGATTCTAGAGACTCTAACTTTGTTCTAGCATTGAAATTTGGAGAATGAACAGCTGCTAATCGTGTTGATCAGCTGATGTCGATGGTTGGAAGAGGCCCTATAGAAAGAGAGAAAAATCTTTCTTTTTTAAGGGTTCGGGGAAAAAAAATATCATGACACATGGAGACTAACACACTTGTTATTCCACCAGATTTCTTCACACCTGCATGCATATAACACATCATTTTAAAAATTCACTAACAACATTTGAAATTGAATTCATTTTAACTTGGAAAAAAAAATACCAAGAAAACTGCTAGTTACCAGTGGCCAAAAAGGAAGGCTCTTCCATACAAGGAACAATTTCTGGAGTTCTGTGAAAAGCTAATTTTGTTCTTCTTCTTCTTTTATTTATATTGCAGATATTTTACAAGTTCCATAAGACTCCATCCCACACAAGACAGTGAATCTAGGCGGCGGCGAAGACTGAATTTCCTCAGCATTTCACAGTTACCGAAACACCTGTGCTAAATAGCTCTCTGTGTATCAGCTGTGAAAACTCACTGTTCAATAGCCCTCCAAATTTCTCATTTATTCCCCATGGTGGGGGATCCTAGGGGCCTCACAATGGGTTATTATTAAATGCTTGGAAGGGTAGTGACTCAAGAGCTTCATGATGAATTTTAAAAAGAAAAAAAAAAAGGACCAGCAAATTTCACCTACACTCCTTATAGACATTTCCTTCTACCTCTTCTGAGACACAGCCTTATCTGGAAATTAATTAAGCAGAAAGTAGATGGGCACAAATACCATAACATTCTGAAGCTTAATTAGCAAATGCTTTTTAACTTCACAACAGGTCTTAGCCTTGTTGGTTACTTTGTTTCTTAAAAGAGGAGAAAGCCAAGCGGTATTATTCTTTGCTTCTTTTCAGAGAGGAAACAAGCGTGGAAATTTAAAAATAGATCAAGGGATGCTCAGAGGGCAGCTCCCTAGCAACCCGGGCTGTATGGCTGGGATGCTAACATGAGTGGTCTGCGTTCTGCCAGGTATATTGGCAGACCACTCCCCTGACAGCAAAGATAAGGAGGGAAGGAAGACAGGAGCAAATGAAGCCAGGAAGGGACACACGGGTGCCAGGACCAAAGACACTCCCGCAAGCCCCTTCCGTCTGTCTGATCCTGGGGAAACCCAATGACTGTGCTCAGCAAGTTTGTCCTCTGCCATCCTGTCAGTTCAGCCCTTGGGGGCAGAGCAGAGGGGCTGAAGGTGGGGAGAGCTCTTGGTCATCAAAGACCCAGCGCAGAGAAATTATTTCCAAAATATTTGCTAATAGTAAAAAAAAAAAAAAAAAAAAAAAAAAATCACAGCTCTGCCTTTTCTTTATTAGCTAACAAAGGAGAAATGAAAAGAAGGAATGTTTATTGATAGTCTTTGTGCCTGATGCTGTGAAGCTTGTTTTTGAGGTTCTGATGTGAAGGAAAAAAAAAATCCTGCATGTCATATCGCTGCAGAGTACAGACACCCTGCTGCGCACTGTGAAAATATCATAGGAAAATATGACATCAAATTGTCGGCCTACAATGATACCATTTCTTATTAAAATAAAAAGCAGAAAGGTATAGAGACTAACAACGCATTTCCTTTTCTCACTCAGTCTTCAAACAAGGAAAGCTACCTGGATATTCAAGATGTTAAAATATGTCCATGTGTCAAAGTGGAATAATTAAGTATTTGATGCCAGCCCATTAACCTTGCCGCCCCCAATACTTATGTTTGGGTGTGAGGAGGGGCTTGCTTGTCCAAAATGCCTTTTGAAGGAAACTACCAAGAAAATTGCCTTTATTGAAAATGCTTTTCTTTCCCCCTTGTTTTGGCCCACCCTCCCTCCCTTCATGGATAGCAGTCTCCAATGGCCAGCCATTTACTAACCGCTTGCAGAGAGAAATCTTTTTCTTTTCACAATTAAGAAATCACAAAAAATGCAATAATACAAAAGTAAAAGGAGAAAAATAAAATGAACTTCATGTTTCTGTTACTCAGCTTCAGGAATAAAACTCGACAATTCCTGTTGAAGTGCAGGTTTTCACCCCCCACCCTCACCCACCCTTTTCCACAGCCTTCTAGGTAACCGTTACCTTGAGTTATGTGCATACCATTCCCAAGCTTCTCTTTATACTTCCGCCATAGATGTGTCTATCTCTAAACACTATACTATATTGTTTTCATGTTTCTGCAAATTTTTACAAGTGTTATGCTGTGGAACTTGCCTTTCTTAATTCCATAATCTGCTTTTTTTAAAAACTCAAAATTGCATTTTTGAGATGTTAGTACATTGTTAGTCCATGTTAGTACATTAGTTTTCATTTTGTATTCTGTCAACTTGAAGAAATAGAACACAATTTAATTATACACTCTTTTCAACTAAGTCCCAGTTTCCATTTTTGGTACAATTATAAGCAATGCTAGTGTTATCATTCGTATTCATGTAACAGACAAATTCTTATCTGTTTGAGACAAATAGATCCTACATATATGTTCTAACCTCCTCACATATTTGAAAACAACCTGTGAAGTTGCCACTTTAAAAAAAATGATTGAAATTTATTGTACTCTTTTTTAGCACTACCACCACAATCTATGTTTTACACAATATATTTCTAATTGTCATTGTCTGAAGATTAGGTAAATTTTAGTAATATTTCTCAATATAATAATCTGATGATTAGATTAAAATGGGCAACTTTATTTTATTTTATTGAACTGGGGTTCATAGAATTTAATTCCCTTGCAACTATAGAGCAGTCTTGACCTTCAAATACAGATTTGTCTATCCCCAAAAGGTATATCCTGTACCACCACTATCTACTGAGCCCCGTGGACAGGAAACTCAATCCACGCACCTCTCACCTTTTAAAATTGAGCACTATTCCTGAGAGAAATTTGTTGAACATGAGCCCAACAAATTTTTATTTAAATGCACATTTTAAACACTTAACATTATGGTGATTAATTCATATGAATTAATTTTTGAAACAAAAACAAATTTAAAAGGATGAGGTAAACACGAAATGTGATCTTCTTTTATTCAGTTCATTAATGCTGTAAAACACCATGCTGTAAGACATATTATCCATTGTTATTATTTCCTGCATTGCTATTTACTTTTCAGAAAAGTGGTACAATTGGCTATAGAGGGCTTTTATTGCTTTTGAGGTTGATCAAAAGTTTAGGAATGAGGAAATGGTTATACTTTGATATAAGAAGAACAAAGGCAGCTATTATGAAATAATTAATTTAATACTTATTCTGTGTCTTGTTTCTTCAGGGTAAAGAATATCATTACCATCATCACCATCATCACCATCATCATCATCATCACAAATATATATTTTTAGTGGTGGCAAAATCATTGAGTACTACTTTCTGTTACAGTGCTTAACATTCTACTTACAAGTTGAGTTTTTGTTTTGTATTTTTTTTTTAAAAGTCTTTTTTTTTTAAATATTTTTTTTTTAGTTGTAGATAGACACAATGTCTTTATTTTATTGCTTTGTATGTGGTGCTGAGGATCGAACCCAGGGCCTCACGCATGCGAGGCAAGCGCTCTACCGCTGAGCTACAATCCCAGCCCTGTTTTGT
>CM053405.1:132743585-132768220 GCA_028644305.1 Xerus rutilus | reverse complement strand
ATGAAGAATGTAATCTGCTTATAATTTTGTGCAAAGTTAGAAAAATTATGATTGTAACAATTTTTTTCTATTTGCCTCAACAAATGTTTTCAGTGAATAGTGTGTACAGCTTCTGAAAATTTGTTTTTTTCTGTTATGTTTGCTAACATGTATTAAAATGCAACTTTTGGGAAAAAAAATAAAATAATAAAAAAAATAATAATACTAGGTTATATTATTATATTTGTAGAAAGTTAGTCCAAAACTTGATTTAGAACTATTATTTGGAAAATTTTAAGACAGGTTTGAAAGTACCATTTGAAAACTTAAGGGATCAAGTCTGTTTTTTTTTTTTAGACAAGATAAACATTGTTTTCAGCAACAAAACTTCCCATCAATAAAAACTTTTTCAAACATCCTACTTCAAAATGTGTTCCCTGAGCAAGAGGTATTAAAAAATATGTACTTATTTCACACTCAGTTGGAAAATAACACTCTTATTTTAAGGACACTCTTTTACTACGACTTTTTGACATAGTGTATCTTCTGGATAACACACACATAACTTACCATTGAATACAAGAACTCTTCTAAGAATTGTGCCAAGAGAAAAATCTAATAATTTCTATGAAGACCATTTTCATAGAAACATTTTCATAATCAATCCTCATTTCATTATATAGTATATGAAGACTCCTCTGTATTTTAAGACTCTTGCTTTTATAAAGTTAGCTATATTGCTGATAATGTGTATTAGAGCATGCATTTCTCATCTGCTCCTGAATGAGGTAATGAACAAACTGTACATCTGGTGTCTTTTCCATACCGTCATCCCGGAATCCTTCCTTCTTCCATTCACAAAACTCCATCATCTATAATTCCACTTACCAGTGGAATCCCACATGCTTCCATAGAATGTAGTTTGTATTGGAAGAACTATACAACAGTGAAAATATAATTTCTTGAAAATACCTTTTCTTTAGTGAATAAAAATATAAAAGTTATTTCTGAATACATCATTCAGTTTAGAAAATGCCAGAAGTTGGGACAGATTATTATACCTGCACATTTACAATACTATACAGGTAATTTCATATGTCATAATTCACAAAAATGGTTGTTTCTTCAAATTTTTGTCTATTTTTCTATACATCATTTTATTATTAATTGACAAATGTATTCTATCTTAGCTACTCTTGCAATATCAGGAAGAACAGTTGTTTTTATTTCTTACTATTAAAAAACTCAAAATAGTGTCTTAATTTAATTGTTGAGTGTAATAACATTTTGTAAGGTGCTGAATGAGCACTGTAAACCTTACAATATCCCTGAAACAACTCTGGGGTTTGTCTTCAAGTTCTGGATGGTTAATTTTTAAATGTCTCACTAATTCTGATGGCTTCATTCTACAAACATTAGCTAATATCTCAAGACAAAACACATACTTCATGCAAAGATGATCTTTGACAATGGTAAATATAAATCTTTATATCAGATGTACTTTGCAAATTAGGTTTGTGGGCACTGACTTTTCCATCAGCCAAATCTGATGAGATAATTGTGTGTTTGTTTTTTATATGGTATTTAGATTTTGAGGATTTTGTTCTAGCACTAGAAGCGTTAGTTCAGTTTTCAATTGTTGATTTATACTTCATTATTAGTATATTATCATCTCCAATGTGCAGGAGTTTCTCTCACTTTTGCAAGAATCTACATGGTGTATTTGCCCATTTTAGTTAATTTAATTAAAACTTGGTAATATATTCTCAAATTCACTTGACCAAGCATATGCAATTTGCAATATACCTCAATATGTAGAATGCAGACATCAGAATGTGGGGCTCTGTTAACATATGTCCATGTGGGACTTCCCATCCTCTCCCAAAGAAATCTCAGCTCAATCTCTACAGAAATTGTTAGTAAATTTTACACTCTATATTTATATAAATAGTAAAAGCACCATCGAGTATTTTTTCCCATAATTTGGGGTACTTGAGGCCATCTTAACATGCTGATAGAAAAGTTTATAGTTAGTTTAAAGGGCTTAAAACCAGGATAAAGTTTATGCCCATATTCAAAGTGCTTAATTAGTATTCACCTCATGACAGGTAGATACTATGTTAAGTGAAAGAAGCCAGTTATTTATTAGGAAAATTCTCAGGCATAAAATAAAAATGGATTCATTTTCATGGAATTTACCAACTTAGTGGTGAAAAGGACAAATAAGTTAAACATCAGCATACATATATTGCTCAGGCCAGTGTCCTAAAGCATTTCTTTCTTCTGTTTATTTTATTTTTAAGTGCTTTCATGGTTTCATGTATTACTGAGTAAAGATTGTTGCATTAATACTTTTATTATCATTACAATTACTGCCCAGAAACACAAGCAACAAAAGCAAGAATTGACCAATGGCTTACAACAAAGCAAAATGTTCTGCACAACAACAGAAAAAAATCAACAGATCTAAGAGGCAACCTACAGGCTAGGATAAAATATTTGCAAACTACACATTTGACAAGAGGTTGGTTTCTAGAATTTACAGGGAACTTAAACATCAGGAAAAAAGAAATCCACAGATAATCCAATTAAAAATGGGCTAGGGGCTGGGATTGTGGCTCAGCGGTAGAGCGCTTGCCTCGCATGCGTGAGGCCCTGGGTTCTATCCTCAGCACCACATACAAAGCAATAAAATAAAGACATTGTGTCCATCTACAACTAAGAAAAAAATTTTTAAAAAAATGGGCTAAGGCCCTGAGTAGACATTTTTCAAAAGAAGACATGCAAATGACAAACATTGATAAAAATATTTGCTTGACTAATTGTCAGGATTAAAAAATCACTAATCAGAAGGAAAACAAAAATCACAACCTCAATGAGCTATCACCTTCCCTTAGTTAAAATCACCATTATCAAAAAGTGAAAAAAAAAAACAAAACAGGAGAACTCTCACACACTGTTGGTGGAAACGCATATTTGAACAGATGTTAAGGGCAACAGTATGGAGGTTCCTCAGAAAACTAAAAACAGAGCTATCATATTATCCAGCAATTCTGTTACCTGGTACACGCCCCAGAGAAATATAATCAGCCTATCATGGAAACACTTGTACTCCATGTTTATTATAGCACTATTCAGAATAGCCAGTATGTGAAATTCATGTGAATGTCCATGAGTGGAGAAAGGCATAAAGAAAAGGTAGTGTATGGATACAATGGAATACTATGAAGCCATGAAAGGGTTGAAATCCTGTCACTGGTCACAATGTGTATAGACCAGGGAGATATTATGTTAAGTGAAAAAAGCCAGGCACAGAAAGACAAACACCGGGGCTGGGATTATGGCACAGTGGTAGCGTGCTCGCCTAGCGCACATAAGGCACTGGGTTCGATCCTCAGCACCACATAAAAATAAAATAAAGATATTCTGTCACCTACAACTAAAAAATAAATATTTAAAAAAAAAAAAGAAAGACAAACACCACATGACCTCACTCATATGGAATCTAAAAAAGCTTATCTAATACAAATGGGGAATAGAATTGTGGTTATCAGAGTCTAGAGAGCATAGGGAGTGGGAGGAAGAGGTTGGCCAATGAGTACAGCTTTATAATTCCATAAGAAAAAGTAAGTTTTATTGTTCTAGGGCACAGTAGGTGAATATAACCAACAATAATGCATTGTATATCTCAAATTAGCTGTGAGGGGGGTTCTGAATGCACTCACCATAAACAAATGATAAAAGTTTAAGGTGATAGGTATACTAATTACCCTGATTTATTCATTAGCTAATATATAGATGAATCAAAATATCACACTGTCTTTCATGAGCATGTATAATTATTATGCATTAATCAAAAATTTTAAAAATATTGTGATTAGTATCCACTATGGTTTGAAAGTGTGCCCTCCAAATTTTATGCGTTGAAACTTAATGGCCAATGTGCTGTTAGCAGGCAAGGCCCTCACATATTTATTTGGTCACAGGCGTCTCCCTTGTGTATGAAATTTGGTGCCCTTATAAAAGGGCTTGGCAAAGGGAATTCAGTCCTTTATGTCTCCCTGCTTCTGCAGTGTGAGAACACAGAATCCTTCTCTTCTGCCAAGCAAATCCTTCAAGGTACCATGCTGGAAACAGACCATAGACCTCACCAGATGCTGGAGTCTTAATCTTAGACTCCAGTACAATGAAAAACACATTTGTTTCTTTTTGTAAATTATCCAGTCTGTGATATTTTGTTATGGCAGTACAAAATAGAGAGTACCATAATGGAAAAGGAACATAGGTAGAAGATGAGATATGACCTAGATGGCATGGTTGACAAAGGCTGATCAGAAGAGATTCACAAGTAAGATGATAATAAGGAGTGAGAAGAACAGGACTCCAACAATAGGCAACATAACCAACACTCGTCTCTCTAAGGATTCGACTTTGGGGGTAGTGAGTCATTAGAACAAGGGAACATCTAGGGGCCAATGTCAGGATCCAGTGTGGACAGCAAGGGTCACTACTGTGAAGGCAGCATAGACCCTCTTGTGCCTCCACGGAAGTCAGAAAGGAGGGTCAGACCTGAGTGCCATGCAACTCATACAAATCTTCTTTCAGGAGTCCTAGAGGACATGCCTGCAAATATCTAAATCCCATAGAGTAGCTTTGGTGAAGGATAAAGGAAGTTTCATAGGTTGTAAAAGTGGGGAGAGATGAAAAGAAAACATAAAAAACTAAAGTAAAAGGTTTAGGGCAATAGCTATTTCTTATTTATTCACAAGAGGCTGGTTAAGACACTGGCCTTGATGTCAGACATATGTGGGTTTAAAACCCAGCTCAGACTCCAGCTGCCTGTACTATCCTGAGAAATGCCCTTCATCTCTCTGACAGTCAGTTTGCACATCTATAAGCTATGAATAAAAGCAGTTACTGCCTACACAGTTTACGTGACAAATGTGTGACGAGTGAATGTAGGCACAGCGCTTAACCTGGCACTTATGGGGACTTGGTGAACTCCAGCGTTTGGTATAATTTTTTTTTATGAATAACACAATGCATTTTTTGTCACTTGGAAATCTGGGTGATTGCAAATCTCTAAGTGAAGATACCTCTTCTTTCAGTATTAATCTGATCTTGCAGGTAAGTACTTAGTATCTCAAATATTGAGTCAACCTCTTTGGAAGTAGATGCCATCTCAGAAGAAAAGGTACAAAGTGACTGGGGTAAGACAAACACTCACAGATACCATTGAGTTTCTTAAAGAACTGTGGTCCTCAGCTACTGATACAATAATAAGTGGTTAACTGGATTTCTCTTCCATGTAATGATGCTGCATACCCTTAGTCTTCAGGGGCTTTATTAGTGACATTGCTAATAACCAAGGGTTTCAAGGACAATAAAAAGGCACAGGATTGGAGAAGCCTTGGATGGCCCTGACCCAGACTGTTTGTCCCTGCCAGCCACCATGCCTAAAATTCTACCATATTCCGGCTTTCCCATTTTTCACCATCTATAAGAGATGTAATAGAGTTTTCAGCTAAAACTTTAATAAGAGATCACTTATCATGCTGTTGGCTTGGAAAAAGACAACATGACCTTATAAAAATAGGAAAGAAAAGCAGAGAGGTAGCTCAAAAGGCAAGTTGTGTTACAAGGGAACATATTTCCAATTGTTCCTATGTTTCTGTTTGAGAAAAAATAAGAAGACTACCAATAATACCTAATGTTCTGTACCCTTAAAACCTTTGGCTCTAGTTTCTTCTTGAGAAGAAATCTTACCCAAAACATCTATTAAAATGCTTCCCAGAGACCCACAGGCATTGTGCATTCCCTGGGATAGAACAATTTAATTTTTCAAAATTAGATATGCATTTCTGTAGATTACTTCCAATGATAAAGAGCCTCTGTTTTGTGAACAATATCCTCTTTTCTTTAAAGAAAAAGGTGGATAGTGTTTTAAACATTTGTTTCAAAGTAATATTTGTCAGTTTAGCACAGAAATGATGAGTCATAATCATATAGTACAGTGCACTGTTCAAAGTCCTTACTACTCAGCAATGAAGTTTCACTGGAGACAAATTGCAGGATTGAAGAAGAGACAAATCATTGCTAGTTTGATTCAGTGCCACCCAGCATCCAGAATACCTCTAATTTCTAAAATCCACTACAGCATAGTTGCAGCCTTTCTTATTGGTAGGAATGGTAAAGATGAATTAGTGCCACTAACATTTTAAATTTCAGGAACCAAGTTAAATATTTCAAAAGCTCTAGCGGAGCCAGACTCTAATGTTACTAATAATTTTAGATTAAGCAATCTAGTTGTAGTACCATATAAATGCAGTAGGCAACCTTATCTCACACTGAAAACAGCTATACAATCTGGAAATGCAGATTGCAGCACCTGTTTGAGAACTCTTAAATATAAGTAGTACTAAGCCAATTGGAGAGGAAGAAAAGAGTTCAGAGTACCAGTGAACTGGCTCTGAAGGAATCATTCTCATTTATTTTTATTATTTTTGTCTTCTGGCTTCCCTCAAGCTGATCTTCATGTAATCTGAAACTCAAAATTGGCCTTGAAAATAGACAGAGACAGCCCCTTCTCATTCTGGCCAAAGCATGAGAAAAGTGAATTCCCAACAGTCAGAGACCAGAATAGAGATCTCTGTTTTTTCCTCTTCCATTATTTTTCCTATTTCTAACACTCTAGCCCCTGACCAACCCTGTAGTGGCAGAAGTAATGATAGAAATTGAACTGAAAATATTGAGAGAGGAGCCCCTTCCTGTCTTTTGTGCTGCTATTGTTCCAAGAGGGTTGGGGAGCATCACTACCCCCGCCTTTCTGTCCCCCTGCAGCTTGGCACTGGGTACAATCATAGTGACGGAAGTTCACAGCACAGTGGAGGTGCCAAAGCCCCAGCATTCTGGATAGAGAACTAGAAAGGGGTCCTCCAAGGAATGGAAAGTTCTGGAAGGTTATAAGTTCTTTATGAACTGCTGGACCCTCCACCTAACTGTGTAAAGGTGGACCAGATTCTAAAAAGCATACCGATTAGATAGTTGAATAAATAGACCAATGCCTGTCCCCAGGTGGTCATCACATAGCATACAGGTGGAACAGATCTGAATATCCTGGCAAAGGGTTTGAACACTGAAATAACAATGAAGGCAAGATCCCTGGAGGCTTGGTTGTAACTGGCAGCTTGAAACTACCTCACTCAAAGATATGTTTTCCAGAGGACAAGATGCAAATGCCCAGTGCTTAATCCAACATTGCCAGATATACAAAGAATCAGGAGAAGATAATCAAAATGTCCAGATGACAGACTTGATAGAATCATTTGATAAAGAACTTAAAGCATAAAAATGCTTCAAAAAGCAATTGCAAACACACTGGAAACAAGTAGAAAAATAGAAAGTATCAAAGGGAAAAGATGAAAGAAAGAAGAATTAATGGGAAGAGTAAATAGAAAAATGCACTAAATGAAATTCAAATCTACCCAATGTCAGAATGCAGTTGAAGAGTAAACAATAAATTTTAAAACAGAATAATAGAAATTATCAATCTCAAACACAAATAGAAAAAAGTTTGAAGTAAGTGAACAGTCTCCGTAGTAAAATAGCTAAATAACTATTATGGTCTCAAAGAAAGAGGAGAAAGTTTAGAGTATTAAAATTTTTGGAAGAAATAATAGCTAATAAATTCCATTATTTGGTGAAGAACTTAAACCTATAGATTCAAGAAGGTCTGCAAACCCCAAACAGTATAAATTCCAATAAACCCAGGCTCACAAATATCATATTTAACTGCTGAAAAGTAAAGACAAAGAAAAAAAGTTTTGAAAAATAATATGTTCCCTATAGAAAAATAATGATTTGTATGACTACGGATTTCTTTTCAGAAACCATGAAGGCCAGAAGGAAGTTTCAAACCTTCTAACAGTGAAGCAAATTTGATGTTTGCTGAAAGTATCCTTGAGAAATGAAGAGCAAAACAGAACGAAAATAATTGAAACAAAAAATGAATTTGGATGAAGGAAAACTGAAGTAAGTCAGTGCCAATAAATCTGCACTGAAATTAAACTAATACAGTCAGAAGGCAAAGCAACTTGCTTTTGATCACTTCTCTAATCCGGTATCTCAGTTGCTTTTCAACTGCTATATATGAAAAGTGTATAAAGATTCATTAGAGCCTAGTAAACACTACTCTGATTTGTTTGTTATGGTGATAAACAGAAAGTGGGAGTTTTATCTGACTTCTTGACTGCTGTCCTTTCTTCTTATCTGGAAAGCATGAAGTGAATGGTCTTTTCTTTTCCATATAGTGTTCACTTTAGGCCTTTTATTAAAACAAAAACAGCAACAAAAATTTAGAGGAGACTCTGAGTAAGTGCCATTGGAAAGGATCTGAATATATTTTTGGAAATTTAAGCAAAACAGGACCTTGGGGGAATAATTTTCTCATTATCAAAAGCAAAGCAGGCTTGTCATAGTAGGGGAAAAAAAAAGTTAGATTACCCCACTCCAAATACTACCAGAGTCAAGTTCCCTCATCTCTCAGAGAGCAGCCAATCCAGATAATCTACTTTGAGGTACACCAAAAAGCAATCTTTTACTATGATACTACAAGTCTCAAGGACTATATGTTTACCTCAGGGTCTTCAGCCATATTTTGGCTAGAGATAAAAAGAAAAAACTGAGGAAATAGAGAGCTAGATTCATCTTCATAACATGTTGAAGTTGTAGATATCTTCCCAAAGTTTAACGTACACAAATTGGTCCTCTGCTAAACTAACATTTAACTAAAGTTCCCAAACAAAAGAACACTTCAGCCAAGAGTCTCCTTGATACATCCTCCTCTCTGTTGGATAACTGATTCTTTTTAAAATACACTCAGTCTGAAAATATGCTATTTTTCTGGATTCACTTATAGTCTGCTTAAGAATTGCTTCTCCATCTGCTTTTATTCCGTGTTTTAGCGGAAAAGGAAGAGCTGCCTTAGTAGATCAATAGGTAGCAAGATACACCAATGTATTCATTACACTGCTAAAAATCTTATTTCCTGTTAGTTGGTATGGCTCTCCTGTGCTTTCAGTTGGCTGTGAGAACATTTTATAGCCGATCTTCCTCTGAAATATTTTCCTCATTGAGGACTTTGCATTGATGGAGACAGAAGGAAATGAGCATTTTCCAAAAGCTCCAGAGTGGTGATGTCTGTTCTCAACCACACAAGAGGCTCATGGTCTCCTTGCATATTAACAACGGGCAAATGTCTCCTTGCATATTAAGAGCTTTATCAGGACCCTTTGCTTCAGCAAAGTCTTCTCGGCTAGAGGAGGCAGTCAGAAATGAAAACCTGAGTAATATTGAGATTTTATTGCTTTCTAGCGAAACTGAAGAGTTGGCTGTTTTACTCTAGAAAGGTTTATAATAATCAAGATCTTTTGGATGTAAAACTGTGTATTATAATCCTGCTGAGGGGAGCTGCTTTCTGCTTTTCTCTACAAGCAGCATGACAAAATGGGCTGCCCTCTCAGTGACTTTTCAGGGAGGAGACCCCAAAAGGAAAGTTGAGTAGAGCCCAGGCCATTTTGAGCAGGAATCCAGGAGACAGTCTGCTAGTGCAGATCTGCTTATGATTTGCCATTGCCATAATGTCTTTTTAACCCTATTCTCAGATCAAGTGGCAAATTGCAAACATATTAATGCCCTTCAGTCAAATACTTGCCAAGATAACAGATGGCCAATACCATAGCAACCTTGACCTTGTGGTCACCTGCCCTGTCAGTTGGACTCAGGATCTCTTCTCTGGAGAAAACATTGTCTCTTTTGTGACACTGCATGTCCAACCATCCTTGCAGATTCCATAAAACACACAGTCCATGCAGCAAATACGGGCACAGCATTTTTCCTCATGTGAACTGAAATACTGGCATGCTACATAAATTCCCTGAAGCCTTTAACTGCTTCCACATAAGGACTGGACAGAAAATGGAACACCGCTGAGCCGGAATCAACAGTGATATTCAACATCTGAAATCAAAAAGCTCTGTGTTGGGGCTGATAGAACACTTGAGTGTCATACACCACACAAGTAAGTGCCCATCTAAATCACAGGAAATAGCCATTGTCTATAGATTAAATGTATGTCATTAACCAATGTGCTCAGATGGATCCATTAGGTGTGAAAATCCTACAGGTATTTCAAAGAGCATTTACCATTGTGTGGCAAAGGAGAACGCTCTTCCCAATGTTAAAACTCCATGAGCACAAATGCTGACATAAAGAAGATATCTAAATAGGTGCATGGATGCTGACAGGAAGACAGCCAAGCCATAAAACCTTATTAACAGGTCATCAGGGACCTGGGTGACTGTGTCTGCAATTGAGAGACATTCTTTCTGAGATGGGCTGTATACCCATGTGCAGCAGAGTGTTCAACAGACGAGGAGACAGTATCACAATCATTCACACACTTGAAAGCAAGAGGCCAGTGTTCCAGTGTCTGCTCTGGGTGTTAGCCTAACTGATTATACATTGTGGGAAGTAATTTAGCATAATGAGCAAGAATCTAGGATCTTGATCAAAGATGAGCTTAAGCCCTGACATTGACTATGAGTTCAGTTATGCCCTGGGTACATTATTTATACCCTTTGCCTCAGTTTTTCCATCAGTTAAATGGGGATGGAAACGCTTTTAGCAAGGTACTCTGATCATTTAATGCAATGCAGTACATTAAGCCTTTAGCACAAGGCCTGGTACTAAGACTCATTAAATATCAGTTATTATTAATAAATGTTCATCATTACTATTAATAGTTTAATATGTTTGGGAAAATGACTTATGCTTTCTGAGCCTATTTCCTCTTTGGCAAAAGAGATATTGGAATAGATTATTATGACAAAATATGTCCAGCTCTAGCATTCCACAGTTATGTAATTATGATTTGTTGCTGGTAAATACAGATATCTCCTGCAGACATGTAATAGAATACTTAGGTATTTTAGGGCAGAGATGGTCAAGCTGGCATTTTCTTTCTAATAATCTAAGGAATTCCTTCATTAAATGTGTGCTACAACTCTGACCCATTAACAAATGAGGCCAACTGAGGCCCATATAAGATGAGGACCTTGCATCCTTATGCAGCTAACAGAACTGAAAAACTGAGGTGTAGCAAAGACAGGATTGAGAACAGAGTTTAATAACACATGTCCTTCCCAAGAGCAAACTCATCAAGCCCTCTGGCAGAGTGAACCACCACAACAGTCTTGGCACCTGGGCAGAGAAGTTGCCTAGGCTGGTACTGAGATGCCCCAAAACCAGACTCCATAGCCAAGGGGAAGGGCAGGAGAAGGGATGGCAGATTAATTTATTTAACATAAATAATGTATTCCTTAATTATCTGCCACATGACTAAGTAGTTCTGATGTAAATAATTGAAGGGAAGGGGAGGGCATCAAGTATGTGTAGCACTGTTTGTAAAAAATGTATTTGTGGAGGACATCAATTTAAATGAGATCAGGTGCATTCAAGGTGGTGTGGCCATACAGCAGGAGGTTAACTTAGATTTCAAATAAAGAGTGTGGGATCATGTACTCATCAACACTGACATTAAGTGCTCTCAAGCACAGGCACGGTGTTGGACTCTGCATAAAACGACAAAGAGCCTAAGTTCCAAACTCAGAGAAACTCACAGTCTAATGAGGAACACAGTTGCGTGACCCATTCAACAATATATACGATGTGCACATAACTATGTTATTTATATATGCATATAATTCCATTATAACCATCTGTTCTATGGGAGAACAGAGAGGAGGAAAGTACCTAACTCCCAAGAAGGTTAACTGAGGAAGGATTCTAGTTGTGTTTTATAACAAACATGTGTAGAGCTAGCCATCTTGGGGATCAGGTGGGGAAGAGGTTTGACATAGTACCTTTGAAGTAGGTATTATTTCTAATTCACATTGGAAGGAGTGGTTTCCTGCTTCCTAAGAATTCAACGTGACTTGCTCTCTATGGCTATGAAAGAAGTAAATTCATTTCTCTAAACAAATTTCATCACCACTCTAAGAAATAATTCAGTGATGCAGCCCACCAAGCCAAAATCAAGTTCAAGTTGATAAGGTAGGAAGTGATGTTAGCAGTGTTAGGCTTTGTACTCAAAGTTCCCGTGCTTGCATCCTATCTCCACTTCTTAGTAACTAGGAAGCTCATGTTAGGAAAGTCTGTTCTGTTTCTCTGAATTCAAGTCTCTTCATCAACCAAAGGGAGGCGACCATGATATTTATTTATTTATTTTTTGGTACCAGGGATTGAACTCAGGGGAATTCAACCATGGAGCCACATCCCCAGCCCTTTTTCTTGGATTTTATTTAGACACAGGGTCTCACTGAGTTGCTTAGTGCCTCGCTTTTGCTGAGGCTGGCTTTGAACTTGTGATCCTCCTGCCTCAGCCTCCCGAGCCACTGGGATTATAAGCATATGCCATGGTGCCCAGCTATGATACTTATGATGTCTACTTTATAAAAGTCTGAGAAATAACAAGGGATCTACAATGTCTACCCATTTTTATTATCAGCATAACAATTGATTACAATTACTAAGAGACGTAAAGGGAGTTTAAGACATCTGGGATTCTGAGAAAAATCAGTAATCTTTCTGAGACTGAGATAAACAAGGTTGGACATTGAAAGAAATCCTCATACACCATAACACACATACAGTATCATACATAAAAACCATTGTGTAATCCATAAAACTTACAGAATTGGAAATTTATTTTAAATTAGGAAATATATTAAATTCCAATTGTTAAAAAGACTTGACTAAGTTTATCTACTTCCTTGCTTTTTTACTTAGAATAAGATATTTACCTCAATCATTAATTTTTATCATCTGACAAACAGGCTTATGTTATCTTTCTAACTTTTTAAGGAATCCCAAAGGTACATTCGGAAAAAAAATTATAATAAAAAATAAAAAGCGTGGGTCTCACAGTATTGGATGATATATTAAAATCACAGCAACAGTCCTTGCCCTAATGTTCTTCACAAAAAGCTGTTTATTTTTATTTTTTTCCGTTAAGCTCTTTTTTTCTTCACTTGTTTTTGTTTTGGTAAAATACATATGACTAAATTTTCCATCTGAGTCATTTTTAAATGTACAGTTCAGTAGTATTAAATACATTTATAATGTTATGCAACCCTCGCCACTGTCCAACCCCGGAACTTTTTTCATCTTGCAAAACTGAAACTGCTGCCCATTAAACTCCCACATTCCACTCCCGGCTCTCAGCCCCTGGCAACCCGTATTTCTGTCTCCACGATAATGACTGCTCTAAGTGCCTCATGTAAGTGGGATCAGACAGAGTTTGTCTTTCTGCAATTGGCTTGCTTCACTTAATGGAATGTCCTCCAGGGTCATCCTTGGTGTAGCTGTGTCCGCATTTCTGCTCCTTTAATGCTCATGTCCCACTGGATGTGTATTCCATACTTTGCTCATCTATTCACCCATGAAGGAACACAAGTGGCCCCCACATTTTAGCTATTGTGGTGGATGTCACTATGCCCACGAAGCTGTTTTGAAACTACCTTTATAACTACTATTTATATAACCTCCTTGGATTTTTCAATAAGGTTCCCTTCTCTGAATTAGACTCAGTCTGTGGTTCACATCCTTTGCTGTCTTGGGTACACAAAGTCTCTCTATCTATGGGTACATGAGAATCCAGAGTGATGAGTTTTGTCTCTGTGTTTTGTCCATTTACTGGATTAGTCAAGATGTACTATTCATTCATAAAATTTACCACAGTTATCTTCCTCCATGTATCTGAATCTCAAATTTAATGACTTAAAAAGGATACTGACATCATGGAGGATGAAGATCCCAGTGGAAAGCACAGAACCCGATCTCTAGAAAACAGTGATGTTGGGATCATAATGTTTCCCAAAGGATAATTGATTATAAAATGGAAAATTATAAAATGCACACTCTAGCAATTTGAAGTGTCTCATGCCCCATTTGGCATGAATGTCAATTAGGATTTGGTTATAAGTAACAGAAATTAATTCTGGCTTACTCAAGCTAATTAAAATAAATAAATAAACAAATAAGTGACTCTGAATAGAAGAAAAACTTGAACAATGTGGCCTCTGACAAGATGGTAACTGAGCTGCTCTGAGTATCAAAATCACAGGATGCAGAGGACAGTCTCTTCATGGTGTTACTCTTGTGATGGATCCTAGCCAACTACTTCCTGCCTTCCCATCATTCATGAAAGATTCAGATGCCCAAGGGATAGTCCGGGCTGGACTGTTTGGGGTCATGTGCCTACCCTTTGTTCAGAGGAGAGCAGGGTATCTTGAGTGAATATCACACAAAGATTACACTCGTTGGGCAAAGTGTAATTTTTCAAAAGGAAATTTAAAATGCCGTTACCAAAAGTAGGGGGAATGGATGCTGGGCAGGCAAAAACAACAGATGTCCACTGCAGCAGGTCTATGTGGTGTATTTTTGATGAGCCAAAAGATGAGAAATCATGCAAAGATACACACAGCAACACACACACACACACACACACACACACACAATGTTTGTGCTGATTCCTGCACTAAGTCCACCTCAGATTTGACTCACTTTTTTCTCCTTTGGTTCTCTTCTTGCTTTCAAAACAAAATGCCTCCCTTCTAGAATTTTTTTCTTTTTGCCCAGTTTTCCCACCACACTTTCGCTCTAGCCAGGGTATTTTCAATAATGTTACTGAGAAAGCAATCTTTTCTGACTCCTTTTATCGAATAAATATCAAACAGTGCCAGAGATAGAAGTACCATGCACGTTTATGATAAAAATTGTCTAAATTACTTTGCATTATTTTTAGTTGGGGTAAATGAGAGTATTTCTGTTTGGTGATGAGCTACTTTTATTGTCATATTCCACCCTGAAGACATATCATATATCTTTGCTCTAATGAAGTGTTTTCGAGAAAGTAGATATAGTTCTCTGTTTCTAATCTTTAGATGCCACAGATTGCTATGGAAACCTTGGGCTTCATGATTTATAACTCTCTTCTTTTGTGAGAGAAGTAATTTCAGTTTAATTTACTAATGGATTTTTACTCAATGTACAATAACAAATAAGTCTAACCACACCCCTTTTTATTAAAAATCTGTAATTGGGATTTTGCAAATGCCAAGGTTGTTTCACAAAGACCCTGAAATGTGATATATAGTTTAAAGAGAAGAGAACATGTGAATAAAATAACATATCAAAGTCAAAGTACAGTAGCAACTTCAACAGCAATTTCTTTTTAAAAAATTGCATTTATCTTTGAAGATCAAAAGATAAGCTTGGAATAGTAATCAGAATACAAAAACAAAATCACAAAAAAATCAAACTCCCAAATTCATGAAGCATTGTGCTCAAGAATGCATGTATTTATTTATTCTTTGTTGTGAAAAGTCCTGGAACACAGATTTAAATAGACAGAGCCAAATGGTATTTTGACACATAACATCAGGGCTAAATGTGCCCCAGTTTACTTCAGTTCCTGCTCCATTTATACTGGATTCAATGTTGGATCCAAACAACTACAGAAAATTTTAACTTGAAACAAAGTGAAATGTCCTAACAAATCTAGTTCTCTGTCAACTGGCTCTGTGTTTATCCCCTTTGTAAAATCAACAGGAAGGTTTAGTGGAAAGAGAATTGGACCAAGAAAGCCTTTAGCTTCCATTGCCAGCTCTATTACCTGGACGCTGTGTGTCCTTGGGCAAAGCATGAAGCCATTCTGATTTGTCTCTTAAGAGACACTGTTCAGTCCACATCAGATATTTTTCAGATTAAATGGGACAAGGGTACTAAAAACTTTGACATTAATAAGAGTTGTACTCAAATGAACTGTATTTAACAGGGCCAAATCATGACATTAGCTTTCTAAGCAGGAGGCTGGGAACCCAGGTCCTTGTCTGAGCCTTGTGACTCTCCTTACCTTTCCAAATGGTCACAGGGAGAACAAGAAAGGTCAGAGGGCAAAAGTTCTCCATTAGGAGCATAGTGTATACTTGGTACAATAAATAGCGCCAAATTGAAAGCATGTTCTACCCAGGGAGATGTGATGATTGATCTATAGCCACATGATTTATATTCTGAAGTTTACAACATTAATGTTTACTTCCTTTTATGGCCCTCAGATTGAACAAAAACAGGTTGTATTTCCATTCTCTAAAGAACAATTAAGTCTATACTTTGTGTAGTTACCTAGGTCTTAGATAAAAAATATTCCTCCCTCCCAAACTTTGGGCTTGACATTTCTAGACATCTATAACAAAAATACTCCCTCCAACAAGGTCACAGAACTCAGTGAGTATGAACTGGACTGTGTCCGACCGAAAGTAACTGATAACTGTAGTGTGGCCTCATTCTCAATTCATAAAAGTTTCATCAAATTCTATAAAATAAATTTCATTTCTTCTGATTTTACAATGCATTCTTAAAGTAGAAAATTTGGAAAACATGATGAAAAAGTAAAAATTCCCCCTCATTCTGCTTCCCCAAATACAATCACTAGCAACACTATGTGGATCTTGTTCTTTGCAGAATGCACACATGTGTGGGTATGGTAGATGTGTACTTCATAGATTATGATTTTCTCATGATTTTAAATGGATCTGCCATGCCTCCTACTTTTCACAGAAAACATGAGCTATAAGCTTCATAAAATCCCATTCTATGATTCTGCCAAATTTGTTTTTATCTACCCCAAATTCTGTGATTTAAAAAAAAAAATCCAAAAATAAAATCTCAGCTTTAAAAATTTAAGCAAAACAAGAAGTTTAAAGAGAAATAGTGCAGCTTCTACTATAACAGTGAAATTTTATTACACACCATCCTGTTCTGCTTTCTAGTAACCTACTCTAGGGCATGTTTCTCTGAATCCTGGAAGACATTTTTTCCGTGTTCACAATGATAATGTCTGTATTTTGGGTACTGCAGAACTATAGAATCAGTATGTGGAATCTCAGGTCTCATCTCAGACCTATTAATTTAGAATCTCATTAATTTAGAATGTCACAGGATACGAACACCTTTGTTCACATCCTAAAGTGGAGATATTGTGCTGGTCAGGGAGTGGCAGACCACAGCTCACAAGCTTGTGGGCCAAATGCGGCCAGCTGCCTATTTTGTATGGCATGCCCACTAAGGATTATTTTTTACATTTTTAAGTGCTTGAAAACAAAAGGAGTATTAATATTTAGTGACACATGAAAATTCTATGAAAATCAAAGTTCAGTGTCTATGATAAAGTTTTAATGGAACATGGCTATGCCTATTTGCTTATGTATTATCTATGGCTGCTCTAATGCTGCAAATGCAGAGACGAGTAGCGCCACAGAGATCCTGTGGCCTGCAGAGCCTTAAATATTTACTATCTGGCCATTTCCAGAAGAAATTTGCCAACCCCTGTTCTATCTAGCAAAGAATCTAGGACAGTGAACACATAATTTGTATAATATATAAATGTATGATAAAAGGAACTAAAAAATAAACCAGCCCACCCTTTCTTCATGCATATTATATTTAATCATAAAAATGTTTCCAAAATATGACTTATTTGCTAATACTTGTCCCGTTATTTTTTTTCTATCAACTTATTGTCTATCTCTCCACATTGAAATGTAGCTTCCAAAAGGTAGAAAGACCATCCCAGTTACTGAAGGCACACAATGCAGAAAATAAATAGCCTGAGATGATGAGCTAATTTAAGAGAAATAAATGTCAAATATTTTCTGCTCAAAATGAGCTTGTCAGTATGCTTGTTCTTGGAAGAAATGTAAGGGAACAGTTAAAGAAGACATGCCAATGGTCAATGCTTTGTTTATGTTAAGAAATAAAGACTGTTTCTGGTTGGTACCTTAGAAGATTCAGTTTAGAAATGTTACAAAATCATGCTGTCCTTACACAGACTTTGACCATAAGAGCTGGAATTTCAAAGCATTTGCTATAACAATTTCAATTTCTGTTCTGTAGTCAGTAAATTCTAAAAGGTGGATAATAATGACCCAGAACACAAAGGGTCATTTAACAGCTAATTATGAAAATATGAAAGTGACTCAAAGGGCTTCCTTTTTCTCAGAATAATGCTACTGGTTTGTGCCACCTACTTTGGCAAGCACTTCCGTGATAAATTCAGGAGTACAAATCAGAGAAGACCCTTGAGTTCTAGAAATGGATCTTCCAAGAAGTGGCAACAAGGTAAATCATTAGGGAAAAGTAGAACTCTATGCTAAAGCAAGAATGAACTTTGTGCCAGCTTGGCTGGTGTGATTTAGGAGAACTATGAGATATGATTTTCAGAACAATCTGTATGATAAAGTGAGAAGAAATAAATTTAATGATGAAGAAGGATATTGGTGATTCCTGAGAATGAACATGAGGATTTAGGGGAGTGGGGTTTTAGACTGTGGATTTTTCTATCATTTCTAGCTGATGCCAACACCTCAATTTGTTACAAAGGAGCAGAGAATTTCCAGACCAGGTTGTTTTTTTGATTTTATGGTGCTGGGAATTGAACCTAGGACCTTTCATAGGCTAAGCAAATACCCTACCACTGAGCCACATTTCCAGCCTGCAGGTACTGTTTTATTTATGCAAAGAAACATCCAGCCAAGAATTCTTCGGTTTGCTCATTTGGATATCCCTGTGAATGAACTCATTTGAATTTGGCAGCTTGTAAGAGTTTATTAATCCAATGTTTTGATTTGCACATTGTTTAGGATTTGTAAGGTACTGATATTAGTGTTTTGTCATGTTATGCCTGAAGAAACTGTTTGTGGACAGGAGAGATGGTTCAGGTTGACTTTGCTGATAAAACACAGGGCTTTGTGGTGGGTTCAGTGCTGTGTTTTCAAAAGTCTAGTTTATCGTGGCATTTTCTCTGAGTGGCAATTGTACAAGGAAACCAAAACACATTCAGATACACCTCTCTTTACTGCTTGCAGAGTGTTGGTTAAAAAAAAAAATTCCCTGGGGCTGGGATTGTAGCTCAGCAGTAGAGCGCTTGCCTTGCATGTGCGAGGCCCTGGGTTCGATCCTCAGCACCACGTACAAAGCAATAAAATAAAGACATTGTGTCCATCTACAACTAAAAAAATATTTTTAAAAAAATCCCCTACTTTTTTAAATCTAGAAAACTTACTGAATATTCTTATTAATTTTAGTATTTCATCTGCTGGTTGATAATATAAACTGCAAATAATAAACCTTTAATTTCTTAGTTATTTTTCTTTCCTTACAGCACTGGCCAAGTCTTCCCAAGTTATGTTAAATTAGAAGTTAGGGATGTTTCTTTTTTTTATGTTTTAAAGAGCAATCATTTAAAGCTTTATTATTAGGTAAAATATATTTTGTACTAATGCATAACTTCTAGAAGAATTAGGACATTTTCTAGAAGTCCTTGTGTTCTGTGTTTCTTATTAAATCAGAGGTATGGAATCCTATGAAATGTTTTTTCGGTCTCAAATGAGAAATTCATATGATTTTGGATTTGGGGATTTATAATAGGATAACAGTTGTTTAAAGACACAGTCACATCATGATGTCAACAGTGTCCTAAGGGCTGTAAACTACACTGTGCATACTTGCAAGCAGCAGGTGAGGGACATGGAGTTTGATCTGGGAAAGCTAGAAGGAAAGATCACTGGGATTAAAACTTTCTAGAAGAGTTACTCCTACAGCTTTAATGCAATGGGTAGAATCAGAGTGATCCACCCTTCTACCCTCCTACACCCGGTAGTAGAAAGATGGAGTGTTGCAGAGGTCAGGACCACGGGTTTTTCAATGAGAGGGACCTACACTGGAAGGAATCTCAGCCACACCACAGAAAAGTCGTATGCCTCTACAAGTCATTTAACACTTCTAAATTTTGATCTGTCCGTAAATGTGTAGAAGGGGTTGTTTTGAGGAATAGATTAAGAGAGATGATGCCTGTAGAATGATGGGCACAGGGTCTAGCACACATAAGAAATGGGACACGGCATCACAATATTAACAGTCCTGAGTTGGTTTCTCTAGAGTGTGGTCCCTAGACTGGCAGGATTGGCAGCATTGCCTGGGAACTTGTTAGAAATGAAAATCCTCGGGTTCTACCCCAGACATACAAAGTCAGAAACTCGGGGAACAGGGACCAGCTATTTGTGTCTAACAAGTCCTCCATGACATTCTGGAGCAACATTTGAGAACTGCTGGATTTGGACTACTGGATTTGGTATGCGTCTTTCTTCCTATAGGAACAATCTCATGTTGATGTTCTTGAATTTCTCAAAAACAATTTATTAATGTTTCAGATACTTTGTCAGCTATAACTCATTCAGAATTACAATATCTACATTTTTAAGTAAAAGAAGATGTATACATTTATTTTCTTCTATATTTAGAAACAACATTGCACTGAGTCACATACATTAAGTTGGGTGATTTAGGGCCTTTTTCTATTTGGGATAAGAAATACTGTGAAGAAAGAGTTATTTATTACAAGCTGCCTACAACTTATCTCTAAAGTCATATGGAAAGGATGTTTTATGGAAAGAGAGGTCTATGATTATCATTCTAAATTTAAATATGTTATTTCCTGGTTCATTTTACTTTTCATCAATTTTTTATCTTATGGCCATTTCTGATAATTTATACAGTTTACCCATGTTTTTATATATGTTAGAGTTACTCATAATAATCTAAAATTTAAAAATTTTTGTTTTGACTCCAAGTATTTCTCCTCTTCATAATGTTTGTAGATTGTCTACAAAATCTCCCTCATCTCTTCTCCTAAGGTGGTCTGGCTAAAATTCCGATTTTTTTTTTTTTGGTACCAGGGATTGAACTCAGGGATACTTGACCACTAAGTAACATCTTCAGCCCTTTTATCTTCAGCCTATTTTATCTAAAGACAGGGTCTCACCGAGTTGCTTAGTGCCTCACTGTTGCTGAGGCTGGCTTTGAACTTGTGATCCTCCTGCCTCAGCCTCTAGAGCCTCTGGGATCACAGCCATGTACCACCACACCTGGCTGAAAATATTTCTAAAGAATTAATTTTTTTTCATCTAATGATATTATTTTTATCTAGGGCTCTTTCTACAAGTATAAAATACCCTTCTTTGGCCCCTTTTAGTACTTGATGTCTGTGGGCAGGTTAGATTCCTTAGTGGCAGGACAGTGCTCAGAACAGATTCTTTTATAGTACCCCATACATGGTAAGGAGAAAGTGGCCTCCCATGAAGCCAAGAGTCAATAAGAGAAGAAGAAAGGACCCTCCCATCTCCACCTTCATCTTATCAAGAAGCATATCAGGACCACAGCCCTTACAGTAAGTCTGTTCTCCAGGAAGCTGGACTGAATCCCTGACTAAGCTCTTTTCACAGGGAAATTTTGAGTGCTGATTCATCAATAAAAGGAAACACAGATTCCAGGGCTGCAGGGCATGCTGAAGTGGGTGATGGTTCCCTACAGGAGATGTCTGTAATCATATCCTGCTCAGCTGTGGGCAAGGGGCCACAAGCCTGTGGAAAGCTGAGTTCAGATGCAAACTCTTCTGGGAGAAAAGAGGGCTATGGGCTGAATCTAGCGGGCTCTTTCCTAGGTCACCCAGAAGATCTTGAACAAATCTACTTACCATTACACCATGTTTTATTTGAATTACATTTTGACAGTAAGAGGACTACCCCATTTTGGTTTGGGCTCGTATTTCCTGGTCTATATTTTCTACCTAGCTTTAAAAAATATATTCATGAATATTTTGTAATAAATTTATCTTTTTGAAAATAGCATTTTGTTGAATCATTTCTGCTATCGTTAAAAATATAGCCTGAGATTTTTGGTATTTCTCATGATCATGTCAAATATTGTTATAGTAGGACATTTCTGCAGCTCTGTTTTATAGGTTTCGTTTTCTGTGCTTTATTTCTGTCCATCTTCTCCTATCTTACTTTCTGCTACAAAAATAAGTATTTTTCTTTAGATATAAAAATTATATGCCACACATTTGTATTCACATTTTCTCTGAGAATCAAAGCTAATACCTATTCCTTCTTAACAATTTCTTAAATATATCAATATATGTTCTCCTTTATTTCTCTAGATTTATAGTTCTAGAATGTTCTCAATAGTTATGAACATACTTTTTCTCCTTATGCACTCAAGTTTGTTTATAAGAAAATATTAACCTGATCAAGTTTTATTGATTTTTCTCATTCTCACATCACTTGCAGAATCAATCTTCCTGAAATCCTTTCTTATTTTCTTGAGAAGCATGTTTTCAAGCATATCTGTAGTGTGTGTCTTCGTGTGAGGAACTTCTAGGACCTGCGTGTCTCAGAGTGCTTTGTGTTATGTCCTCACACTTACATGATGACTTTGCTACACATCTACCTGTAGGTTATTTTCTTTCATAGGTTTAGAAACTTTACTTCAACCTCTTGATTCCACCGTTAAAAGAGGCAACGTCAATTATTCTCCCGTTTTTGTAGGTGGTTTGTTCTTTCTCTCTGTAAGTTTTATCTTTACTTTTTTTGTGTTCTGCTCTTTCACTACATCTAAATGTGACCTTGTCCTTCTTTGTTCTTTTTTCTTACCCTATCTTTCCAAGTTTGAGCCACTCTAATTTGACAACTTTCAACATACATTTTTTTGTAACTCTAGAAAAATCACCTTAACTATTTCCTTGGATATCTACTGTTTTCTATTTTCTCCCTCCCTCTTTCCAAAGTTTCCACTACTCAGATGTTAGTATTTCTGTTTCTTCATATCTGTATTCACTGAAGGTTTTTATCTTTTATCTCTGTCTTTCCTTGCTGCTTTACGCCAGAGCTCGCCCACCATGTCTTTGTGTTCTACTGCTCATTCTAACTACGGAGCTTCTGATTTCTATTATTTTTTATTGCTATTTCAAATTCTCACTTTTTTATGATTTCTTGTTCTTTCTTCATATTTCTTCATCTCTTCAAACAAAGAAGGAAAAAAAAATCTTTGTACAATATTCAAGTTAATTTAAATTCCTTTTCTTGGTGTCCCTACTATTCTGCATCTCAAATGCCCTTTCTTGGCCTGTAGCTGCGTCCGGCTTTTTTTTTTTTTTAATTTTTTATTTTTTAGTTGTAGGTGGACAGAATATCTTTATTTTATTTTTATGTAGTGCTGAGGATTGAACCCAGTGCCTCATGCGTGCTAGTTAGGTGAGCACTCTACCACTGAGCCATCACCCCAGCCCTACGTCTGGTATTTTAACCTGTGGATTCATGCCCTGAGTTCTTGCTACTCTGCCTGGAATTTGTCCTAGGAGGGATGAAGGCCCTGGTTAGTGAGCCTCGGGTGAAGGTGATGAGTTAGAAGGGGCAAAGATACTGAACATGCATCTCTATCAACAACAAAGACCACGCAGCACTTTTATTTCCATTCCGTCTGGCAACTCCTCTTGCCATTGTTTTACCTTTCAAGGCTCATGAGGCAGCAGAGCTGAGAGGAGGTGGTGTTCCTGGTTCTAGTCCTTCATAGCAGGGGGTTGCAGGAATGGGATCCTGAATGGCTGCACAAGGCTGGCCAGCATGCGGGGTTTATCCATTCACACCAACATGGCTGCCACGTAGCCCCGCGCTCACCCCTGTTCTTTTCCAGTATTGGAGACCTGAAGATTAGCATCCAACTTCCATAATAAAATCAGAGTGTTCTGCAACCTGGGCCTCTCTCATAGCCGCTGCCTGTAGTTTCGTTCTTCATATCTTAACTATCAAAACCCCAAACTTCCAATATGCAAAGCAGGCTTCAGACAAAGATCATCTTCCATTATTCATTTTTCAATCTTCAAATCCATGGTTCTCCCTTGGATTTGAGAAAGTCCTTAGGGTTCACTTCTGACAAGGAAGCAGCACCCCTGTCCAGTCTGTCATCTCAGCAGCACCTCTAAGGTAACATTCCAGGTTGCCTGCTACCTACAGCCCAATCCCCTGTCAATAACAAACCTCAGTCTCTCCTAGCCATGTTGAACAGGTAGAGTACATGTTGTCCATGTCTCCTACTAAAAGCTCTTACTTCATTTCTTTATTTATTCTTACAACAAACATTACCAGGCATTAAGATGTGCTGGCACTTTAACAGGTACCAGGGACATAAGATGAATTAAAGCATGATACAAATTTTGAAGCATTTAGCTAACCAGCGTCAAAGGACTTTTGGAGAACGCACAATAAAATTCCCCTCCAACAGCCAGATTACTTATCTAAATTATGGCAACGATTAGAATGTATTCTCTCCCATCCCACAAAACTCACAAAGATTATTTTTAATGAGCTATTATTTCATTTCCCAGGCTTTATTTCTCATTGTTTAATTCTTTTAAAATAGCATTTCACATTATTGAGGGGAGGGTTAGTTCATCTGCTGATTGCTATACCTTCTGGGATCCCTTCTGTTCCCTACGGCTGAGGCAAAACCCAAATTTACTAATGAACTGCCAAAAATTTCATCTCACAAATTCCTACTCATATGCCATTACTGTAAAGGCTTTGTAGTTATTACAGTGATGAGTTTATAGCCTGGAAACTAGGACAGTGCTGTTTCAACTAATTCATTACCTACTCTTTACACATTTTAAAAAGGAAAATGTGCGTGTGTGTGTGTGTGTGTGT
>CM053405.1:132702692-132743085 GCA_028644305.1 Xerus rutilus | reverse complement strand
CCTGCCTGGACTGTTGCAATTATTTTAATTTTTCTCCCCACAGCCTTTCTATTTTAATTTCATCTTCCACTCTGTCCCAGGAGGAACTTGCATGCTGAAATGGCCATGGAAGCATCCCGCTAAGACAGCTGAAGGGCTTCTAAACACTGAACATCTATATACTTCCCTTTGAGTAATATCTGCCTGTAAAACTTGGTACAATTCAGATCCTGAGTCTTCTTTAGGACTAGAGGATGGAACTCAATGGCTCCGCCTGAAGATCTGGACTTCATGGATCCATGAACTTGCTCTACCTCTTCTCGCATTCTCATCCACTCTCTGAAAACTGCCGTTTCTCCAGAATATTTCTCCATCAGGCTTTACCTTTTCACATGCTCTTCCTACTTCTCAGAATGCCCTGTCTTCCCTTATCCAATTTCTGCTGCCTTTGCAGTTCATGTATCACTGTCTAAAGCCTTCTGCAATGCCCCAGGGTATAGCCCAGCCTTCCCCGGGCTTCTCCTGGACTCGGTACCTTTAGACCAAGATACCTGCCACAGTATGTATTTGTTTTCACATCTGTTTTGGAACAAATCTGTAAATCCTTCAGAGCAATAAATGGTCTTTTTAATTTTTTGGATTCACCCATTCAGAGATGGTTGAAATATATTTGATGAATTAGCAAAAATAGTTATGTATGTTTTGCTCCCACAGAAACTCAAAGCAGAGATTGTAACAATAGGAAATGATCTATGTTACCAAAAGGCTTAGCTTTGTCCCAAACTCTCATGACAAACTCAATAAAAATAAAACCTCTTCGGCTCACCAGAATGACCCCCCTGACTCACCCTTTCTTGGAATGGTACTGAGCAGTGTGCCATTGAACCTCTAGCATTTACTTTGCAGATCTCAATTACTCTATACCCTAGCCCCAAGCAGTTAATTGAATTATTTATTTCAGAGAGAAGTTCCGCAAGATAAAATATTTTCCACCTCATAGTCCTTCAGTAATATCTTAGCACTCTTATAGAATTGTGACCTGCTTATACAGCCTACTCCATAACCTGACTCTTAATCTGATGTTGTCCTAAATTTTTAAAAACAGATTCTCATCAAAAGCATCCTACAACCTGTTCAAAAATGTTGAGGAACCAAACAAGACTTGTAGACTTCTAATGAGGCCTCTGATGTGACAAATGACACTGAGTAAGTCTTTTCATTGTATTTGGTTCAGTGGCAAGAGTACTGATTATGTGGTGCTTAACTGTGAAAAGGCTGTAACTGTGGCAGAGAACATGAATTTCCATTTGTCCCTAAGCCACTGTTACAGTTTAGATATGAGGTGTACCCCAAAAGCTCATGTGTGAGACAATGCATGAACATTCAGAGGTGAAAAGATCAGATCATGAGAGCTTTCATTTAATCAGTGGATTGATCCTCTGAATGCATTAACTGAGTGGTAACTGCATGCCGGTAGGGTGTGGCAGGAAGAAGTTGGTCACTAGGGATGTGACTTTGGGGTTCACATTTTGTTGGTGGTATGTGTAGAACTCACTCTGCTTCCTGGGTGTAGCTTTCCTCTGCCACACCCTTCCACCATGACGTTCTGCTTCGCTTTGGGTCCCCAGCTATGAGTAGGCTGACCATGGACTGAACCTCTGAAACAGTGAGCCAAAATGAACTTTTCTTCCTATAAGTTGTTGTCAGATCTTTTGGTCACAGCAATAAAAAAAGCTAATTAAAATGTCAGTATTTCTCAGATTGTAGATTTGGAATCAACTCCACCTGAATCAACAGGGATGTTTGTGAAAATACTGTTTTCTAGGCTCCACCGACAAGATGCTTTATCAATATTCCTGGAGATGGGACTCAAGAATCCTGGTTGATCACCCCCTCCCACCACCGAACATACACACATACATTTCAAAGCAATAGAAGTGTACGCTGACTGGACCTACATTCTACTTGGTGTCCTTTGACCCAGTAGTTGTCCTCTAGCCATTCAGTGTCCACTGCTGTCTGACCTCTTCCCTTTGGGGTCCCACAAGAGACACCCAAGTGTGCATTTCTAACACTATTTCTTTAGGAACAAATTCCCTTGTATCTCAACCACTGCAAGGACAAATAAATACATTTTGAATTAATGTTTCAATGTACCCAGTAGATTATAAAAGATAAAATGTTTAATTGGATTATTTGTTTCTACATCTTTGATTTATAAAATTAGAAGAATCTTAGGGCCAAACAATAGATAAAGAGAAAAGACTAGCTCTATAAGAACAAAGAAAACAATTTGAATGGGACAGGTGGGAGGGACATCAGAGCCCATTCTGCTGCTTTTTCTTACTGCTATTAAAAAATACACTGTTCTTTGAAGTCATCCTGAAAACTACTATATATTCAAGATGTAAATTAACAGTAAGCTATCTATTAAAAGACTTATGATTTTGTCACTTGCCAGAATATTTCCATAATATATATTTTAGAGAAGTTATGTATTTCAAATTCTTAAGAGGGTAAAATGAATTCATTACTTTCATTAAAATAATCTGTGTGTTATCTTTCAGGTGATGTTGACATCTAAGTAACATTTATTACGATATGAGAATTCTGTAAAAAAGATTTTACAATAAGAACTGCAGATATTAGCTGGAAAAAAAATCTTCCAACTTTCTTTTGAGTCTAAAAAGAGGCCCATTATTATTAAAAATAGTCATCTAAACTTATTAGAAGCATAAAAATGACACCAAGTACCAGACATCTTCCTGGTGTGGAGATAAAATTATTATATAAAAGATATAAAGAGCTAAAAGTGTGAGTTTCCGAAATCATTTCACTTATTTTAGGCTGTGTCTATAGGGCCACTGACTGCAAAGGCACATTTTATAGTTAAAGAATGTAAGTATTAGAGATTGAAGAAAATCTGAGTAGTTGATGTTATTTCTTTTTTCCTACAAAAATGAGTGGCTCTAAGTGAACCTCATACTTTCATAAACTCTCTGCTTCTTTTGACTCTTTGGACCAATAATTCCTTGCAGGTAAGACCCATTTTGTTATTACTTTGGCATTAGTTTTTCATTGCCTAGTTTGGGACTTACATCTTAAGTAGGATAACTGACAGACACACCAAGTGTTATAGAATTAGGCAATCAACAGGCAATACCCTAAGAAATTCAAGTGTTTCCAAATCTTCACTAATTATCTGAGTATTTCCATTTTAATGCCTTTTTATGCTAATTCTCTAAGTAGAGAATTATTAGTCAATTTATGAATTAGGATCTTAGTTACAGGTCTAAAATGAACATTATTAACTTACTAGCTTAAGTGCCTATTTTCATAGCAATTGTCATTATGTAAAAATTTTGGATAAAAGTGGCCCTCTTAATACATCATTTAATAACAACCACATCAGCTGCTAGCCTGTGCATGCGCTTTCTCCAATAGAAGAGTGGCTTCAGTGAATGAAGGAGTCTTCACTACAAAGAAACAAATGATAACAAATGTAAAAAGAAGGGTACCATGACCTCATTCTAATTAATGACTTTGACAATCATTACTTGCTGTCGAGAGGCATTAGTCAAGGTTTGGTCTTTAGCTCAGGCATTTACCACTCAATATTATGCGGCCAAAGTGAAGAACTTCTCCGTGTCAATTACTTAATACAATAAACTCTCAAGTCAGTTTGAAATAGTTAAACAAATCTATACATTGATAGTTGCTGGTATCTTTTTATGCTGCATTGAACTGACTTGAAATTTTTGCAGTATACACTTCTGTGCAGATAGTTCTGAGATCTTGAAATTGGGAAATTCTCAAAGGAATTGAAGATTCTGTTGTTCTGCAGAAATGCTAGGTATTCCTATCAAAACACTGAAAAACTGAAGTGTATTTCCAGTGCCTCAAATTAAGGATGCTTTTTAAACCTTCCATTTCATTAAATTGCATGGCTGGCTAGGAAAGTCATGCTAAAATATTGTGATTAACACAAAGGAAGCTTAACAGACAGTGCTATTATAGGTGAAAGACTGCTAATTGCCATCTTCCCAATAACTTATTGATTTTAATCAAATCTTCCTAGAGCAGCATGCCAACGGCAAATGGATAACTAGATAGAGGGAAAACACAACAATGGAAGGGGTAATATGGAAGAAATTATTCATGTTTGATTTGTATAAAATTGAACAAATATTCCTGATCAGCATTTATACAAATATAGATTCGTCGGGAAGGTGCTATCTAAATTGCTTCTCTCACAGTGTATTGAAAATTACCATAACTGTTAGCATTTTTAATTATTTTGATCTGCTGAAAATAGATTAAACTGAATGGGAAATTGGCTTATTAAGGCTTATATATCTGAGTTAATATGAAATGTTCTCAGCCAGTGTGTCTTGAGAATCCTTCAGTCTAAAAGGCACTTGCTATCTCTGGTTGACTCTGGGTGGGGGAGCAGGGTGAGGTTTAATCCTCAAAAAGCAGCTTCACTCCCATCACTTAAGCAAAACTTACCACATCTGGTAATGGGAATATTTCATAAATGAGCAACTGGTCTGTTGGATAGACAGAAACAAGTTTTAGAAAAAAAATAAATAGAGGAAAGTAGAGGGAAAAAAAATCTTGCTAGACTAAACTTAACACTTTAAAAAATATGGAGAACCCTTGAAATCCATCTTGTATTACAAGAACCGTTTCTCAGTGTGAGATTCAATATAGTGTGAAACACTGAAGAGCTCACACTCTGGTCATTCACTGATGATGAAAAAGAAGTACAAGGTCGAGTTTCAATTGCTGGCTCTAGGCAGGCCCTGTGGTCCCCACTGACTGTGTTTGTTTTTTGGAAATGTCTCATTCATCAAATTGCAACTCTAGACCCAAGGTAGATCTTAAATATGAGCATGATTATACTCTCTTGGAAAGACTATTTAGTTTGACTTATAAATCAAACCAATAGCACAAACATTTCAGTTGCAAAATTATCTTCTTCAACATCTACTAGAATTAATGCTGTCACCCTTACAGCAGGGTGTGTCTGCATCAACAGCATTGACATTGTGGAGGTAGATCATTCTTTGCTGTTGGGGTCTGTCCTGCATATTTTAGGGTGTTTAGCAGCATCACTGGCCATTCTCCCCCACATTTATGACAACCAAAAACATCTCCAGACATTACTAAATGTCCCTTCACCATTAGAGTTGCCCCAGTTGAGAATCACTGCCCTAGTCCAGGGGATTCTTTAGTTCTCTTGATAATGATGCACCTGAAATAATTACCTAGAAAATTTACATTTTAGTCTAACAGGGAGCTACAAAATAATGAAATCTGCATTATGACTCCGAAGTCTGAGAAGTTGCTCTTTGAATATACTGCATCCACAAAAATACCTCTATCTAGGTCAGCATTTGAAATTCATGAGATCAATTGACTACATGAAACAGGTAGTAAAAAATAATCACAGTGGTCGTTTGAAAAGGCAAGTAAGTCTCAAGATTATATGGTGCTGCCTTCTGTTTAAGGGTCTAGGAAACTGCATTCTAATCCAACAATGGCAAATGATTGGTAAATAGTTGCCAACTCCAGCTGACTGGTCGTGGCTGATGGAAGTCTTGCATTGAGGAAGATTCTGATTTGCAACCAGGCCCAGCAGGAAAGCCGGCTGTGATGGATTAGCTGTGTCTACCTTGGACAAGACAAAGGGAAGTCATAGGCCGTATTTCATACAGTGACCCATTCTTTCTTAGTCATTTCAACTGATTTGTTCTCCAGATTATTTTAAGCACCTGTTGAGACTGTGGTATGATGTTTTTGTGTTTTGTCAATAAATATGTAGAAAAAGAAAATGAAACAAAGTCATTTTTAAATATTAACTAAGCATCTTCTCTAGGGATTATTTTAGACTCTTCGAACATGCTACTGAGTTCAAAAAAATAAAGCAGTGTTTTGTATCAAAATGTTAGTTTTCCAGTCTTCTGGCTTCCAATGCAAAAGAAATAAGCCACTTTTACATGAAAACAAAAACAGTCACAATAACTTGACTTCCCACAACTGTATATTTTCTTTTAACACATGTATAAACATTTTCTATTCTTTTCTTTTCTTTTTTTTGGTACTGGAGATTGAACTCAGGGGCACTCGACCACTGAGCCACACCCTCAGCCCTATTTTGTGTTTTATGTAGAGACAGGGTCTCACTGAGTTGCTTAGCTCCTCGCCGTTGCTGAGGCTGGCAATGAACTCGCAATTCTCCTGTCTCAGCCTCCCTAAGGGCTGGAATTACAGGCTTGCACCACTGCGCCCAGTTTAAAATATGTATAAACATTTTTCATTCAGTGTCACCTAGTGTTCTTAGTCTCTGAGGTTCCAAGAATCAACAGGCTAATTTAGCCTGCCATCTAGACTGTGGTGTTCAGAAGGAAGTAAAGCTTCGCCTCGGTTTCTGCACATATAAAGATAATCAACATAATCTCTTCTGAAATAGAAGTTCCTGTCCCTCGTGCCACTCAAGTGACTATAAGACAAGCAAGCCTGGAAGGGCTCAATCCAAATTTGCATTTTAGCAGGAATTTTACAAATGACATGTGAATAATTGAAATTACCCATGTTGAATCCTCAAAAGCGAAAGTTCTTCTGTAGATAAGGTTGACATAAAACTTGTTGATTTTCTTTCTTTGTTTCAGGACTGATTTAATTTCTCTGATAAAAGTAAAAGAAAGACTGAGACGAAGTGTCATTTAGTTAAATGTGCTGTTCTCTCTCAAGGTGAGGAAAACCTCTTCCAGCGCAGGGATCAGTATTTGTGGATTGTGGTTTTCGTATCATCATTGATAAATTAACTCAGAGGGGATTCAAGCTTTGGGAATTGACCAGCATGTTGATATGAAAAGACAAGACCAGCCTCTTATAAACTTGGCCTCCCAGAGTAATAGAAGGTAGGACTTCTAAAGAAAATGCTACAGCTCATCAGGTCAATCAGTGTGATCGACCAGTTTAAGGATAGTGTTATTATCACTTCAAAATTGACTAGTTGCAGAGAATTTCTATGCAAACCAGTTACTGGATGGTCAGAAGTTGCCACCATTTGAATGGTTTTTATCTCCTCTGACTATTTGCATGAGAAAAAAGTTTTTCTAGCTCCTCCTCATTGTATCCAGGCTACTTGCCACTTAATCTCTCAAAGCTCAGGGGCAGGCACAGATCAAGTTTACCTACGAAAATTCAAGGAGCTTTGGAAATATCTTTCATCATCTCTGTGTTAATTTGACATCTGTGGCGGCTTCAACAGGAGAATGTGTTTTAGAGAGAAAGAAATATCCTTTAGAATTAGTGGGAAAAGCATTAGAAATAAGGAATGCTTATTAACGCATATGTGGCATGGTGTTTGGGTATTGACAAAACAGAGCTGGGGTTAAACCCAATTAAAAAGACAGAGTGCTCCAGACAACCAAACAGGTTCCCTGGTGGAACAACTAGTGGGGTAGAATGGGCTTCTCTGCAATTCCAAGGAGAAAGTAAATCTGAAAGTCAAGGACAGAGACCAAGGGGATTGCAAAAGTATATTTAGTTGTACGTTGCAATGGAGCTACTAATGTTGGGTAAATGAAGGAGTAAAACAAATTACACAATTCGCTATCAGCTCGAAAGATGTGGAGAGAAAAGACTCCCATTTGAAAGAACACTTTGGGGCTTTTCCTTCCACAAGAAACATGTTTCATGTCATCCAGACACTAAGTAGATTTCTTTCACAAAAACTGTTACATTATCTGGGTAAACATGTCAATCAAAGACTACAACTAGCAATTTATAGCAATGATGCTAGATTTAACATCTAGAGAGCAAGATTCCAGTGGGAAATAGTGTTTTTATTTACTTCTTTGTTACTAGAACATTTCTTTTAAAAAGGTTTTTATATAAGAGCTTTGAAAAGAGAGTATTTATGTTATAACCAAAACAAATCTTTAAAACTTTGAGGTCTTTTTATTGGATTGCTTTCTCCTTCAATTTAAGAGGTATTTTCTCCAAAACACTATTTACAAAATTTTCAAGTGTATCTCAGAACAAACATTTTTTCTTATAATGAAGCTTCGGGAGAATGGTGATATGAGACACTAGTCTGCTTGCATGTTGAGGTTTAATCATTACTTATTAATTTTCTTATTTTCATGAGATTTTCTCAAACTTAATATTCTATTAAGGTAGCATCTGTTAGAGAAATTATCTTAGTTTTTTAAAGCAAATTTTAGCTGATTACCATGAATCTACATAATTAGAATTAGGTCTAATTATGTAGTGTAAATACATGTAATATATTTATAACATATAATGACATAATTATGATTCACAATAATGTTGAAAAACTCCTCCTTAAAATTAGTAAGAAAAATATGCTGAACAGCCCCTCTACAATTTATTAGCAATTTTACAATGTATGTTTTTCTGTTGCTTCTAAAATGGAACTTCGCAAGACAATATAATTAAAAACAAATATATTTTGAAGTTAGTACCCCAAAAGAATACTGCCAAACCTTCATTACATTTCAAAACTATAAATATTTTGCAAACTCTTTAAGAATATAACTTAGAATACTAATCCTAATGAGCATACATTTCTAATACCCCACAAACCCAGTGTGGAATATCTACAGAATCTCGTAAGAACTAATGCAAGGCAGTTATCACTCTGTCTCACAAGTTATTTATCAAAATGAAACAAAACAGAATAATGATGAATTTTACCCATATACTGTCTGGGAAAACATTGGACTATGCAGCTATATTTTATACCCTATATAATGTACAACATAAATTTTAAAATTATAGAACACAATTAATCGTTCCTTTAATTCTCAAAATTGAACCATGTATTTGATATATAATAGCACATTAATTTATACTTTTTTTTCTGTAAAGGATGGTCGTAAATATTTCAGGTTTAGAAGGTCTTGTGGTCTCTGTCACAACTATTCAAGTCTGTGGCTGCAGATCTAATGCAGTCAGAGACAATATTTAACTAGATTGATATGGCTTTATTCCAATAAAACTTTATCAACAAACAAGTTGCTGCTGAATTTGGCCTCATATGGGCATAGCTTTCTGAGCTTTGCTCTGTACCATGGTGTTTGGAACAACAGGTTCTGGACTCTGACTGCTCTGATTTTTTTTTCTTATATTTTTACCATTTAACAACTCTGATTTCAGCAAACTTAGTTTTCTCATTTGTGAAATGATGGCAATAACCATTCCTCTCTCTCACAAGGTGGTTCAGAGGAGAAAAATGAAATAATTTATATATAGCACTTATTCCTTTGTTGGATGAACAAATAGGCATTCATAGATATAGAGCAGGTATATGCAAAATATTTGGTAGTTACCATTAGTTTTCTGATTTTGATAGCACAATTTTACACATTAAAGTTTAAGAATCATTTACATATTTGCTGAAGCAAAAATAATCATACTAGTAAATTATTTTTCCTAATTGGTGAACTTCATCATTCCTAATGAGATTGACCTTATACATAAGATATAAACTATATACATATACTAAATATCATATTATTGTTGTTGTTGTTACATTGCAGTACTGGTGATTGAACCCAGGGCTTTCATGTGTTAGGCAAAAGCTCTACCCATGAGCTACAAAACTCCCCAGCCTGAATAATGTATACTTAGATCATATAGTTTTATATATAACAAAGACAACATGTATCATATGCAAAAGATGTAATTTTGTATTCATGCATATTCAAACACCAAATAATTGTTTGGTACCTAATATATATAGTCATCATGCTAGGCAATGAGATTTCTTACTATTTTTTTTTAAGTAAAAGATGTAGGGAGCAGACAATTAAAATTCAGCATGATAAATTATTCTAATAGAGTGCATATATTATATTTTAAAGGATTTTGTGGGGGAAATAGCTTAAGAAACTCTTCTAATAGAGTACACATGTGATATTTTTCTAAAAGGTCTTTTCAGAAAAATTCTTATTTGCATATCACTTTATATTTCTTAAGGGATTTTCATGAATATATATTTGCTTCACCACTAAAAATACAAGTGTTTTAAGGATAAGGTCTGTATTTATATATATATTTTATTTCCTAACATGCTTCTCATGTTTTTTATGCACATTCTCTTTGTCAAGTGTTCATCTTTTAATAAATTAATTTTGCTATTAAGTGGGCAAGATAGTCACAATTAATTCATCAAATTTTTTATCAGATCATAAAATCAACAATTCAGGTGCTCTTCTGAGGATAAGTGAGAGGGCGCCTTATAAATTGAAAACGTAGCTCTTGCTTGCTCTCTATCTTCCCCCAAAGTTGTGAGGAATAACTGCACGACATTGGAGTAAAATAAGCTTATTAAAAAAATACAGAGTCCACATAATGCCAAGGAATTATAACAAAATGCTCCATTAACTGGAGAAAAGTTTACAGTAGAGAGATATTGAGTGTCAGGAGAACTGGATTTGAAGACCAACTATAGAAAATGGTTCTAAGCTAAGTATGGACAAGTCAATCACCCTGAGTCCCTTCTCATCTATAAAATGAGTAAGCTTCACGGAGTCTCCAAACAGCAGGATCTATCAGATAGTAGAATTCTACACTTCCCCCTCAAGATTCTGATATGCCTGCCACAGAGGGTTGGTATAGTGAGAGGCAGAAAGCTTGATTTGGTGTCCTAGGGTTCAGAAAGGCCCTTTTGAGGGTACCTGTTAACAGCGGGCAATACATCTTGAGAGCATGGGAAGAGAACAGGGAGAAACAGAGATGAAACTCATTTCCCAGATCCCATTCAGCTGTGCAGTGGATCCAATTCCAATGTCTTTCCTGACCCATACTTTCCCCAGGAACTCTTTCTCCTATGTTTCCTCTGGGCCCCTTTGTTTCCATCTTGCATTTTTCAGACCTAGGTTTAGAGTCCTTTCATGTTTCCAAAGCTATTCCAGTTTTAAGTCAGGCTTCAGCTACCTCATGCAGCTTCCTGGACAGAAACGTGTATGACCCTTTATCTTCTCAGAAAACTTTCCCTTCCTTTATCCCATTCTCTCATGGTCCTGCTGGGTCACACCCTGATCCAAGAAGCAATTTCTACCTGAAGGGTAATAGTAAGTCTTACCTAACACACATAATCCAACATGTATTGTCAACGCAGCCTTTACATTTTAAAGATGAGTAAAAAAAAAAGGGGGGGGGGAGAATTTAGATATTTAATGTTGGAGAAGACTCTTGAGAGGTATTTTTAAAAGAAGTGAGCTCATCAGCTATTGAACACTTCAAAATTCCTCTAGGAGAAAATATATTTGAGATACTAACCCTGGCACCTGATGAAGATGTTGTTTCTGTTTGTCTTTGCCACTCAGGACATGTCCTGCAGATGAGCAGTGAGACTTGGAAATGCAGAATCACAAGCCTCTCCTCAGTCCTACTGAACCAGAATCTGCATTTGCACAATATCCCCTGGTGATGATTCTTAAAATCATTAAACTTTAAAGACAGTGATACACCAGAGAGGCAAAAGCCCCCTCATGGTTGGATCCACGTGCTGGCAATATTGATTGCTTGTACAAAGAGGGTTGAGGTAGATCATATTTAACCCCCAAAGGGATGAATTTCATGGATGAATACTTAATCTCTCCAGTCAACACTTAGCCCCTTGGGCTTTGGGAGAATTCTGTACTATCCACAAACAACTTGGGATGATAGAAAATACCAAGAGACACATACAGTTTGTAACCTGCACCTGGATTCTTCTATTTTCAACTCACTTCACCTCCTTGACTTCTTGCCTTTACCCACAGGCCAGTGCTCACTATGGGGATTTAATCCACTCTGGGGGAAAAACCTTCATGTGACTCATCTTTCCATCTTCTTCATCTTAAACCTCCCCGTCATTCCTAGAGCCTTATATAGTGCAGTTCACATACTTGGTAATGAAGAAATATTTGTTAAATTCATAGTAAAGAATCTTTAGAGACAGATCTACTTTGAAGAGGCTTCTTTAACCTACAGAAAACAGACAAAGGAAAGACAGGCATTGCACTGGCAGAGAGCAGGGCACTATAGTCTCCTACCTTGTTTCTGTAAATAAAGTTTAATTGGCACTCAGTCATTTGAATTTGTGGACATAGTATCTGAGGTTGTTCTTGTGCTACAGCAGTACAACTGAGTAGCTGTGACAGAGACCAGATGGCCTACAGAGACTTAAATATCTGGTCACTTACAGAACAATCTGCCCATCCCTGCCACTGTGCTTGGGCCTGGGTCCTTAAAGTTACTCTACGCTGGACTGTATCTGGTACCACTGCTGACCTCCCTGGGCTTGTTAACTCTGCAAGAATGACTTCAATTGTACAAGGCCAGGATGTAACTGACAATTGCGATTCTTAAAGAAGAATGAAATGATGGCATTTGCAGCTAAATGGATAGAGTTGGAGACTTTCAAGAGACGCAAAAGTAACAAAAGGTGAGTGTCCTTCCTGGCTCAGGCACTTCTTCATAGGACATTTAAGACATTTGAATAGCACCAAAGTGTAACCTATACCTTGATGACCAAAAATAAAGTCTTCTTCTTTATTTTTATTTCCATTATAATTGAGTAAACACTGGAAAAGCATCCATGCATCTTGTTTTGTGAACCTGAAACCCTTTGGTCTGGCCTCCCCCTGCTCTGTCTTCCTACCCACATGATCCCACAGGTCTTCTGTATCCACAGAGGGAAGGAAAAACTCTACAGGATCCTCTTTCAACCTCCAATTAAATTATACTTCTACTTATCAGAGAAAACATTGAGCCTTTGGTTTTCTGGGATTGGCTTACTTCACTTAGTATGATGGTCTCCAACTCCATCCATTTACCTGGAAATGCCATAGTTTCATTCTTCTTTAAGGCTGAGTAATATTCCATTGTGTACATATACCACAGTTTCTTTATGGATGTAGGTTAGTTTCATAGTTTAGCTATTGTGAATTTAGTCACTATAAACACTGAGTTGGTTGCACCATGGTTGTATGCTGATTTTAAGTGTTTTGATCCATAATGGGGAGGGGAGGGAAGGATGGAGGAACTTTGGATGGAGCAGAGGAGAGAGAGAAAGGATGATAGGGAGGGACTGTGTGTGTGCCTGAGGGGAAGATGGTTGAATGAGATGGACATTATCACCCTATGTACGGGTATGACTGCATGAGCGGTGTGACTCTACATCATGTACAACCAGAGAAATGAAGTTATGTTCCATTTGTGTAATAAATAAATAAATAAACAAATAAATAGATAAGACTTCTATACTCTGAGCAGTCGTTCTGAGTGCCTTGTGCATCTTGCCAGGCAAAACCTCCCCATATCTGACTAATATCTTTGTACCCTAAACTGAACTGAAAATCAGTTCACATTTTAATACCTTTGTCTGCACCATCCTGAATGTCATCTCATTTGTCAGTCAGGGTTCAATCAGAAAAGTACATCAGTAATATCTAATATTTAATAAAATATTTAGTAGCATTTCATCTTATATTTTATTTCTGAACTTCCTATCATTATTATAATTACAACTATGCTTCTTTTGCTTCGAATGCATGGTTACTGAAAATTGAGACATTTCTACTATGTCCTCTCCCAGATCAAAGTTTTCAGTACAGAAGACATTTGCTATTTTTAACTTGGTTGCAGACAGTAGACCAAGATGGTGCCAAAGGCACTCCCCCTACTTGAACTCACTGCCTCTTATCTTTGCCTTTATTTTAAGGGAACTAGGATGAGAATCATGATTGCTAGTCCCATAAATAAATCTCCAACTCTAGGAGGATGCATAACTAGAATAATTTGGCCAGAGTCAGTTCTTGGCTTCTGCCTGCCCAAATCTGAAATGCCCCCAGAAGATATTCTAAGTGATAACTTTAGGACTTGCAAATCATTTATTTTTCTGTATCAAGAATTGGCTAAAAAGAGAAAGACCATTACATGGATGTACATTTAAATAGACACTGCCAATGCTGGTTATCTCTTTATGAATCACTTTAATTTTCTTAAATAAATATGAACAAATCAAATATAAAGGTGATAATGGACATGAACTCAGCTCTTTCCTATTGTCTGTCCACATGAGCCAATTTGGTTATTTGCATTTGTTAGATTTATATGTGAGGTGCAGGTATCCTTCTTACACATTAAATAGGTCAGCAAGAAAACAAGTGTCAGATAAAATTCAGCAGCACACACATGCATTAATAGCATACAGGCACCACATTGTCACCTATCCAAGTGCCAGCCCTCCACTCTTGGGAATGCACCAAGAGAGTCTCTCATATGCTGCATGGTTAAGGCAGGTGCTTTCATACGGATTTGACTAACCACAGTCAGAAGACCTAATTAATTGACAGTCTAACAGCCAGGAATATACTCTAATGTTTTCTCTCAATTCTTATTTTTCAGAAAGATCAATAAGTGTCTCTATAATATTTTATCAGCATACATATCCTGAACATCGCAAATTCCCCAATGACATTCTTTTTGTCACCTGTTACTTAACATGGCTGCAGTATTGTTTGCAAATGTAGCAGAAGCTTCTACGGCAGCTGCCTCTGCACTGTGGCCTTATGTGTGCAATGTGTATACCTGATTAGGACAGCTCTGTACCCCCAGTTCCTATGAAAAGGAACACAAGCATACACAGCAAACCATCTGTAACAGAAGTAATTTCAATGCTAGTTACAGATCATACAATATTTCTGATGTTTATATTATGCCATATTTGGAATCAATTCATTTGTTCAAAGAATCATGCTCTGGATCCAAGTCCTGTACCACACTGGGGTTATACAAGTATAGGAGAGTACCATAGTAAATGTGTTTAACAGTGAAGTCTCATTGCTCAAAGGGCGTCCAGTGGACAGGCAGTGTAGCCTCTGGATGTGCTGAGATCTCACTAGAAATGCAGAATTTCAGGGTCTATCCTAAATCTTCTGAATCAGAAGCAAAGCTTACAAAACTACCCTGGCACCCATAGGCCTGGGGATATATCAGATGCATGGCCTAGGAGGGTAAAGGTCCTTAAATGAAAAAGTGTCTCAAAGCTATCAGGGGTGACAGGCACTTGCGTATACCTCAGCCTTCTTCCCTTAGGTTATAAAAACATGCTAGAGTCTCCATTTAACTAGCAGGTGGCTGTTCTGCACATGGTCCCTTCCTGTCTTTGAAAAACACTAGCTGATTGGAGGGTAGTAAGAGCATCTGGGGAAATAGATGGTGGGAAGGGCATGTGAGTCCATACTGAAATGAGAGAATCTTGAATTGGAAGCTGCTGTGCCTCATGTTGCTGGCAGCGAGTCCTTTCCTTTTTGGGTTTGAATGGAACAGATAGCCCATCTAATTGCTGCCCCAGCTTACAAGGGTCACAGACTTGAATATCTAGTACTGCATGAGGTCTTTTTTCATAGCTAATGCATATCAAATAATTTAGACCATTTCTGTGTCTGATGAAATGGGTTTTCAACAGAAGCAGGAGGTCTAAACATTAGTCATTACTGAGTGCTAATCACAGAGTATTAAGATACTTATTTACTATTTTTAAGCATCTCATTTACTTCACATTTTTCTAAAGGAAAAGCTTTACATTTGTGTGAGGAAAGAATGATAAAGCTGCACGTTCTAACATGGCCTGTGAGCTGTCTGTAAAGCCTAACCTGAATTGTATCCCTATTTTTAAATAGATAAACCTAAAAGATAATGATAAGCCCAAGAGCAGCTTTCTATTACCATGACTGAGTTCCTCTCTTCCAATTCTATCTCTAGTCTTAGTTTTTTGAGCCAAGTTAACAAGGAAAAGGTTTTCAGGTAACCTAGATTGCTGTTCTTATAAGTGCTTGTTATAGCTGTAGTGAAATAAAAAAGAAGTGCCGGGTGGGAGGAACGCATTATCACCCATAAAAATGAGCAAGAAAGGAATCATTTTAGGGCTGCCTGTTGGATAAGTGAAAAGACCCATCAGAAGTGCAGTTCTGGAAATTTGCTAATTTTCAGGCCATCACACAGAGAAGAAATTCTCACTCCAAGACAAGGCTGGTTTGAGGTTGTTGCCTAGGTGACCCTGCATCTTAAGTAGTCATTGAAAAGGATCTTGGGCCCTTGGTTCAGCAATTCCTTTTCAAAGAATTTATCCTGAAAAAATACACAGATGAGCATCCGACAGTGTAACTGTAAGCGTGTTCACTACAAATTTATTTTCAATGGTGAATAACTGGAAACAACACCAGTATATATCAGAAATTGGATAGATAAATTAAAAAACTATGCACACAGTAGAATACTATACAGCCATTATAAAGAAAGAAATCTAGATTATTAACATGAAAGCCTATCCAATTTTTAAGCTAAAAAGCCAATCTCTGAATAGTATTTATGGATCCTGATTTATAAAAATAATAGTGTTTAAAAGAAAGTTAAATCTCAAAGAATATACAATAAAACACTGCTACCTCTAAAAAGGTAAAGTTACAGGAAATGTTTATATTCAAGTAGAGATGCTTTGTTTTTTAAACTTATTTGATAAATATATTACTTTAACATGAGAAAACGATTTATAAAAGGTTCCTGAGAGATTATCAGTCTTAATCTATTTATTTATTTATTTATTTATTTATTTATTTATTTATTTATATAAATCAGCTTTTTACAGTCCAAGGATTGACTGGCCTGAATTCCACAAGTGAGTTAAGTTTTCAGGAAGCCATAGAAATTGCCAAGGCCCACTAGAAACTTCAAAAGAGCAATAGCCTGCCTGGCTGGCTTGGAGTCTCTCCTGGCAAAGACTTCTATTGCCTCCGGTGTTGTGCTAGAGAGCTGGAGGAAGCAGGGAGAGCGGTATCAACAGATAAGACAGCTCAGCCAGACATAGAAGGGGGAAACTATGCTGTGAACGTTTCCTTCAAATTAATAATCTGGCAGCTAATTTTTGAACTAACTCTAATTTGCACGTGGCACCTTCTGTCAAAGCCATCAACACGAGTTGCTTTCATTTCACACTGGCTCGCTAGCTGGAGGGGCTGGCGCCAGTCCAGGTGCTCACCCTGCTAGCACAGGCTGCCATCAACTTGGGCTCTTTGGCTGAAGCCCTTGGGTAATTTCATGAGCAAATGCAGGTGGCTATTTATAAATGTGGTTTCTGTTTAGAGAGCATGCACTCTACCTCCACCCTTGTACTCTTCATCCAACAGAAACCCAAAGCTCCAAATCGCAGAGAAGAGTTCATGATACCATGGGGGCGAGGGGTATTTCTAGAAGTTAAGGCACCTAGATTTTTGTAATTCTGTACTACTGGTGCGTGGAAACTGGAGAAAACCATTGGAATGGGCACTTCACTCTGCTCACCTATGAAACATCAGTAAATATATTTGCTTGACCTCCCTTTTAAACATTAGATAAAATATCTCTGGTTTTCCAGATATGGTTTCTGTGTTTGCATATTGAGACTTTATATGCCAACTCTTTAATCCCAACTGCCTTCTGCAGGGCATGACTCATACATCCTTCAACAGCCTCCCAACCAATAACCATCTCTGTCTTCTTTCTGAGCTGATTGAATCTGCTATTTTCTTTATCATTAGGGAGACCAGATGTTCCAGAGGAACAAGGTCATGTGACATCCCTTTCTTGTTAACACTTCTTTTCTCTTCTTTTCTTTTTGGTGTGTGTGTTTATGTGTGATGACATGAAATGGGGTATCTTCCCAAGACTTTTAGAAAAAGTTTTTCCTGATCATAAAGAAATGCTTTAAGAGAAATGTGCTTCTTGCCACTCACCTTATCAACTACAAATGCTGCCCGATTCCACAGAAGGAGGACAAAAATACAAAACAAAACAAAACAAAAAAAACAGGAGAAGAAGCTGTGAGCATGTCACCCTTGTTCCTGGGATGTGGAATCTTACAAATGTGATAAAAATCCCTAATTGTCTTCCAAGACTATGTACCTGGATGGGTCATCAGTCACAGTTTTGTTGAAATCAACTCTTAACCCCATTTTGCCTTTCTACATTGCATACATAAGCATACTACAGCAAAAATATTTCCTGATTTAAGAAATCCTGAGCAGTTCAGGACTCTAGAACCAAGACTCATAGGTGACTCTAGAAATCTGATGAATATATTACACTATAGGTAAAAGGGAATAGAAAAGGTAGCTGTATTTCTCAATATACATTCTGTTGCCTACATCTACTATTAGATATTTTAGATTTTAAACAAATTAAAAGAGGTACATTTGGAAAAGATAGATTAAACAAATTTAATAGGTCATTTGTTTTTACTTATTTGTTATTGTTGCTGCTTTTATGGGTTATCTGCAGAAATCTCAGAGTTTTAAAGATGTCAATGTACACTGCACTTAACTAAAAAGAGATAATAGTTGTTTTATAATTATTCTCTGTGTTAGTCAGCTTTTGGTTCTCAAGGCCATGCCTCCAGTGACTAATTCTACCAGCCACACTCCACCTTCTTACAGTTAACACTCAGGAATCCATTCAAAATGTTAATATGTCAAATGAATTAGACCACTGATTAGGTTACAGCTCTTGAAATTTAATCATTTCACCTCTGAACCTTCCTGTATTTTCTAACACATGAGCTTATTTGGGAACACCTCATACCCAATCCATTAATATTCTGCCTCTGACTCCCAAAAGCTCATGTGCTTCTTTCTCACAATGCAAAATATATTTAGCCCACTTTCAAGTATGTCCATAATCTTAAGGATTCTAGCACTGTCCAAACATCCATGTTTAAAGTTTCATCTGAGACTCAAGGCAAACTCTTGGTTGTAAGCCCCTGTAAAAAATCAAAACTAAGTTATGTATACCCAATATACAATGGAATAGAGTCAACATTTCTATTATATAAGGGAGGAACCGTAACATGGAAAGAAGGCAAGGGACCAAAATAAGACTAAAACCCATCCAGAAAAACATCAGTTTCTGTAACTCTCACATCTAGCATCTGGGGCACAAAATGGTATGATGTGATCTACAACGGACTTGAATAGCCTTGCCCCTATGGCCTAATTGATTGTAGCCCCCATGACCTCTCTGTAGGCTGGATCTGTTTGTAGTCATCAACTTTCCTCTGACGATGTGCCACATGACAGGCAGTTTTTATTCCTAGGTGTCTCCTTTCTAGTTTCAGATTCCTTACCATAGCTTTATGTGTTGTTTTCTCATGGGCAGCGCACAGGGATTCCAATCTTACGATACATTGCCTGGCCTCTGAAATCTTGGTGGAAGTCTACATAATTCTCTAACTGCACTTTCCTGCATTTCTGCAGAACCAGCACCATGTTGATGAATGGGGAATGACACTGAGGTCTGCCACAAACTTGAACAGTAGCCTGAACCCTTGGACCATGATTGCAGCAGCCCCTGAATGCCTAGGCATCTGAATACGATGAAACAAATCCTGGGGAAACAGCTTTCCAGGTTCAGTGGTGTGCCCCTAGGGTCTCTTAAATGAGTTGTAACTTTTCCAACCTTCAGTGTACCAGGGGTGTGATCTTGCTTATTCCTAAGATGCCCTCAAGGCATCTTTCCTAAAGTCTCCTTGCAAACTACTTAATTTTCTCTTTCTCTCTTCTCATTTATTTTATTTATTCATTCATTTGTTTGTTTGTTTGTTTATTTGGTAACAAGAATTTAACCCAGGGGCTCTTAACCATTGAACCAAATCCTCAGCCCTTTTTAGTTTGAGACAGGGTCTCACTAAGTTGCTTAGGGCCTCTCTAAGTTGCTGAGGCTGGCCTTGATTGTGTGATCCTCCTGCTTCAGCCTCCCTAGCTGCTGGGATTCCAGTCATGTGCCTGCCCCCAGTTTAACTTCTCTTTAGTGACAGTACTCTTTTCAACAACTAAAACTTTCTTGTCCCCAATTTTCACACACTTTCCTGATCAAACTGCTTTCATCTCTGCTTTCCGCTCCTAGAATCAACTTGGCTAAAAGTTGCAACACTCAAGCTACTTCTTGAATGCTGTTGCTGCCTTGTAATTTCCTCTGCCAGATTAGACCATCACCTTGAAATTCAGTCTCTCACAAAGTCTCAGGACATGGGAAAAATGCAGACAAGTTCTTTGCCAGAATATAACGTGAATGGTCTCTAGTCCAACTCCCCATGTAGTGTTCATTTCTGTTTGAAATCTCATAAGCACTGTCTTTACTGTTTGCAGTCCTCTCAGTCTTCTGATCTTCTGAGCTCACACCAGAATAACCCATTAAGATCTTATTACATTACAGAATGAAATTATAGGCTGACTATCAACTTATTAGTTCAACATTAAGATTCTGCTGGATATGGTATTTGCTATTACTGTAATATTGTTTATTGCCTAATGTGTGCTTATATGAATTACCTGGAGATTTTACCATAATGGTCAGTGCCAACTGTCAAGTGCTTGCTTTCTTTTTGGAATTTACGTTAATTAAATTGAAATCCAGTATTAATCAGTGTTATTCATATATTGCATATAAATTTCAGCTGATATTCCACAGTTTTTTTAAAAAAGATCTTATGACAACATTCTTAGGCTTCTCCAGACTGAATCCTCAATCTTATCCAATCTCCCGCAAGCAATTCCAAAGTCTTCTGAACATATGGTCAGGTATATTCACAGCAACAACTACACTTACAATTCTAGTACCAATTTCCGTTACTCATATTTTTGTCACTGTGACCAAAAGACCTGATAAGAACAAATTAAAGGAGGAAAAGTTCATTTTGGCTAACAGTTTCAGAGGTTCAGTCTGTGATCAACTACCCCTATTGTTCTGGGACCAAGGTAAGCCCTATCCATAGTGGAAGAGCTTAGCAAAAGAGAGATGCTCAGCTCATGACAGCAAAGAAGTAGAGAGGGAAAGAAGAGCCAGGGACAAGACATACATTCCCCCAAGGCCATGTTCCTAGTGACCTACTTCCTCTATTCACATTCCACCTGCCTATAGTTACTACTCAGTAATCCATTCAAAGTGCATTTGTCCACTGATTAGGTTACAGCTCTCCTAATCTAATCACTTTGCCTCTGAATATTCCTGTATTGTTTGTCGAATGAGCTTTTGGGGTGATGCCTCATATGCAAATCATTACATTTTGATTCTATTATCATATTTAACTTGAGCATGTTATGGTTTTAATGTTCATCATTTAATAAACATAACTAAAAAACAATACACAAAAAAGTCTCATAAATTTGTTAACTACTATTTCTTTGATGTACACATGACAAAATTTGTCATACTTGGAAATATTTTGGGATCAATCTGGTGAGTAGATAACCATTTAATTCTATCTGTACTTTCTTTTTTTTTAATAGCTTTATTTGTTTGTTTTTATGTGGTGTTGAGTATTGAACCCAGTGCCTCACGCATACAAGGCAAGCGCTCTACCACTGAGCCACAATCCCAGCCCCCTGTACTTTCTTTGGAGTGTTGTATCATAAGCCTCAAGAGAATTGATCTTCTGAAAACATAGGGAATAAAAATCAAGACTATCATCATCACTGTTCATCTTCAAAACAAATCTCAACTATTCATTGAACAACTACTTGCTACCATGTGCCCAGTGGTATTACAGGTATGTGGAAAGGAACATCATCCCTGCCTTCATGAAACTTAACTGATCATTAACTGGAACCTCTCAGACCATAAGCCAAAACTACTCTCTTCTTCTTATAAATTAATTATCTATTTGTTTAGTGATAGCAAGGTAACACTTACACTCCTGAGTAATATAATCAATTCTCTCTCTGAGGTAAAGAATGGATTTACAAGCAACCTCTATATAAAATTAAAGTTTCCTAAATTCATGTAATCTCATGTAACATATGCCACTGGCTGCGTAGGTGCCACCTTGCCCTCACTGTATTGCCCTGGGGGATTATGACTCCCTCTATTGCTAATTTTATTGGGAAAAATAGTCTTTGTCTCTAACCAAGTCTCCTGGTTCTTCCAACTCTTCACATTTACTGATGATGCACATAAGACATAATTTAGCCCACTTTATACTGGGTGGCCAAAAAAGATCTGGCCAAAGATGTGATACACCATGTTTTGAACTGTATTAAGTTCATGTGTAAGAGAGATCCAGACAGGTGAGTTCTTCTTTATCCATTGTGGGGTAGCAATGTTATGCTATGAGAATGACAGTCTCATGTGGGGTTGAGGATTTTTATGTTTTATATTCCTGGCTGTATCCCCAGTGCTTAGAACAGTGCCTAATACAAAGTAAGTAATCAGTGCATTTTCACTGAATAAATGAATGATCATACAGAGACCCTTCCTCCACTTTCCTTCAATACACAGCACCACCACAGACTGAGTATATCTCAGAAGAAAGAGAATAAATATTCCGTATGGATGATGGTAATGGATTTTAGAAGAAAAACTGCCTTACTGCCTTTGGGTGAGAAAAAAAGAAATATTCTTAATACCTAGGTTATGAGTCTGTATTAAAAAATAATTTCCTGGGGATGCTTGGTTTCATTTGGACCCGTCATACCAAATATAGTAAGTGAATTATGCTAAAAAAATAAGTTCCAAACCAAATAAATGTACATATACCTGCAGGCATTCCAATTGGATTTTTTAAAACTCAAAAAGTAATTATGCCATTATCTATTACTGAACCCAGTGAGCTGTGAAAAGATAGTGGAATTCATGTCTACTATTACTGAGTCATTTTTTCTTGCTAAGAACTAATATGTCAGAAAAGTAGCCAAGAATAAAAAAAACATTAGAAATATTGAGATTAATAGCTATTATGGCCATATAGCAGAAATAGAGAAACAGATAAATTGATAATAAGTAAAAATCTGTACCAACTGTCACTTTTGTGCTCAGATTCTAAAAATTATTCTAACATATATTAATATACTTATGAATCACATTTTGTTTGAATGTGTTAAATACATGCTGGGTACTAGCAGGATTGGTGCAACATAAGATTGAAAGGACATAATCACTGTTATTGGACTCAAAGGTGAGGATGCTGTGACTGTTTTGTAAGGTTTCTGGTCATGGCAAAGTATTTAAAAACTGTGTTAATTTTGCAGAGATAAAACAATTCCACCCACTTCATTGTTCTTATTTCCATTTGATTCCTTTGTGGGTTTTAGGAGCAGGGTGAAGATTTTTGCATTCCTTCATGCATGCAGGGGCCATGGTAATGAAACAATAGTTACTAGTTATTGAGCAATGCTTGATGCAAAGAGCTCTGCTAAGAATTTCATCAGTCCTACCAGCAGCTCTATCAGAGAGATGCTACAACATGCCCATTTTTTCAAAGGAGGAGTCAAGGCTGAAAGAGGTCAAATAACTTGCCCAATATTGTGAAACTGGCATTAGAAAGTCCAGAATTCAAATCTAAGCAGCTAAACCCCATACTTGTCCTAACTACCACACTATTGAAGGAAAAGTCTCTTGTACAAGGGGTGAGCCCCGAGGAGGGTGCTAGCCCGAATGACCCTAGGGGGCTGGAACTATCCACAGCTGCTTTAGACCAGGCCTCTCAGCTTTGGTGTTAGAAAGCCTGAAGGCCACACAGGGCACAGAACTGTTATGATCTGCCTCAGGAGCCAATCTGCCCTCACATTCTGATCTCATTTGCTTCCTTCTTTCTGTCCTATACATATGTCTTTTGATTCTTCCTTTGGAGACCCATATTTGAGAGGCTTGGCAAACAAACAAACAAACAAAAAAACGCTTTGCTTCAAACCACTCTTTGGGGGTCTTTGTTTATTTTTCAATAATATCTATGAAAACTGAGTCACTTTTATATGGTTACTACAAATTTAGTAAAAATTCTAAGTAATTTTCAAGAATATGCCTACCACTTAGAAATGTTCAAATATTATTAATTCTGTTTGACTTTGATCCACTTTCCTATCTTCTTTGTCTCTGAATCCCAAATCAACATTTTCATCATATCAAATCATAGATATTTCTTTACCTGGACACTATTCATACCTTCTGCAGTATTTTCTCAAGCTGAGCTCCTTCCAGATTAATGTTTTCCCAAATTATGTCATCTAGCAGGTATAAAGCATAGCCTATGAATAGAGCTAAGAAACTCTTCAGGAAAAAAAGAACTGCTTAACAATTTAACCTAGAGTTTCCAAATTGGATTTTATCATGTAACACCTCCTTTATAGAAAACTTAAGAGTGAGCAGAAAAGAATTCAGGAAATACTGGTTTAACATGATATGTACAGCCATACATTAGTTGCCAGGAATAGATTCTGAGGAAACCAGCAAATAATTACAATTGCTATTTTATTTATGAAACTCAAGTTTAAAAATGGAAACTGAAGGGTGAAGTCACTGGTTTTAACAGTCAGGGGATGAGTCAAGATTTGAGTGATGTACAGTGACATGCTTCCCCAATCATAATTCAAAGTCTTAATCTTTGAAGTTGAATAAAACTTTCGGAAAAGCTTGCGTTTTCAATGAGTATTTGGCCAGTGCTACAGTTTGGTTTTCCTTCAGTTTTATTGTGCTTAAATTACTGGTCCCTGGAGCAGTGGGATTGGGAGGTATTGTGGAAACTGTGGGAAGCGGGGCCCATGGGAGAGCGGGAGGCCACCGGCCACATGCATTTGGAAGGTAGTTTTCCAAAGATGGTTGGTAGAAAAACCCGAGTTTGGCTACACTTAATCCCCTCTGGCCCTAGTTTGAGATACAATCATTTGCTCCATACACACTTTCATCAATGCCATCTGCCATTTTGTGATGTAGCTGGGAATTAGGCTGATGTCAGTATCATGTCCTTGATTCTCCAAAATTGTGAGCTAAATGAAACTTTTTCTGCTTTTAAGTTAGTTAACTCAGGTATTTTGTTACAATAACAAAATTCTGGCTAATACAATCACCAAGAAAACTTAGAAGAAAGTCAAATGATTGCATATTTTGAAATACCTGTACAATCATTCGACTCTCTTCTGAGTGGAAGTTATCAAGTATTTAGGGGATTGCCGAGCTGAGAGAGAGACGATAGTATACAAGACCTCAGTCAAAGAACTGCCTACCTAGCGAATTCTTGAGCAGAATTTAGGTGTTAATTCTCATATTTTTCTTATAATAGCTATACCACAGGGTACTGTAGATGTGTTTGCAGGCTATTAAAAACTCAGTAGCTTAGTTTACTTTGTGCTTCTGTAATAGAATATCAAATAATAGATTATTTATAAAACAAAATAATTAATTTTCAAAGCCCAGGAATCTGGGAGGTCCAAGATCAAGGCGCCTGCATGTTTGATTGGCAAAGGCTGCTTCTGATGGCAGGGAGGAACAGTGCCTCACGTGGTGACAGGTGGGAGTGCAAGCTGTGTGAAACCTTTATAAAGTCCTCAATCTCATTCACAAGTGGGCAGCCCTCATGGCTGAGTCATCTCTTAAAAAGCCTCATCTATTAATGCTGTCATATTAGCAGCATCTGACTTTTGGAGATGCATGTTTAAACTATAGCAATTACTGTTGGCCGCAATGATTTGCATAGAAGGTGTAGCTTCCTGTATTCTCCTAAAGCTGTGTAGTGGTGAGGAACTTAGTGAGTCATATGAATCAACGATAAAATCCCAGCTCTGTTTTACATTGCTCTGTGAACTTGGGCTAATCATTTCACCTCCAAGTAGCATTAGCATTTTAAAGGTGGTTGTAAGATTTAACTGAGACAGTATTTGTAACAGCTTAATAAAAGTGGAATTTCGATTGCTGCATCTACATCTTCCAGTACTACTATTTCTTGAAACTATTCTGCTGAAGGGAATAATTTATTAAACCCAGAAGTTATTGCTAATCTGCTAGGTGCCAGGGCTGTGCTAAATTTGAGCAATATAGCAATGAACGAGATGTAGTTGTTACACTTAAGAGCTCAGGGTCCTGTGATAAAGGCAGACAAGTAAACCCCAAAATTAAAATACACTCTGACAAGTACCCTAAGTGAGGTTTGCCCGGCATATTATGGAAACACAGAGCAGGAGAAATCAGTTGCAGTGGGATCAGTTCAATGCTCAAAGAAAATAAAGCACTGGAACTAAATCTTCAAGGTAAGTAGACATTAGTCAGTTGAGCCAAGTTAGAGACTATGGAGTGGAGGTGAGGAAAAGAGTATTTCATGCTGGCCCAGGGAGCTCAAGAGTATTTGTCTAATCTCAAGTCATTCTTAAGATATCAATCAAGAGAAATATTCTCATACATTAATAAAGTTGGGCTTCATTTATCTCACAGAGGAGTTAATCCTATATTGTGTGGGCAGAGGGGAATGCTGGATTGTGTATTTCCAATCTGAAGAGTGACAATTAGATTTGGACAGATGGAAGGGACAAAGACAGGGAAAGAGAGCTAGTGGCTGACCTTTGAAATAGTTAAGGTCACAAAGTCCATCTGTGTCCACTGCAGACCCTAACCATGCACTCTGCTCTTGTTGAAGTAATCCAGCCTTGGGACTATAAATTGGATCCTGTGGTCACTGCTTTCTATATAGAATGAAGGGCAGTTACTAATACAGCAGGAAAACACAGGAGAAGAAATTAACACTGTCCATCTTTTTCTGTTATATATTCACTACAAAAGAATGAAATTCCCCTACTCCCATCCTGCCCAGGGAAGCCCCAGTTTGGATTACTGAAAGTTTAGTTCTTATATTCCTATAAGAAAAATAAAAGCCCATTTTTTTCTATTTGTTTTTCTTTTCTTTTATGTTTTTAGCCTAATCTATAAAAGGGAAATAAAGATTTGGATTCTTTTCAAATGAGATGAATCCTATTTTATGGAGAGCAGATACCAGAGCTTGCAAGTTGTTTCCAGATCAGCCAGTCCCATGTCCAGGTTCAGTAAATGTGTCTGCACTGAAAAAGAATCCTTCCAACTTGGGTCTCCCCAGCAAAGAACACTGGGCTAAATACATCCTGTAGAAATGGCTGGGTTTCCCTCTTTAGGACAGCCCCATGGAAGTCAGGAGTGTGAGAGTTTCAGTAATCACCACTGCAGAGTCAAAAACAGAAGCCCCTGTCAAGGTTCAGGGCTTTAAATGAAAGCCCCCACCCACCAATACAGCATTGTATGTCTTACCATCCCCAGTGAAGAGGGAGGCATTGGAAAGGGAAAGAGAAGCCAATTGTAATTTGCATAATGACTGCTTGAAGGTTACAAAATTTCATTATGGGTCAGTCAGAATCAGCAGGTTATAGATTCTATCTAGGAAGACTAGTATTAAGTTGGACTGCCACGTGGCCTTCATGATGTTGCAGAGGACACACAGCACACACCGGTATGCCTGCAGATAGACTATTTAAGCAAGACCTTTTATTTGAAAACCATTATCAGAGCTGACTTGATTTAGTCATGGTTTTCAGTTGCTGTTGCTTCTTCTAATTATAAATTATTGTTAATCATTATTGATATAGTCTGTTGTGGGTTGATCAGTTAACTCAAAAGTATATAGCTCCATATTTACATTAGTAAAGATTTTGGCTTGTAATTCTTTGATAACCAGAATCATATCCAATTCATGTATGCTACTTGAAAAACTGTATTGCCAGGGTTTGTTTGTGGCTTTGAAGTAACTGTTCATCAACAAGTTTATTTGCCATTGCAAAGTACTCTGCATGGTCAGTGGCACAGAGGAGAGGTGTTGCCTGGTCTAAAAATGGACTAGGATCTAGAAAGTTTGAGAACTACTAGGGCAAATGCTAAGTGAGGAGGGCTGAAAGCAAAGCAGAAATCTTCTGGAAGAGGTGGTATATTTCATCATCACCCAGGGCCTGCAAGCTGTCAGCAATTATATTAACCTCACAGGTTAACTTGCAGCCTAGGCAGAAATAAAGAATGTAGGGAAGAACAGCACAAGCTGCTCACTATCACTCATTTAGCTTCCCAACCTTTTTTGTGTCTGCATTTAATGGATAAAAGGCTTCCCCATTTGCACCCCCCATCACACTATGCAGTCCCTTGGATTGCAACCAGCATGCCAGGTTATGTCCCTTTTTATTTTCCATCCAAAAAAATCTAAACATGTTTACATGGCCAATGATAATAATTTGTAGGTCGGAAATATCTGAAACTAAAACAAAAAAATCATGTTATAAATATAGTAGATACTAAGCGTATTATTACATGCTTAGAGAAGTTGATCTGGAGGGATGAATATCAAATGATTAATAGTGAATAATTCTGGCAAGAAGGTTATTGGAAACTTTCATTTCCTAGTTTATATATTTTTAACAAATTCTGATTTTAAAAATAGAGCACATGCATTGCTTTATAATCAGGGTTTGTTACAGGGTGTCTTTCCAGTATTGTTTTAGGATGTACACATCATCTTAACCTATTTCTCCCAGTTGAATCAAAAGGAAGGGGATTGAACTTGATTCTGTGTTGGTAGACTGTGCTTATGCACAAATCACCTTAATACTTAGCTCTAATTTAATATATCTACTACCATTTGCATGATTGTGTACTTAATACTTTAGCCTCATTTCAAGCAATAAAATCTGGGAGCTCATGTGTTTGTTATGCTAGCTGCACTAAAGGAAAAACCTGTTCGTTCAGGTACTGGAGACACCTTCTGTCTTACACACTCTCACCTGGGAGCTGCAGCTTTGAACCTTGTAATACACGATCTCCAAATTCCTTTCAATTCCAAAATCAAATCCCAAAACAGGAAAAAAATTTTTTAAAAACCCACAAAACCAAAGAAAACCTCTGGTGTTTTTTCTTGCTTACAATTTTCTATTTTCTAGATTGTCCAGGTAGTGTTATTAAGGGACCATCCATTTCCCAGGCTATTTTCCTGACTAATCAATAGTGAAAAGCATAGGACAACATATTTTAATTTACGGCTAGAAAGTATTTTAAATTTTGGAGGCTATGTTCTTTTCTCTGATCTTTCTCCTCTTTTTCTTTCTCATCCTCTTCCTCCTTTTTCTTTTCTTCCTCCTTCAAAGCTTTGTGTTAATTTTTAAAAAAGAGACCAAAAAAAGAAAGAAAAATTCATTCTTTGTTCCTAAGCTGTACAAAAGGAGTCCATGGACTCAATTTGACCCATGGGCCCTAACTGCCGCATCCTGAAACAGTGGAGGCTTGTTCAGCAGAGGTTGTGAAAATATCGTAGTTTATGCATACTACTATTTTGTAGGCATGCAATATAAATATTTGTTGGTTTGATTTGCAAAGAAATTGGTAGTATAAGTCTGTGTTTTTTCCTTGGTTGATAGCTTAGTGAGAGTTTGGGTGGTGCAGGCTGGCTAACATTTGATGGTTTGGATTTCCAGGGTTTTAAATTTCCAGTTCATTTCCGGTCCCCCTCCTCTCAGTGTGACAGATTTCTCAAAAGTCTTTGTGGTTCACTTGCTGCTATTGGTGCCTGGATCTTCAGAAGACCTTCAGGAGGTCTAGTGGGAAATGGAGGAGACACACCTTTGGCTTTTAAAATTCATTTGAGTGTTAAGGATTTCGATTTCACATTCATCCCTGCTAATGAGGGGGGAAGTGAAGCTTTCCTTTTAGTCACCTTTCCTCTTCTAAAAGAGCGTCAGGATTTCACCTTTAAGGGAAGCTCTGGGCTTAGCGCTTCATCCCACATCAAAACCCACCCCTGGGATTTCTACCTTCAAACAAGTGAAACAAATGCATTCGGCAGGGGGGCTTGCTGTCAAAGGGGAGGGAACTTATCCAGATATCAGAACTATTCAGATAGGATTGCCTACTTAGTTAGAGAAAATCAGTGGCTGATAGAGAACACTTTCAGTGGGGGACCACTTAACACTCCATCACACAAGCTTCCAATCTCTTTAGAGCCAGGGAAAAAAGCCCCTCCACATTTATGTGAGTGGAAAAAGTGTGTAACAGATGATACGGCCCAGCATGTGGCAGCCCAGATATTTTGATTACCTTTATTTTAACCTCCCTCTATTAATGGACATTTTTCCACATATGAGCCACATTTCCTATAGAAATTCCTGGAGCAGTGCCTCCCCTCTCAACATTTCCCATTTTAACATTTACCTAAAAGAAATGATGGATAATGATAGATACTTCATGTTAAAAAGAAAACAGAAAAGAAAAAAAAAAGGAAAGAAAGAAAGTAAAAAGTAGTTCCATTAGCAACTTTGGTAAGAAATTGCTGCACATTGTTCCTCTGACAAGTAATTTTTCCCAGCATGTGTGCATCTTAAAAGTATTGCAAAACAATATCTTAAAATGAACTGATTAGTATGCATGCTCTGTGGTCACATTTAAGTTCTATTTATAAAATCTATTCTGTTCCAGGCTCAGACAAACAAAACTGAAATGCAGCTGTGTAACACATTGATAATTTTCATTAGTTCTAAAAGCCTCAATAGAATTTGCAATTTTATTCATTACATCTAAATAATCCTGGAAAACCCATTGTGAAAGGTGACCTTTCACTTTTTCCCCCCTGGCCTTTGTGTGGCTTGGCTGCGTGTGTGTGTGTGTGTGTGTGTGTGTGTGTGTGTGTGTCTGTGTGTGTCTGTGTGTGTATGTGAAATGTAAAAGGGCTGGGCAGGAGAAAGATTTCTGCAGGAGTGAAGAACAAACCAGAAAAATGGAAAATGAGGCAGGAGGAATCAAAATCCCCACGTAGATTCTGAAAGCCATTTTAACTAGGGGCATCCTGCCATCCTTTCCCAGATGTGTAGAAGCCCAGATTTCTGAAATCACTGTGTGATATTGTGGGCAAATGTGGATTGTATTCTAATGCACTGGGAGGCGGTTTGCTGTTTTGATATGAAGAGTTGAGGATTTTCCCAGAGAGTGAGCCAAAGGACAGGCCCATAAGAAATAAATAGTGCTTCTTCTTTCAACTTGAACTTGTTCTTGAAAAGTGAAACAGTGCCAACTTTGGAGATATCTTTTCTTACTGTGAGCATTTTATGTGTATGGATCTTAAAAAATAAAGATTTAAAAGCACGTACTTCTCAGAGTGCTGGCAGCCAGCCATAAAACCACAAAGAAGTCTTTAGAAAATTAAGATAACAAAAATAAAATAAGAGGCATAATATGAAAGGTGAAAAATAAAGACAAACACTTGCAATTCAGTGGCTACTGAGATGGTGCTTCAACATTGACCAGACAATTAAAATGATAAAGCCTGTGTGTACAGAATATGAGGCACCTGTCTCAGATAAATACATACGCCTGGACACCGACACTCACACTCAAGCATTTATCTGATAATTGCTAATTTGGGACTAAAGATAATGACAGTTATGAATTACCCATTATGTACAAGTGCCACCTTGCATTGTCTGTCTTGCTGGGTACTACTAGCGAGGGCCTCAGCAGAGAAAATATTATCTCAGTGTCTCTGACAATGTCAGATTTTTTAAAAAGGTGTTTATGATAGGTGGGGACCAGATTTTACTGCCCTAGAAATTCTGGAAAATATTCAGGTTAGCAAAGCTAAGGTGGCTTTTATAATGTTCAAAACTTTTAGTTGGAGAACATCAACTTTTAATCTCATAGATGAGGTAATGTGAGTCTCACCTATGCTTGTGGAACAATAAGAGATGTATTTTTGTTTTTCAAGTGTCCTGTAGAATTTGTGTTCTGGGGGAATATATGGTGAGCAATGCTGCTTTATGTGAACAATTGATTTACCAACCATTGACAGTAATAGAAATTAAGATTGAGATAGAGCAAAGAACACTATGCCATGATTCGTTTTCAGTGAGGGAGGGACAGGGTCAAATCATGGAGCTCCATGCAGGCGGGTGAGGCTTCTGTGAGAGAGATCTCAGCTACTAGGGAACTTAGACACAAAATAGGAGAAAGAGAGGGACAAAGCTGGGGATATTAGCTACTCAGTGAAATCTACCATTTGCCCAATTTTAAACTTTTGACACTATCGTTTAAAACAGAGATTTACTAATAAACTAGAAAGATTCTAGAAGGTTTTTTGTCAAATTGTAGCCTCCCCATTATTACATTCCACGTCTACTAAAAATGTGGCTAATCCTGTGAAACCCCACCTCATTTCAAAACCACTATGTCCTGTGATTCTCAGCAAATAGATACGTTACAGTATTACAAGACTTTTTAGCCAACAGCATGATACCAGAGCAATCCTGCATCAAGATATCTTTCATCAATATGTGAGGGGGTAAAAAGAACATTTAGAAAAAATAATGTGTACCCTTGTGCATTTGCGTGGATAGCTATAGAATTCAGTCACAAGAAGGAAAGTTTACAGACAGACTTGCATGTCGTTGGCAGAGAAGAGAGGTATTTCAACTCTTCAGCTCATGAAGATTCATAGGCTCATGAATTTCATGCTGTGAAATCTCTGTTTTGAATGTAGCTAGGATAATGGCCACATTTATAAATGTTATAAAACAATTAAGCCCTGGGAGTCACTGGCACATTAACATTATGGTAAGGTTGTGTTTGGGGATTTTACCAGAATCAATTATAGGCAACCAAGACCACAGGTCTACATTTATGTGACAGGGATCTCTAGTCGTGGCTGTTAACTGAGCTCGTGGAGCTATTAGAGTTTGGTCACTGCTATGATTTTAATGACTGTCCCTTAGAAGTTCACATGTAAAGTCTAGGTCCCAGGGAGGCAGTATTGAGGTGGACCTCTAAGAGACAGGGTCCTATGGAAAGTCCCGAGGTTTTGAAGGTGTGTCTATAAGCCGAATAGGGGCAACTCAGTGGGTCCTCCTTCTCTGCTTCCTGACTTGTGATGTAAGCAGTGTGCTCTGACATAAGCTTACAGCCATAGCATTCTGGATTCCTCATCTAAGGCCTACAGCAATAGGACCACCTGGTCATGGACAGGAACCTCCAGAACCATGAACTGCATAAACCTTTCTCTAAGCTAAATGCCTCAGGTATTCCATTATAGTAATAACAAGCCAACTAACACAGCCACTTTCTATTAAAAAAAATTGATTATATCTTTTCAACCAATCACATTATACATATAAAATGTGAAAGGAGTTAATATTCCAACCAAATTTTTAAATATTGTGAATCATTATATTATTTAAAAGTTTATTCTGAGTGGGTTATAAATTATATAACTGTCAACACGTGCTGGCTCTGTTTGGACCAGTAAAAGGACATTTCTAGTCTCCTCTGTCAACATTAGGTGACTCAAGCTGTTGTTTTTTTTTTTTTTTTTTGGACATAATGTCTTTATTTTATTGCTTTGTATGTGGTGCCGAGGATCGAACCCAGGGCCTCACGCATGCGAGGCAAGCGCTCTACCACTGAGCTACAATCCCAGCCCTCAAGCTGTTGTTTATAAGAATCTGGACTTGTGAATGATTTGGCAGACTACTGTGCTATTATTTTAGCATTCACTATTATTGTAACTTTGATTCTATTCTAAAAATGTCAAGGAAGTGCTCATTTTCTAGTAACGATAGTGCTCCAGGTGAAAAAATTGTAAGTTTGGAAGGAGTTTAGTCTTAATGAATACTATGAAGGCCAAAATACTACTAAGATACCTAATGCTATTGATCAAAGACAGGTTGCTCTTCAAATTATTAGAAATGATGCTGAGAAACAAACAAACAGACAGAAAACCCACAAAATATCTGTAATCTAGTTACACTACAAGTTTGCAAAATTATCTTTTATAACAAGGTAAATCAAATGGGAAAACAATGGCAGTGACATGGCAAAATTAATCTTGAATTATGTCAGTTTTGAATTAATGAGACCTTTTCCAAGAATATATCTTTGGCATAGAATGAGACTCCTTTGCACCCACATTTCATCCCTTCTGAAAGGCATTAACTACCAAGTCAGCTCAACAAAGATGTACTTGAGTGCCGTCCTGCATAACGAGAAAACAATGCCAACAGCTGACATCTACTGCTTATCATGTGCTCAGCATATGTTAGGAGTTTGTACACACTCTCGCATGACTTCTAACAACCATTCATTGATGTTCTTTGCTGGTATCACGCGTTTTTCACCATATGTCATCTGAGGCTTACGGGGTCAATGTACCTTCCCAATATCCCACACTTTTTCAAAATTAGGTTCTGCAACATCCAAAGAACCCACTTTAATTATTTATTTTTATGTATTTATTCTAATTAAGTATCTATGACAGCAGAATGCATTTTGACTCATTGTACACAAATGGAGCACAACTTTTCATTTCTCTGGTTGTTGACAATAGTTATACCATATGTGCAGTCACACGTGTACCTAGGGTAATGATGTCCATCTCATGCCGCCATCTTTCCTGCCTCCATGCAAGAACGCACTTTTAACCACACAGTATATTAAGGCAGAGTTAAAGCATGACTACCTGAGAGTTTGTCTATGGCCTTTGTTTTTTGAACTTGCCTTGATTCAACAGAGCTTGTTTTTGATGTGTTTATAATGCTAAGAAAAATTGTAAATTACTGTGCACACTGTTATTTCTTTAATTCCATAAGAGGAAGATAATAAGGATAATGAGGATTGTTCCTTTGTAATTCCAGTGTGATATTTTTGTGGGTGGTTTTCAAAGCACATGCTATGCAATTAGAGATAATGTGGATAGCTCCTTGTTTGCCGGGCATGTGCCATCCACTGGGCACTTGCAGAGAGTGCTTGATGTGTGTGCCACAGGAATTGATGTGGACGGTTCATTTGCCTCTCGTGTTGGAGAGCCCTTATGGTTTTGGCAGTGGCACAGTCCCCCAGATGACTTGTAATAGAGATCTATAAGGAGGAGTCTTTATTATATTTTAAATATAGTCTTTTGCTTCTGACAGTATTTCCTCCTTTCTTGGACTTCTTCCCTATACTTAAAATTGCCATAGTAATCAGGAAAGTGACTCTTGGAGCTGTGGCTGACTAGCTTTCTGTATTTATTCCCTTGCTATGACTTTCATCATAACTTTTCAGAAGGCACATTGAGAGAGCCAATCTCCCTGCCAAGGTATTTAAGCTCGGCAGAAGCAGATGTCCAGCCGTGTAATTTCTGCCCAAGTATCACTGATAGAGTATTGAGGAAACATCAAATCAGACGAGTACTGGAAAAACTAAAGACTACTCACACAGCCTCTCTGCCTGATCGGTTCCACTGAGTTCAGATTTATTTCCAGTCCTTCATATTCCTCAAATTTGTTCTTGTGTTATGGAAAAACTCATCTTCTTTATTCATGTGTACTATTCAACATTGCTTTAGGGTTTTATGTTCTGTTTTTATTTTAACTGTTTCATTTGCCCTTTTGTTTTTCCTTGCCCAAGTCACCGAGAATCCCATCTGTACCAACCTGGTGTGTAACTTTCCATGTTTTTTTCTGGAGTTGAAGTTCTAGTTATTGATTACCTTACCAAAAACAAACAAAGAAAACAAAACAAAACAAAACAAAAAACATATTGTATGTACTTTTGCATCTTGCTTGAGTGGCTCATGTGTTTTTGTTAGTTATTATTAAATATCTTTCAACTCCATAGTTTTTTAGTCTGTATCATAGATGTTTCTTGGCTAGTAGGACACTGCTGACAATGTTCCATAAAGCAGAGTTTATTTATGACATCAAACTGGCTGTTTTACAGCATCTCAACTAATAATGACCGAGTAAGAAGGAAAGGATGAACCTGATCACATATATAATCATAAAGCATGGATAATCCAATAGTTGGATTCCTTCAATTTGCATTCATTTGGTACCTACCATGTGCCTAGTACCTCTCTGCAGTATCTGCTTTTATGGGCCTTACTTTCCAGTAGTTCTGCAGAGAGGTTATCATAAACAAATAAAAAATCAGACAGTGTCAGGGAGTAATGTGTCCTTCAAAAATAAAACAGAACAATGGTATAGAGAGTGCATGGGAAATTCACAGGCGATGACATTTGAACCAGGATTTGAGTGATGAAAACAGTCAGCCACAGAAAAGTCTAGACTCGAAGAAGGGCATTAGAGGCAGAGAAAACTTCAAGGGCCTCAGATGGGAACGAACTGAGAGCATGTGTGGAACCCACAGAGCCCAGAATGAAAGGAACATAATAGAAGAGGGGGGACTTGGGTGAGATGAAACTGTGGAGATGTACAGAAGCCAGGCATGTTACGAGAAAAATAGCTCAGAGCCTGAAGGTTGTTAAGGAACTGTAAAGATAGTTCAAAATGCTATGGGGGGAAAGGTGTGGGACTGGGTGTGAGTACTCACCTTCCTGGAGGAGGTTATAAGGGAGAGGGGCTTTGAAAGACAGGTAGGATTTGGAAAGAGGAAATACTGCAGTGAGAGTGGGTAGAAAGGCACAAGGACAGGCGGGCACAGCCTGTGCAGGGAATTAGGTGGGTTTGTATGCAGCAGGCTGTGACACTTGGGGCACATGGTAACTGCATGAGCAAGAACTGGGGAGTACAAGGCTTGAAAGGCTAAAAAGGAGGCAGAGTGCTGGAATAGGAAGCTCACTGACTAGTGCACCTGAACCATGGAAGGTTTGGGGGACAGGAACATGACATCATCAGAGATCTGATTTAAGATTTCTCTGATTCGTGACTCCTGGGTTGGAGTGAGCTGGAAAGACCAGGGTAAAGAGGTTCATTTAAGCTCTTAAAACATTCAAGAAAATGGATTGAAATCTTAAAGAAGATGCTACTGGAGAGAATGTAAAAAATACATGGCTGAAAAACATCGTGGCCTTAGAGCTGACATAGGATTTATTTTTTTATCATGCTCATAAGACAGGTAGAGACTCTCTAATGGACCTGTAGGGACAGGGAAACATTAACTCCTAGGGAAGCCAGCTGTGTGGTTGTGCAACTCCAGTTATTAGTAAAGTCCTTTCTCAGGTAGAATTGGAATCTGCTTCCCTATAGTTTCTACTCGAACCTGGTTTTGCCTTATGCAGAAAAGCAAATGATGTAGCCTTCTCCTCCTCCAAGTCAGCCTTTAAGGTATTTGAAACCAGCTAACATTTTTATCTTCTGTCATTTCTATTCATTCCCTTTCCACTTCTTCAACCATTTATTCTACATATAAATATATGATATGTAATATTATCTACATAAAAATGTGGAAATGGCATTGCATTCTAATAAATAATTACATGTGCTCAATTTTTACATGTTCTTAACAATGGGAAAATATTTTCTTTTTATTTTTTTGGAAAAACTTATCTTTTCCAACATTCTTCTGTGTAAATACTGAACACTGATTACCCAAATGGGCAACAAGAACATGGAGATGCTCTGTTCTAGACAACTTTTTTCTAGGCCAGGATTCACCAAACTGTGGACCATGAGTTGAGAATAGTTTTTACATTTTTTGAATGGTTGAAAAACATCAAAAGAAGAATAATATTTCAACATATATAAAAATGTTATGAAATTCTAATTTCAGTATCCAAAAGTAAAGTTTTATAGGAATGTACCTATTCATTCCTTCATTGCCCAGGACTGCTTTTATACTACAATATTGTGGCAAAACCCACAAGGCCTGCAAAGTCTAAAATATTTATTATGTGATTCGTTAGAGCAAAAGTTGGCTGGTCTGGACTCTGAAAGGCCATGTATATAGTCTGAATGGCAGTTTCTGCCTCACCTGGGAGAACTGCAGAATCTCAGGCCCCACCCAGGACCTAAGAACCTGCATTCTAACTAATCCCCAGAGGATGTGCATATCTGTTGAAATCCAGGAAGCAAGGCTGGAGCATGCTTCTCAACTTCTCATGTCTCAAAGTCATCCTGAAAGTGGGTTAGGATACCCTCTCTGTGATACCTGGGAGAAGGCAGGTCAGGTGGGGCCTCTGAGGCTGCATTCCCATCAAGGTCCCCAGAGTTGCTGATGCTGCACTTTCCTGAGCACATTTTGGAAGATGTGCGAGACTCTTCCACTTTTAAGCCTTCCTGCTTTGCAAGCTTTGCGCTGACCATTCCAGACATAACATATTCTTTCTCCCTCCTTGAACTCACACTGCAAACTGGGCTCCCTTTACATGTGGGGTAGATAATAGCATTTGGCATTAGTAGATATCTCAAGTGGAAAGGACTCTCTGTCTTATTAACTTAATGGCCTCTTGCTATTTCCCTGAACATGCCAAGCACATTCCCACCTTGGAGTTTTTGCATTTTATTTCCTCTGCTAGGAAGGCAGTTAGGTCATTCAGGTCTCCCCTTAAATATGCCCTCTTCGGCAGTGCATCCTCTGAGTGTGCTCTCTAAAATTGCTTCTTATCCCCAACACATCACTCTTCCCTCACCTCAATTTCTTTTTCTCCATTACACTCAACAGCACTTTACATTATATATTTATTCAATGCCTCTTTTCTCCAACTAGACTGTAAACTCTGTGCTAATAAGAACTTTGTCCTCATTTATTCACTTTTAACTAAGCACCTACTATGTGCTGGATACTATTCCAGCATTAAAGGACACACGGCTGTATTCAGGAAAATGACTATAACTCGCTAGACATTAAATCAAAACTTGATGAATAGGTAAATGAATTTCCTTTTAATTCACTCAGGGCAGAAATTATGGCTAGTATTTTATAAATTTCTATATCCACTGTTGTTAAGCACAGCAAGTATATACCACTATTGAAAACCAACATTCTTGAGTATCCTGTAGCAGGCACTCAAAATCAACATGATTTTTATTCTCATTTTAAACTTAGGGAACTTGAGACCTATACACTGAAAAAGTGTATAAATACAGGCAGTTCAACTTTGGAACCCAACATAATAACCATCACATAATTTTCCTTCTCAAAGGCAACTTGTAGATTGGCAGGTTGGTGTGGCCACTGAACCATACCACTAGATTTACTTCTGTCGTTTTAAGTGTCCAATCACTACTGTCTGCATCATTCCACAAAAAACTGAAGGTCCTTCTAAAAATATCACACACCAATTATAAGATGTATGGAAAGGGAAATAAAGAATTAGTTTCAGGTAAAGAATAGCTAAGAACTAGCAAGTAAGGTATTATTCCGTTGTGTCACAAACCTGCCAATCTCTCCACTGATTTCTTTTTGAGGATGGAAAAGATGTGATGGCTATCATTTCAGGATACTCAGGTAGAGGGTCAAGATTTACACAAGTTGAATCTTTTCAAAAAGTAACACACACAGCATAATGTTTTTTAGGTCTATCCATGTTGCTGCAAATGGCAGTGTCTCTCTTTTTTTTTTCAATTTATGTTTTCTGTAGTGTGTTTTTTTTTTTCTTTTATACTGGGGATTGAACTCAGGGGTACTCGAACACTGAGCCACATCCCCAGCCCTATTTTGTGTCTTATGTAGAGACACAGTCTCACTGAGTTGCTTAGAGCCTCGCCGTTGCTGAAGCTGGCTTTGAATTCGTGATTCTCCTGTCTCAGCCTCTCAAAGTGCAGGGATTACAGGTGTGCACCATCGCATCCGGCTTGTTTTCTGCAGTCCTTAAGTTTATTATTTATTGGTACATTATAATTAAACATAATGGTGGGATTCAATATGCTATATCCATAATATCTATACATGTACATAATTTGGCATTCTTCTTCCCCTTGCCCCCCTTTCCCTTCCCACTTACCTCACCTGAGCTACTTGTTCTACTCTGATGATGTCCCTTCTATTATTATTATTATTATTATTATTATTATATTATTTTATTATTTTTCTAGTGCATTATTATACACTATATGGAGATATGTGTCCAATATCTCTTTTTTAAGAAGGAACATTACTTTCTATTTTTTTTTTTAGTTGTAGATGAACACAATGTCTTTATTTTATTGCTTTGTATGTGGTGCTGAGGATCGAACCCAGGGCCTCACGCATGTGAGGCAAGCGCTCTACCACTGAGCTACATTCCCAGCCCCTCTATTTTTAATAAATCATATTTTCTTAATTTAAGTCACAAGTGATGCTCTCAATACAAGTGTCCTTCATTTCTTTGTCATAATAAATTATTGTGACATGTGTTCCTGCCTCTTTTTTTCAGGCTTTTGTTTTGTTTTGTTTTAAAGAGGTTTATGGTTATACATAGTCATTGGGTTCACCCTACAAACTCATACATGCATGGAAATTGATTTCAGTTATGACTCCCCTGCCTTTTTTCTCTTCTTTTTCACTCCTCTCCTCCCTTCCCTCTCCCATTCTCCTTCCTTTCCTCTACTGGACATTCTTTCATTCATCTCTTAATTTTTTCTTGATTGGTTCTTTGTATAATCTTATCCTCCCCTCCTCCTTTCCTTTATTTTACTCTAGCTTCTGCATCTGGGAGAAAACATTCAACCTTTGAGTTTCTGAATTTGGCTAATTTAATATACCATGTTATTCTCCATTTCCATTCATTTACCAGAAAATGCCATAATTTCAATCTTTTTAATGGTTGATTAGAACTCCATTGTGTGAATGTGTGTATGGATGGATAGATAGATAGAGGCATACACACACACACACACACACACACACACACACA
>CM053405.1:132675881-132702192 GCA_028644305.1 Xerus rutilus | reverse complement strand
TAGTATCACCTTGATCCCAAAACCAGACAGAGACACATCAAAAAAGGAAAACTTCAGACCAATATCCCTGATGAATATAGATGCAAAAATTCTTAATAAAATTTTGGCAAATCGCATACAAAAGCATATTAAAAAAATAGTGCACCACGATCAAGTGGGGTTCATTCCAGGGATGCAAGGTTGGTTCAACATACGGAAAATCTCATTCTTTACCAGCTTGGTAGTATGGGCTCACAGTCAATGATATCGTCAAAGGTGAGTATTATCTTTTGATTGGGGAGGTGGTGAGCAGGGGACTCTCCATCTTCTCTTAACTCCTCCCAGCACATACTCTGGGGAGATTGACCTTGAAGTTGCTATTAGCAGAAAGGGTACTTGGTATAATGTCCATCATGCCTGAAAGTTTGGAAGTTTGGCTGAACACGTGAAAATTATTCAGTACTAATAATAGCTCCTGGTATTGGGCTTCTACAATGTGCCACTGATACTCTCTCTATAAACAACAGCCCTTTTAATTTAATCCTTTAAAACAAGCCCAAGAGGGAACTTTATGAAGATTCAGAAGCTGTCTCTGTAGCCCACACAGGTAATCCATAACTAAATACCAGCATAGAAACAACTGAGATTAGAACCTGTGTCTAATTTTTTCCTGGGCTGTGCCTCTCACTGCTTCACCAATATCCCCACTGCAGTTCCTTCTGCAGTTACAAAAACCAAACAAAACCCCTACACAGCTGATCTAGTAAACAGTGGTGAGTATTGTTGCTATTTTATCCCAACACATCAGAATACTCTAAACAGCTTTACAGTGTAAAGCCTTAGGATCAGGGAAAGATGACTGTTAGAAAGAACTGCAAGGAATTGTGGGTGAAGGGCATGTGCTGGTTGCTGGGTGCTGGGTGCTGGGCAGGAGGTACAGTACTGAAGGTTCATAACAACAAATATTCCAGGCATGTTTTGGACACTCACCATGTGTCTGGCATCATTATTTGTGCTTTCTGCAATTAACTAATCAATTAATCTTGTAATGAATTTCTAGTACAAACTTATGAGATGCCTATCCATTTCTTCCCTGAGTACATCCTGAGCACCTCCTATGTTCCAAGCATTCCTCCAAGTGTCGGGGGTCAGAAGTGAAGAGATACCAAAGGCTTTGCTTTCCTTCCAGGTGAAGGAGACAGGAAACAGGTGAACAAATAAGTCTGTAAGAACTTAAGAGAGTGACGGGGTCTCGAAGACAAATTAAACAAGGTGATGTGCCAAGTGCAGCTGTGAGGAAACTATTTGGAAGAATGATCTGGAAAAAGACTTCTTCATGTCAGTATCTTACCTGGAATCAGAAAGTTGAAGAAGCCAACCACAGGAAGAAGAGAGTGAGCCGTTCAGGCCCAAAGCCATATGCCGAGAATGAATTTGGAAAGTAGAAGGTCAGTCGGTGCAGGTGAGCTGGGTCTGGGAGACAGGGCCACCAGAGATAGCTCCTTCTCAGCCTCACAGACCTGGATAGGGACTTAGGGTTTGTGAGAAGGAGTAATTGGGAAATCATCCCGGAATCCTGTGCTGCTGAGGGACATGACCTGATCTATCATTTCAGAAGAGCACTCTGGCTTCTTGACAGGCACAGTGCTGCAGGACAGGGAAGGGAAGGGGGAAGGCAGAAATGGCAGCCGGGAGCAGAGGTGAAAGGCACGCATTCCCATGAGAACTTGATGACTCCTTTCAGGGCAATGCCTTGACATTTTGCAGAGGAGGAAATTAGCTCAAAGTCTCTTAGCTCCACAGCTGGGGCACAGTGATCAGAGACTCATCAGTCTGATTCCAGAACCCCAATTCTTACCTACTGTCTTCTCTATGAGCAGCAGAAAGAGAGTCACTTCTGTTTCTTACTTTCCCTTTTTGGTTGAGAATCCTGTGAAATCACACAAAAGATGGTGTGGCCATGGAAAAAGTCTTAGCATCTATCAGATCCATGTGATAGATGCTAGAACACTATCCCCATCATTGATTAATGAGTAAACCAAAACAATTTCAATTGCACAGAGATTGTGTCTGATGTATTCCTCTTTCACAGAAGCTTCCCTTTTTCACAGATGAAGCATGGTCTCTTCTTTTAGGTCAGCATGCATGCTTATTCTTTTGTTCTATCAACCATCTGTATGACCAGAAAGCAAGGTACTGCTCACCTCCCATCTGTACAACCTTAGAGCAAGGTGAATAAAGTCCACTCTGAAAGTCTCAAGTGTGTAGAGAAAAAATGAACTGACTCAGAAAGATCTAACTCCCACCACATGACCCAGCTCTCATTATTCACACTGAGGAAGGCTTATAACCTCCAGATTCATATCCTTCACTCCTTGTGCAGTGGTCCTTCAACTTCCCGCCTCTAGGTCTTCTGGGTCACACCCTCTTAAAACCCAGGATCCAGAACTAGCTGTGTGAGCCACTGACCTCTATGGTTCTCTTAACCAATCCCTCTATTATTCCTCTAAATAAACGATTCTTTTCTGAAAATACAGCACTTACTCTAAGCCTCTAAGAAACAGTTAATGCTGGTGATTAATTCCCCTCTCCTACATACTCACTTCAAAGACACTCGCCCTTAGTGGGTTCTGTAGTTTATTATCTCTTCTTTTGAAGCTAGCAAAGTTTAGTTTGCTTTAAGATAATAGTTCTCTGTCTTGAATATTAATGAAAAAGCTCAAGTTTGAAACACATTAGGGTAAGTATTATAGAAAGCAATCAACAATGTATAATAAGCCTAATTCTATTCCAATACAATGTTTGAGCCAGGAAATATTTATTGAGTGCCTACTATGTGTTAATATCTGTGACATACATAAAATGAGTAACAATACCTGTTGTAACTTTTAAAACATCTTCTTTATAATTAGGAATTGAGAAACATTTTTAATCAGCAATTAAATATGTTATGTAGTAAGTGGTAAATGAAGGGTATAAGCAATTGCTGAAGCCATCAGGGAGAACTCTTGGTAGAGCAGAGATCACCTTGGGACTGTTAGGGAGGGTGAGGTACAGGCAGGCCCTACATAATGCTTTCTGGGTCTAATAGCCCCCTTTTCTATTTAGAAACAGAAATCTTAGATAGAGATGCCACTTCCCTTAAAGCTAGGTCACATAACTATGTTTCATTCGCTGAGAAGGTCAGCAAGCAACTTCTAGATCAAGTGTTAAAAAGATTATTTTCCCTTTGCCATCTCTTTTTCTCCATCCAAAAGGCTGACAGGTGGATATGGTACTAATAAAGTGGTCAACTAAACAGAAAAGAGGAAAAGGAGGTGGTGGGGTTGTCACAAGGGAGTAACCCAGGTCCCGAATGAATCATCTTGCCTGAACTCCAACTTCCTGAACTACCTTTTTCCACATTGCTATAGGACATAAATAAAACTTATGACATGAGTGCCGTGGCATTTGTGAAGTCCTGGCTCATGGACACTTAGGCTGCACCTTAGCTAATAAACGAGTGCAGGGAGGAGGCTCTCAGCTAATTCTCACTGCTTCACATTTTAGGTAAGTCAAGAGGAAGAAGAAGCAGGGCGATGTGATGCCAGAATTCAGCACTCCTCAGGATGAGGTACAGATTCTACAAAAGCTATTAAATAAGGCCAAGGCAGTGGTTGGGAATACCATGGACTTTTATTTTTGAAAGAAGAGATAGCAAGAGAGTGAATAGTGAACAGGAGGGAAAGCAAGAGGAGCGGTAGAGGGAGCATTGGAGATTTATTTAGAACATCACTGTTGCAGCTCCTCCTGTTTATAATCAGAGCTTACACTGGGGGAACCATCAGCTTATGGACCAAACAGTGAATGATAAACCAGTTCCTACCTTGTAGCTCTGTAAGGTAACTGCCACTATCAGTCTTTCTTCTATGTAGTGTGTTTATGTTTGGGGTAAAAGAGATTTCCTGCAAGAAAAAAGCATCTTATTCTGGCTTGGTTTGAGCAGCAGGATAACGGTTCCGAACTCAGGGGAATTGCTGGGGAGATGAGCTTGCAAAGAGATTTAGATGTTACAAAAAGGACATGGGCATCTATAAAAATGAGAAGCTCTAGAACAGTTTCCTGGTTACCGACTGGCAGAATTAGAGCAATTTCTTAGAGTGGTTTATTAATCTGACAAATCTTTATTGAAGTTTAACTTCATGGCAAGCATATTGAGATTAATCTGATTGTGGTCATACAGAATGGATAGAAACTTCTCCCAATGAAATCATCCTCATGACAAAAGAGAGTAAATAAATAGGAATGATCTATGAATTGTGAGACCCTGAGAGTTGAAAAATTAAAATTAAAAATGTTTAAATGTCTGTTATAAGCTAAAATATTGTTTTCAAGAACTTATTATTGAATACAGCTGATACACCAAAAAGATATGTCATACATTTACAGTGGCTACAAATGGCACTCATCAAAATACCTTGAATAAAATGGGTGCACCACTGATCCTCATGATATTTAGATCGCCCAAGGGGTCGACGTGCTTTCTCAAAATCCAAGTCTACCCAGAACCTCAGAAGATGGGTTTTGTATGTGAAACAGGATCACTGCCGGTCTAATTAGTTAAGATGAAGCCATCCTGAATGAGGATGTGCTCTAAATCCAATGACTTGTGTCCTTTTAAGGAAGGTAAAACAGAAGCAGAGAGACACTGGAGACAGAGGCAGAAAGAAGCAAAGAGGACAATGAAGGTGAAGCCGGGAGTGACACTCCATCCACAGACTGAGAAGGCCAAGGACTGCTGGGAGACTCCTCAGAACAAGGCAGCAAGGCCCTTCCCTGCTAACCAAAGGGAGCCTGGCCCTGCCCACCTCTTGCTTTCAGACTTCCAGCCTCCAGAACCATGAGGGCACGTGCTCCTCTGGCTTAATGCCACCCAGTTCATAGCACCTTGAGACAGCAGCCCTGGGAGACCAATAGAGGCGGGTGCAAAGGGGGAATTGACTTGGATACTTGCAAAAAAAATTACAGTCCTTCACTAAAAAGTGCCCCAGGCATGAGACTGAGGGTGTTGCCACTGTGGCAGAAATAGATACAAAGGGGTTAATTATAAGTAACACCAAATATATTTTTAATTAAACAAAATACAAGAAAATTGTATTCATGGACATAAGGGAGAAGCAAAACTTTAATGGACAGGGACCAGGATGGAGAATTCTGAGTTTAGAATGGTAAAGTCACTTTAAAGGTTGGAGTTCTTCATCTCTGGAAAAGAATTCAGATGAAGCTTTGGTAGAACAGGGGTGACCAGCTCATTCTGAACTTTGAGGTTCATGTGCAGCCTTGAGAGGTATAATCTTTGTCAGTTATTTTAGCTTCATTTACAACTGACCTTAAAGATGAAAGCTGTGTTAGTCAGTTTTCTCTTATTATAACCAAATACATGAAATAATACAATTATAAAGAGGAAAGGTTTATTTTGACTCAGAGTTTTGGAGGTTTTAGTCCATGACTGCTTTGGACCTGTTGTGGCATGTCAAGGGAAGGAAGCTTATCAGCTCATAGCCAGTTGTGAGAGAGACAAGAGGAAGATACCAGGGTCCTGAGATTCCTTCAAAAGCACACCCTCAATGACCTAAAGGTGACCCCTAGGCCTACCTCCTAAAGCCCTATCACCTCCTAATAGTCCAACCTGGAGACTAAGCCTTTCACACATGGGCTGTTGGGGAACAATCCAGATCCCAGGGATAGCAATGGTCTTTCAGAGGGCTGAAGCAAGACACCATTTTTAAGGTATACAATTATATGTAAAGAAATGGCAAAATGATATTTTAAAAGGTCATAGTTGATTTTAATATTTAATAGACTATATAAATTTGCACAACTTCACTTAAAGATAACAACATACTTGTATATATGAAGCTTTAAAGAGAGTAAACTTTAACCTGGCTCCAGATCCACCATCTTGGTCCACCACCAGGGCTGGCTGCCCTTGCCCACCATAGACCTAATTGAAGATTTATCTCCCTAAGCAAGTTGTAGGTCAGAATTGGGATGCTGAATCTCCTGCACTCTCTACTGCCTCCATTTTATCCACACTCCAAATTAGACTGGATTAAAAACAAGGGAAACAGCTTCTGTCTACATGCCTAGAACCAGCCTCTTCCTTCTGCGTCCCCTCACAGCACTGGCACTTGCATGAACAGTTAGAGGTCAATCCACAGTGACCTTAAATAAAGATATTTGGTTGGATTTTTTTTTTTAAATTTTTTTAGTGGCTCAAATTGATCGAACACCAAAAATTTGTTTTGGTGCCAAAAAGTGACAGCAGTATTCTCCCAAGATGAAAATGTGTGTTTTTTTGTTTTTGCTAATAGCCTAATGAAAATCTGCATTAACAGATAAAGCCCTAATCATCTCAACTCTAGGATGGCTGTTTTTGTCAAAGATAAATTCCTGAATAAACAGAGTTCAGTAATGTCCTCACAACCAGTCTATTCAGAGGAGAAAACCAATCACAAAAGATCATTCAGGAAAGTTGGCAGAGTTTAGCTAAGCAAGCTCCAGGCCTCTGCCTACCTGCAAAGTGAATCATTTGTTATCCCAGAAGGAAGCCCATGCTCCACTCAGGGCAAGGGTCAATGATGACTCTGTGGGATGGAGGCCCACACTTACCGCCATGGGCACTCTCTACCTGGCCATGAATAAAAAGATACAGCTACCTCAGCATTATCGTTCTCCTGACCTTCATGAGCTGAGCTGTCCCAGCAGGGGCAAAAAAAAAAAACAGTGGAGAAAGAAAAGGAAAAATTAAAATGTTAAAAACTATATTATAGCTTGTTGGTGACCTTTAAGAAAAAATTGGACTACAGAACGTTAGACTGGAATGCATACAACCAAGTTTGACAGCTACAAAGTTATAGATTCATTCATTCATTTATATTTCTGAGTAACTTTCTACCAAAATCTGAAACAATAAGCAGACTCTGTGTGTTTCCTGCTGGCTGAGAGCCAAAGAAAATTCAGAATTTTGATCAGTTTTAACTATTGGTAGAAATTTACCTTGAATTTCAGAGCATTCCTCTCCTCTATAAGCTATTTACAGAGCTTGTCAGAGTCGGTTCTTATTAATGAGGCAATATAAAGCTCAGCAGAACCAACCTTATGCAATGGTATTTTTATTTCCCTTAAACTTCTATGTTAGTTGGTTTGCTGAGTGAATACAGCCCGACAAGCAAATGTTTGAAGCCACTGGTGTTATCACCAGCATACTTCAAGAAAGTCTGTGTTAGAAATGACAGCAAGTGTCAATATATTCCAACTACCTAGAGCATTCAAATTTAAAAACCAAAATATGATGGTTGTTAGAACAGGGAGCCAAACCCTGAAGACATACTGCTGTTATATATGGGACGAAACAGTTTTATTGTCCCTAAGAAAAGGAGCCTGTAGATTTCCTAGGTATCTTCATCCCTGACGATAAATAAACACAGAAACAAACAAATCCACCCAGGATTTTATAGCAATTAAATATTCCTTCTACTCCGATCAAAATGATCTTTCTACTTGGTGAAGGGGAAAATGTATACATAGTTTATTCTTTGACATCTTTGGGTAATCAATGTTCAGCTCATGCTGCTTACTTTAATTCTTAAACATCTTATTCTCTCTCTTTATTCACTAAAAGGTATTTCATTGGGTTCCTGATATTTTTAAATAGCCATTTAATTTTTACTTTTTAATATATATTTTGGAACATCACAAACAAATCTATTTACACTCTAGGTGTAAATGTGGGGTAAAGGTAGTTTTAGGATAATATTTTCAAATGATGTACTGACTGTACATAGGAAATATCATTAAAGGTCACTCAAAATTAATATGGAGATTACCAAGTGTCAGAAGTTATTTTGCAGAAGCTGCAGAATATGTTTGCAATCTGATTTTGTGGACTATCTGTTACAAATGAGAAAAAACCTCAGTGGTTTTTGCAGAATCCCATTTTCTTAATAGGAAATTGATGAATGACAGCATCTGGCAGGAAGAAAAAAGCATATGGTCTAACTAACTGTTTCTATAGAGGTTAAAAACAGCTTTGGAATTTCTCTGGTTGCAGTTATGATTGACAGACCATCAAATAAATCATTCACTTTTCTTTCCCCCTCCAACAGTCCTACTATTGACAAAGACATAAGGGGGAAATCAGCAGTATGGTGCATGAGAAATTAGACATGCAATGCCCATTAACATAAATGGATTTTTTTGCACCTAATTCCCTACACACCATGCAAAAATCTACCCGCAGGACATGGAGTATGCATGTTTTCTTGTTCTTTCTATTTATAATTTTTAATTATTAATTTCATATATAATTGGTTTCTTTAGAGAATGAAATGCCTAGTAGGTTATCTTAAAACACTGTTTTGGAGTCTTGGGGCTTGATACTGCAAAGAGATGGGCTGATACTGAAAGATGTTATGGTATGTAATACAAACAATGAAAATTAGGCTGAGAGGTCTTGAATGAAGTTAGGCTAATTAAACAATTCTCAGTGTTTAAATTCTTGCTCCTTTCTCCAGGGTATACTGCCAATCATCATATCTTGGGGGATTGCTCTGGCTTGCCCTCACCTCCAGGCTCAATTAATAAATGTAACCCTCCTTCAACTTATCAAATATTTTTACTACAAAAACAAAAACTGTTTTGGTATTTTCAAGTCACTTTATTTCTCTTTATCTCTTTTTTTTTTTTTTCAAAGTCAGCTTAAATCCTTCTAAATGCTAAATGGTGGAAGCCTGTCTATTGTTACCATTACATGTTCTAAAATCTCCACTTCCTCCTCTGTCCAGTTTCAGTTCAGGCTTTGTTTGCACATCTCCAAGGATCAGACACTTAGCATTTCATAAAGAGGCTTTTTCTGTCATTAGACAATTTTACCATGGTGGCTGACCTCCAGGATGGCCCTAGTAACTCTCTCTACCTTGTATTTATGCTCTTCCACAGAAGATTCCACCTCCTGACCTTGATAGTGCTTATCAATATAATCAAGAGGCTGTTGAAGAACGGTGGTGTGTGACTGCTGACACTGAGTCAGACAAACTTTAAGAGTTCCGACTTGATCTCTCTTGGATTATAAATTCTTGGAGAAGTCAGCTTCTCTGTGCGAGGACTCTCCTATAAGCCTGTGAAAAGACAACCCTGTGGGGAGTCATACATGGAGAGACAATGGTGTCTCCCCAGCAACCAGCAGCTGCATTCCAGCCATGTCAGGTGGACACTTTGGAAGTGGACCACCCTGTCCTGGACAAGTCCTCAGATGACTACAACCATGGCCAACAACTTTTCTGCAGCTTTGTGAGAAACATCAAGCTAGAACCACTCAACTAAGAAATGAATCCTTGAGCTCCATGTATTACAATAAATGTATTTTTTTTTCAGGCTGTTCAGCTGGGGTTAATGTTTTTATGTGGCATATTTTATATATAATATGTAAATGGCTAATATAGATTACATGAAAGACTTTTTTATATTATTTTTAGCATAAACATTGAAGACTTGGGAAATAAATGAAATCCCCTTTTCAAATGGTAGAAAATTCCCGATGATAGCATATCTTTCTGATGCTCTTTGCCTAGGTAAAGGGTTCTGACTTCTTTCAGTAGTTTTGTTCTCTGTCCCGTGTTCTCACTTTACCTCCTTTCTCTGGGTCAAGCCTTCAGCCATTATTACAGTGATGTCTCCAAGGAGTATGCCTGCATTTCTAACGACCTCTGTCATCATTCCTTGAATGTCTAAAACCATCTCTAACTCACAAGATGATCACTAAATGCCTCATTCATCATTTTCATCCAGATTTGCTTTCTGAAACATTTGGTCTGTCTTGCCTATGTACACTGACAGCCATTACAAAGTTTTCATATTTCACGCTCCTCCTTGTAATGCAGAATGGTGAACATATCAGTTCCTTGCTTGAGATTCCTTTGGATCTCTCTATGGCCTTTGGGACACAATGATTATAAACTTCTAAACATGACCATTAAAGATTCTGTAATCTATCCAGGGTTAACATTTTCTACCCTCTTCTATAACTCCCCCAGACATGTTGAACCATCACTAGATGGTTCATGTTAGGGCTTTTGAACATGCGTCTCTTATTTCTGTGAATGTCTTTTTCTCATGCTGACTTCCCACTCTTGGAAGGCATCATAAACCCTCTACAAAAGGGACCTTAGTGATTTCAGGATTCACCATTCAGGTCAAGCTTCCCATGAATCCCTCTCCTCTGCATCATTTCCTCTGTATGACACTGTGGAATTCTTACCATGTTTTATACAGTTTTGTGTTTGCTCACTGCTATATACTCTATCCATTTGACTTTTTAGAAAGTGTGTATTTAGATTTATTCAATTATGCAGCTATTGAGGATCCCTTAGACGTAGTTTCTCTACTGCGTGCCAGGGACAATTGGTACATGCTGGGGATACAGAAGATAACAAGGTAGACAAAATCCTTCCCCTCGACAAGCTTATACCCTAATACAAGACAGAAAATCATGCTGCATATGCACAATAGGTTGAATGGTGGAGATCCTCTGCCAAGAAAACAGAACATGATAATAATTAGTGACTGCATGTGATGGTGTAGGTGGAGTGTGGTCCTTTTATAGATGATGAACACAGAAGGGCTCTGCTGATGCTGTGACTTGAACAGCAACCTGAAGGTAAGCAGAGAAGCAAAGTCTAGATACCTAGAGTAAGATAATCCCAAGTAGGAAGAAGAAACATAAAGACACTCAGCATTCTGTGGGGATTGGAGGAGCCCTGTGTGGCTATAACACAGGGGAAAGGAGGAAGAAAGGCTCTAGGTCAGAGATCCATCACAGGCAGGATCCTGGAAGGTCTTACAACCATGGAAAGGGCTTTGATGTTTAAGCTTTGTTTATTGTAGATGCTAAAGGGAAGTTTTGGAAAGAGATGTGTTGGGAAGGGCCTAGAGTCTTCTTCTCTTAGAACCTTGGTAGATTTCCAGGGTAACTTACCATCATAGGTGCTCATTCATATCAGATAAATAACCGTCAATTATCAAGGCCATGGGACCAACCTAAACATCATCCTCAGACTGTATTTTGTTGGTTTATGTTCTTTGTGAATTGCCATATTTAGAACTGGACATGATGCCCAAGTTTAATCTGATTTAGTAGAAGGAAGACAGATGTATATTACATGATATTTCAGTCAGAGGATCTCAAAGATTATCATTTTTTTCTTTTTTGGCAGGAAAAAAGACATTATTTACTCTTTATATTACAGTTAACAAATACTCCTCTATAAATCCTACACTTGGGTAATTGTGAGAGAAGAGATTTAACCCCAAAATGTAAGAAGTGGTTGTATTTACCTTTGTTAAATCTATCTCATTAAATAATATAATCAGATAGTAATGATATACAATATTTTATTTTAGTTCAACAAACACCTAAGAAGCATCTCAGATGAGCCAGTTTTACCCTGTGGGTATCAGATAACTTAAGCATTGTATACCAGATCCTTCATTGAGAGGGCTTCCTAGGCATGCTTGATTTTTATTTTATTTATGTTTTTTAAAAAATCTTTTGCATGTTGAAAAGCAAATAGTTGACAGACTTTACAATTTACATGGCTGATTTCATGTTTCTTAGATATTCTATGTTGCATTAAAGCCAGTTAATATTTTCTTCCTGACACACAAGGAAGCTAGACTGGTATCATAGAGCCTGTTTATTCCCTACCCACGTCTTTTCTCTTTACCAGTTTCCTTCATCGGCAGTCAGGTTGCGCATTTACTCCCCAAAGCCAGCTCCTATAGGTATTACAGAAAATATCTGAGAACTCACATCCCAGCCCTTCCTTTCAACACACTGTGGTTCAGCCAAAGACTTACTGGTCCAGGGGTACAGAACCATTCCCTTGCCTGACAGTTCAGAGCGATATCTACATCATCTACAGAGGTCCCTTGTGGGGTTCAGTTGAAGTACTGCAAGGGCCTTTGCTGGATATCTTACCTGTACTTGACCTTCTTTGTTTCCCACCTACTTTTTATAATCACCTTTTGCTTATTCTAAGAATATGTCCCAAGCTGATGTGCATGTGACAGAAACACATACTCCTTTTTCCCCTTCCCCTGTGCAGATTTCTTATACAATATCCCTTTTGGTAAATACTTATTTCTTTATCTAGTCTTCAGGAATCCTGAAGGGAATTCACTGTATCTTCCTTCTACTTATTCTAAAGAAGAAGTTAGTGTAATCTGATATTATAAACTCTTAGTGGAGCCCTGATGAGCCCAAGTTATTCTAACAACTTTTTCTAAGTGCTCAAAGGGTTTTCCTAGAACTTTAGACCTCATGCCTAATGACACGTAGCTACTATAGAGAAGATCCTTTCCACCTATAAAAGCCAGAATCACATTTTTTTTTTACCTGCATTGAACTTTGTAGATTTTTCCTTTCTCTGTCACCTTTATTCTCTAAAGATTTGACTAATGACAAACTCTCAGACCATCAATAGATGTGAACCCTGGCCCCAGTTCTGGAACACCCAAAGTGAGTACACTTAGACTAGGAAATAAGTTTCTTGAATTCCAGTTCTATTATGTGAAAAATGAAAGACTGGACCAGATGTCCATATGCCCATGACTAGGTATATAGTTTAAAGAACCACTGTCTAAGTCAGTGAAGAATTGTTCAGATATAATTTTTCTTATATATTCTTAACCTAGATCTAAATATGTTTGAGATTATGCAGACCTAAAAGTTATAGTTATAAATAACAAATAACACAGAAATATTCATAACAGGCAGAACAAAACTGTATATACAGTTTGATTATAATTATATAATATTGGTAAATCACATAGAGTGAAAAAAGGAGTTGAAGCTCTGAAAATAGATGATTAGAATAGTAGGACAGTGAGTCATATTTTTAATTTAAATAAGTTTCAGTGTAGTTCTCAGAATTTTTATCACAGATAATATGTTAATGTGTTCCCTATTTTTTGTAAAAATTAAAATTAAAATTTTTTCCTTCAGCTGGCAAGTCTTACTCCTCGGGTGAAAGGTAACTGACAAAAAGCTAAAGAAAGATTTCAGACCCCAAATATGGACTTTTTAAAATATTTTAGAAAATGGCATTAAACACACACAAAAATACAGCACACAGCTGTAGGAAGAAAATGAACACTAAGGAGAGGAAAGATATAATTTCTAAAGTTGACACATTGTAATATTCAAAATGTCTAGTTTTCAAGAAAGTGGGACTAATTCACAGAGGAAATTGATAAAAACTGTCTCTAAGAAACCCCAGAAATTAGATTTTGTAAGCAAATACTTTAAATCAATTGTGACAAGTATACACAATCAGATAAAGAAAACCATGGACAAAGGGAAGAACAGAAACAAACCAGGAGAATGATATATGAACAAAGAAAGGATGCCAATGAGAAACCAAACAGGAGCTAAATATTTATTACATGGAACCAAACAGAAATTCTGGGTCTCAAAGTAACCAAGACAACATAGTACTGGTATAAAAACAGAAACACAGATCAAAGGAGCAGAATAGAGAACCCATAAGTAAACCCATGCATGAATGGACAACTGATTCTCAACAAAAGTGACAAAGACACAATGCAGTAAGGACAGTCTCTTTAATACATGATGATGGGAACTGGATAGTCATATGTAGAAGATTGAAAGGTGCCAACCTATATCTTATTTTATTAAAAAAATTACCCAAAATGGATCAAAAACCAAATATGAGACCTGAAACTCTCATATTACTATGGAGAAACACCTCAAGATATTGGGATAGGCAATAATGGTTTTGACAAAGAAGAGGAAGAAAAAGTAAAAAGCAAATGGCATTATGTCCAACTACAAAAGCTTCTGCATAGCAAAAGAGATAATCATCAGGATGAAAATAAAACATACACCATAAAATGGGAGAAAATATTGGAACACAACTCATCTGACAAAAGATAAGCTATTTGGAGCTAGTAGTGTGAAGAGTGTTGAGGTTCCAAATACAACTAAAAACAGATCTACCACATGATCTGCTATCCCACTTCTGTGTTAATATTAAAAAGGAAATGAAATCAGCATATAAAAGTGATAACTGCATACTCATGTTTATTGCAGCAGTATTTACAGCAGCAGAGACATGAAGTTAAGGGCCAATCAACAGATAAGTAAATAACAAAAATGTGGTATACATAAGTTAGGGAATATTTATTTAGCCATAAGGAAAAAAAAATGGGTTCCCATCATTTGTAGCAGATTGGAGGAACTGTAAGACATTATATTAAGTGAAATAAGCCAGACTCAGAAAGAAAAGTTGTACACATTCTTTCATATGTGGAAGCTAAAAAAGTCAACCTGAATGTAGAATAGTGATTACCAGAGGCCAGGAAGTGTATGTATAGAGAGATGGGGTTATATAAAGACAGGTTGGATTTGATTAGTGTACATTGTATGCATCTATTGAAATATTACACCAAACCATGATAACATATATAAATAACACATGCTCTGCAAAACTAAAATAAAATAAGAAAAAATAATAGTTCAATAAAAAATTTAGAGCTAAAATTCATACTAATTAAACTGAAAAATTCACCTGAGAATTTTAATAGCAGAGTTGACCAGTCAGAATTTGTGAAGCTGAAGGAAGATTGACTGAAGTTATTGTCTTAAAATAAATCACTAGTGAGATGCCATTACATGTACATATTCATAATGTGAATTCCAGAAGGAAAAAACATAAAGACCAATAGACTATATTATAAAATTATGATGAGAAAATACTCAAATTTGATTTTTTTAAAAAAGAACAAGAATCTGAGCATTTAAGAAATTCAATGAACTCTAAGAAAGACAAATGCTTAGATAAACATTCAAACATATTGCATATAATCAAATTGTCAAAAGACAAAGATAAATAATCTTCAAAGCAGTAAGAAAGTGACTCATTGCATGCAAAGAGTCCTCAACAAGACTAACAGGGCATATTTCCTCTGAAACCATGGAGGTCAAAAGGGAATGGAAAGATGTTTTTAAAATGACTTTTTAAAAATTTGTCAGCTGATAATTTTATACCTAGCAGTACTATCTTTGATAAATTGAGAGAGAAATGTATGCATTTCAAGCTAAAAACTAAAAAACACAAGTCAAGGGAGTATCATTACTAGGATACTTGCTTTGCATAAAATGCTATACAGATTCCTGAAATGAAAAGATACGAAGCAGTCTCTTGAAACCATGTAAAGAAAGAACCTAAACTTTCTGGAAACATGACTAGATTGATCATGAATGTATCTTACATATTATATTTCTAAAAGTATTCCCCAAGTTTAAGTCCATGAACACTGTGGTGGAAAGATTCCAGTTCATTTTACTATTTATATTAGTTTACTATGAACAGTGCAAACATCTACATTTCATAATTATTAGGTAAAATTCTCTTATTTATTACCATGAATATATTTGCATTAGAATAAACCAGATAAAAAAATAGAAAAGTAGCCTCCATAGGTGATGACTAAAATAATTAAGCTAAATCCAAGGTAAGCATTGCAAATGTACACTTTCTTAAAAATAATAAAACACACATGACAAGAATGTTATCCCTAAACTTATGTTTTCTTTTATATCTTCTCCATTTGTACAATATAACCTTTCTTTTTTCAAAATCATAAAAATATTATTCTGACTTTTCATTTAATAAATTCATGATTTTGTATTTTATGTTTAAATTTATTATTCTACGAAGAGTGAAGCTCTCCATCATGCAACTATGCACACTTTTTGTCAATATTAAACCAATGAGTTATTGAATAGTTTGCTATTGTCTCCTCTTGCAAGTTGAAATAGTTTAAAATGCTAGCTTGAACACATTTTAATTTTCATATTATACAGATATATTTCTGAACACTTTGCCATTGTTACCTATGGGTCAGTTTTCAGGTCAAGCCTGCAATATTTTAATTATTATAACTTTCATAGTATGTTTTACTCTATTTTGTGACAAGCTTTACCATGTTCTTTTTAAATATCTTTCTATTCTAAAATATTTCTGGACTTGAGAAATTTTAAAATCATCTTGTCAAATTCTATTACAGTATCTCTACAGTTGGGATATTGACTGGGGTCACATCCAATTTATAAATTCCTATTAATATTGAATCTTCATGTCCAAGAACATAATGATGCTTCTTCATTTATATAAGGTGCATTAGTGGTGACAAGTGAAACTTCTGTCCTTTCTTTCTGGGTAATTTATGGCAAATTACTTACCATTTGGTAGGATAAGGATTCAATAACTTAATCCATATAAAGCTTTTAGAAGAATGCCTGGTACAGTGTAAACACCTCATGGAACTACTATTTTTTTCCTGTAGAATAGATTTATATAATGTTTGCTTGTACAAAATAAAACATAGAATAACTAAGTGAGTAATCAATTTTTTCCCTCCACTAATTATTACCTAAATGCCCATTTAGTAATGGGTAGGTAGGCTCTTGTTTTCTAGCCTTTGCTTCTATGCCATGTACAAACAACAAATATCCTCAGGCATCCACTTGCCCTGGTTTTGAGTTTCAGGCCTGCTATGGGTCTAAGTAAGATACCCTCCTAATACTTTCCCATGATATTTTTGTGAGAATTCAAAGTAACACAACATATTAATTATATTTATTAAGCATCTAGCATGTGTCAGATATGTTAGACATTCTACTTATTATCCCAATAATCCAGTGTATTATGTAATGGCAATGGGCTTATTTTTCAATGGAAGGAATGGGTACAGAGAGGCCAAGTGACAATCTTTAGGTTATAAAGAGTGCCAGGACTCTCAGCCTCTAAGCTTAAGTTTTCATTTCTACACTGAAAGCAAATAGCCCAAAAGGAGTTTAAAAATCATAAATCTTTAGGTTTTTTAAAATTTGTTTGTTGTTGGTTGTTGTTATATTCTTCTTGCTACTTGTGGTTTGACCTTGACCCTAGGGGAAATTAATAGATACCAAACAATAAAATGGAATGAAGGGGATACTCTGCTTTATTTCTGCTGTGTGCATGCACACAAGATTGCTTTATCCTTTTGACTCATTTCATGGCTAAAAGAACAGGAACTGGTTAGATGGTCAAGGTAGAAAATTTCTAAGACAGTGGGCTCATAAACATTATGGTCTCTGCTTCCAAGATACATTTGTGGCTACTGCCAGTAGCCTCCAGTATTTTTAGTCCATGACAGAATCCATTAATGAGTTTGAAAAACTCCACTGGGAAAAAAAAATTCAACTCTATAATATAGGTCCATTACAGAGTTGGATATTTTTAGTTTCTTGTTGCCATAGTAGCTATACATGGAAGTAAGGACATAAACAAGGTGTTAGAGTTATGATCAACCATAAATTAAGGCTATATTACTCTTAGGATTACAGCAGCTTGCATGATGTGTAGTCTGAAGAGCAGTCTTAGAGTTAGAACTTTGTTAAAAGTAAAGCAACATATTTTATCATACTCATCTCTAACCATACACAATTTATTATTCATCAAAGACTCTCCATATTGACCATGGTGGTGATAATGGTGAAATTACATTATTTATATAGGTGAGAAAAGCTAGGGGTACTCAATATTAACTGGAGAAGTCAGAGAAATAGTCACTGAATGTTGCATGTACAAAAACTTCAGATATGCAGCTAAGGTTTTACCATTTTGTGTGGATATTTGCACACCACGTAGGCACACATCTGAGACCCAGAAATGGCAAAATGGTAAATCCAAATCTTTCAACCTATAAATGACTCTTGAAATCTTGTTCAACTCAATTCTAATTTGGATAGCAGTCAATTGTAACAAAGACTGTTTATAGACACATTAAAATTTGAGGAATATAAAGAGCTGAAATCACTGAGATGAATAGGGACTAAAATATTTTAAATATTAAAAACAGTTTAAATATTTACATATTTTAAAAGAGGAGGAAATCTGCTGAGAAGAATGTTTGAAGAAGTTCTATTAAGATATACATTTTACAAAATAAGGGTGATCACTCTAAAAGTATTTGTGGCCTGAACAGTGTAGATAGTTGATGCTGGATAGTTGATAATGGAGCTTTTCTATGCATAAACTTTGAATTTCTGAAAAAATAAATCAAAGCTTTAGGAAATGTATACCTTTCTTTTTTTTTTTAATTTAAGCATCTGGATCTTTTGCTTGAAATAGCACTCTCTTTTTAAAGGATAAGAGAATATGAACAGTGTATTATACCTTTCAAATTTAAATACCAGAGGCAAATTCCAAAGTTTTCTTTAGTCTATGAGATTAGGCACTTATAAAAAACTAAATACATATCTTAGGCAACTATAAACTGAAGCAACCAGAATGAGATGCTCTATTCCAGATAGTGTCCTTTGTCACTATTCAATCAAGTTATTAACTTATAATGTTTTAAGTATTTTCTATGCCTTTCTTGATATACCTGCAGCTTATTTCTTACTTTAAGCACTAACATGCACTGGGAATGAAGTCCAAAAAGCCCAAAATAAGACAACTTCTAAATATTTTCCCTCAAAGGAACTTCCCAAATGAGAGCCCACCCCAGCACTGAAAGGTTTCCAGAATTATTTTGCAAATATCCCTTATTTTTCATTATTGTAAGTTATGGTTTGTGTATTATGTAATTCTCTAAAAATGTTCACCTGTACTTAAAGTTTTTTTTTTCAGAATTTGAAAGTGTCTATTAACTAAAATATTTGAGTAGAGTGTGCCAATGTTGTTACTTGCTAACCTCCTTGGCTGCCTTCAAACATGAAGAGAAAACTTTCTTCTGTCTTGTAATTCTGTTCCAATGACTTCTCTCCCAGTACTGCATCAACCCAAGTCATTATATTTTTAAATATCGGGAGAAAATAATGGAAATGACTCTGTGCTGAGGACTTACCTAATCAACTACCACTCACCAATACTTCTGAAAGTTTCATGCAAATTATAGACACTCTTCATTTTCCTGTACAGGCCTTCAAAAGTACATTAAACCAAGTTCATGGTGCAATTTATCTTTGTTTACAAAATGAGGGAAAATACCAACCTCCTAAGCTGTTGAGAAAATTAGAGGATATCCTCTAGGTGCAGTATTTAGCACCAGGATCATAGCAATAAATGTTCATCCTTATTTCCAGAAATGTCAAGAAAAAAAATCTTAATACTGTCAAGAATTGATCTTTACTTTGGACTTAATATCACTTCACAAAGAAAAGTTTGAATCACATGACTAACATGTAAATGTGGTTTCTTGGGATGTAGGTACTGTAGCTCACCCATGCATAGCTCTGCCCTGTGCCCATCACAAAGGAGCTCTATGCAGCCTTGGATAAAATGTTCTCATGAAATGTTTCTTTCTTTTCCCATCTGCAGGGAATTCTTAACATGTGCCTAAGTACATCCAGGCAAAAAGAGGACATGGAGCTTGCTGAATCACATCTCAGTTTACCTTCTTAGGTAAAGCAGCCTGGCCTATACCCAGGACTGCAGGGAGGAGCTTAGACAATCTACCATCTTTCACACACCTTTGGTTTAAGAATAGGAGGGTCAATCAAGCCAGTATAATAGGAGTAGAATTCTCTGCCAGTGGCATGGTTTCAAGGATGAGCATGTGATACATGACCAGCTGAACACCAGCCATGTAAATAGCTTTGTTTCATCATATGATTAAGAGAATTACTTCCTCTCTTGAAGGACAAAAAATGACAAAGCATGAAACTTTGTTTCTCTTGACATCTCTTCTTTGTCAAATTTCATTTTTGGAAAGCTGATACTGTAGAAGGTAGAACAGAGGCAAGAGAGAAACCACAAGAAACTTTAATTTTAGTTGATATTGTTACATTACTGAATTAACCTTGACCTGTATTGTACTTAACCAATATGTTTCTTTACTCTTTTACTACTTGGAGCATTCTCTTAGCTGCAGTCAAAAGTTTGTGAACTCATATATGTGACACTCAGTTTTATAGTTTGCAAATGGAAAGGTCAAGATCAAAATTAAGGGTCAAAGTTTACAATGGTATTGGTCAGACACACATACACACACATACCCACAATTAAATTTTTTAAAAATCCTAAACCTGGCTCATTGGGCATTGATTTCAAAGGTCAGTGCAAACTCACGTTTAGTATTTTGTAGTCCTCTGTAGTTTAATTAAGTCTGCTTCAAACAACTGAAAGTTTAAGGGAGGATATTCATTAGAGCAACTGTGGTAATTGCCCAAACACAAGTATGTAACTGAACTTGAACTTCTATTGTCTTTCATTCATGTATCATGCTGTGTTCTAGTTGCTCATGGGAATTATTTAAAAAGTTAAAAAAAAAAAGAAGAACTACATTCTAACATGAATCTGATCAATTCAGTGTTGCTGTAGATTTCTCCACACATTAAATACATAGCACCAGATGTTAAAACAATAACAAAGCATTTTAAAATGTGCGTATGATTCTTGAATCCTATTGCTATTTATTCAAAATGGATATATAAAATGATAGAGTTATCCATGAAAGGAAGTCTCAGTCATAGCAACCACAGATTAAGGACATTTTTAATCAAATAGTTAAAGCAGAAGATCAAGGTCTGAAACTCCATTGTGAGCCTTCACTGAGGCAAGTTCAAGCTGATTGCTGTAGCCATGATCTTTCTTGCTTTTTGCCTAAGATGTTTAAGGAGGGCAAGGAAAAGAAAATCAATGTCTTTTCAACTTCTCATATTCTCTTCCCTCAGAGAATTTATTATCTGGACCTTCTTTTGAAAATCCAACTCAAAGTTATAAGGACAGGATTAGTAAATGAAAAATTTAGTATATAATTAAATCTTACATGCAGGAAGGAGAAATGAAGAAGATCCACATTTTAGACTTTAAATAAAGTTTTGGTGATATATCACAAAATACAAGTTTCAGAAAAAATTCCATCGATGTCCCCAAATCACTAGTCATTAACAGTTGTTTTTTTTTAACTTTCTTCCTCTGCTTGCTTATAACAGGAATGGTCTGATTTTATTTTGAATGATTCTGATTGCAAAGCAGCCTTTTTATTCATTCAGTGTCTTTGGAAAGATATCACTTAATGAGGGTCAAAGTACTATAAAGAAAAGCAGAGGCAGATCCAGTCAGAAAACAGATGTCAATCATACAATACACTGAGCTTCACAGGCACAGATTTAAAACTGAATCGAATTGGGGTTTCTCAAAACTAAATGTGTGGAAATCATTTCCTTCCAATAAAAGCCCAAGGTGTGCTATGCTCCTTTTAATGACGGTGTCTAGGATGTTGTTGATTCACTGGACATCTCTAACCAGACTTCCTCACATGCATAAATTATTCAGCAACCACAGCATCACATCTTCATGCCTAAGTGCCCAATTTCTTCTGGGATATTTCATCTCTCTTATGAAGAACTAATTCTTAGGGGAACAGATTTTGGATTTAGCATAAAAGAAATGAGAAAGAATGGAAAATCACCATACTCTTGAGGCAGTAGAGAAGAGGATATTCTCAAAATAGATGGAAATGTCTTAAACTAGACTATTATATTTGGAAAACAAATCTTCAATACCACACTCTTTTAAAAGAAGTCAGGGTAGACTAAATAATCTTACTTTTATGAACATGTTCTACAGAAAGAAGTCAGTAAATTAGTCAGACATACATATTTCCATTCAACAGAATACTATATACCAGGGAAGACCAATCAATTATTGCTGTATCAATGAACATGGATGAAAGTTGGGCAAACAGCAGAGAAAGAAGACATAAAACAACATTTTATACAAAATATTACATATTATATATGTGATTCACATTTTGTAAAATTAATGATTGAACAAAAAATGGGACAACTGGGAAAAATTATGTGATAGTGAAGAATTTTTTCCAAAATTGAGAATAGTCTTTACATCTTAGGAAAAGAGGAGCACTCACCAGGGAAAGATCTATACAATCAAGACTTGAGATGCTAATGTGGAACAAACTGAATTTGATACCTCCTCTATAATGAAATCACTGCTCTGATGTGAAATATGCACTAAATAAAACAGTTTCGAAATCTACTGTGTCTTAAAATCCTAGGAAAATGATATTGTCTTTTTTAAAACCTGCATTTAAAAAATACACTTCGTGAGGAAAGTTTGAATTGGAGCTACAAAAAAATTCGCTCTTTCCTCAAAAGATTTGTTCTGTTGGAATGTTATAGAATACCAAGGGGTTAAGTAGAATTATTGTTTTTGTTATAAGTAAATCTATACATCCACCCATCCATAATGGTATAATCAACAAGAGTTCTCTTTCTAAACATTTTTAAGGACACTCAGTGAAAATGAGTTTGTCTTTATTGTTCTATATTGTAGATATAAATGATATAGGCAGATTTAAACCTCAAATATGCTTATTTTTATTAGTATCCTGTCTTATGTGACTAGATGGAATCAAAGCAGAAAGATTTGGAACAAGATTGAGATTGAGACTCAATGCTCTATATTTAAAAAAAAGAAATGATAATGAAATGGAAATTTTTAGGACAGGAAAATTAGTTTAAAATAGTCTTAGAAAAAAATATAAAAAGAATATGAAATGGTAAAGTAGAGTAGAAATAAAACATAGGGAGAAAAAATTTGATTTTAAGATGTAAGTGGGAAATTAAAGTGCAGAAAGTGTAGTTGTAACTAGTAAGTAGGAAGTTAAGTATAATTTCAGAGAAACCGTGAAGTTGTAATTGTGGTAAGGAGAGTGAGTGGCAGTTCAAGTGCTATCAGGAACAAAGGAAGGAGGAGGTGAAAGGGGCTACAAAACTCAGAGAATAGTGACAAATGTCCGTGTGGTTTTGGAAGGGCATACGATGAAAAGCTGAAAATAGAACAGGAATAGATAAAGGAAAGTAAATAATGACAAAAAGAAAAGGACTTGAGAAAAGTCACAACTTCAGTGTAGCATGAAATTGAAACATGGCAAAAGCATAATATGAAATTCTGAAAAGGCAAATGACAAAAGTGTGAAGCCCCCAAAACGGTTAAAAAACAAGGCAAAGATGAAAAGATTCTGGGTGATTCTGAAGAATTAACAATGCATCGTTATCGGCTAAAACATAAATGAGAACAAACCATTGAACTCTACGAAGAAAATGAATAATGAGAAGCTTCAGGAAGATTTATATTTTTTTTAAAAGCTGAATAAGGTGAGATAAACATCTCACTCAAATAGCAAAAAAAAAAGCACATGGAAGCAAACGCTTGCTTTAATGGTAGGTCAAAGAGCAATACAGAAATTGCAGAAATGCTTTTGAAAAGATAAAAGGCCAAGAGAGAGCTGGAAGGAGCCAGAGGAAAAAAAACAGACTAAGAGAAGGAACTGCCAGGGAAGCTTTCGCAAGCATTTATCTGTTTTCTGAAGTCAGTTGCTATGAGATGTCAGTGCAAAGAATGTGACTCGATTGGAATCATTGCAAAACACGATTTAAAAGTTTAAGTGTGTTATTTCACATGAGCAATAAACAAAATCAGAGCATCACATGCTGTTTCTTCAGATCTGTGGGATGCTCCATGTATATCATCAATTTAGAATCTACATTCTGAAACTCTACATGTAGGGGTTGCTGAAATAGTATTATATAGCACAAATTGAAACAAGGAGAAATCTTAAAAGGACTTTAAAGAAGGACTTTAAAATTCCTGTATTGTCATGGCTCTATTATAAGAGAAATGCCATACATCAGTTTTATAATAAGAGAGGCTGTAATGGGAAAGGGGGGCTGAGGCAGGGCTGTATTTCTAAATAACCTGGTAGTACATCATTTTCCATTGGGTAGTGAAGGCTTTTGAGGGATCATCAATGCCCTGAGGTCACTACTTTTGCTAAAGTGGTGCTAAAAATCATCTTTAATTTCATAAGCTTTGAACGAAACTTTCTCTTTCTACAGATCTATAGAATGTTGATATCTACATTCTCAGTTTAGAAACTACCTACTGAAATTTCCCACATAGGGATTGCCGAAATATTATCCTGTAGCTGAATTTGGCACAAATAGAAATCTTAAAAGGATTTTAAAACAGGCCTTTAACTCTTGTGTTGTTACAATTCTATTATAAGAGGGTATAGGAATCTGAAACATTGGAGATATGAAATAATATGAAATCAAGTGCAATAATATCCTTCAGTGTACTGTTTTCTTTCAAAATGGGCCTGAAGGGTGGGATCAGATCCCTTTTCCATCACCATTTAATCTGCTATTTTCCATTTCTGTGAGGCCACAAAAGTACCATGAATGTGGGACAAAGCTGGACTAGATCCCCAGTAGCTTGCCTTGGATTCCTCGCTTTGTTTTGCTTTATTTAACACGTGTAAGCCAGAAACTACTATGAAGATCCTCCCCTGAGCAGTCAGTCCAGACACCAGTATGTAGGAGGAAACAAGTTTTCAGGGACAGGTAACTCCAACAACTTACTCTGAAGCATTGCCATGTAGATTTAATATGATCCTTGCAACAATCTTGCAAGATAGGAAGAGAGGATCCTATTCTTACTACCTTAATGTTTCCAAAAAAGAAACATTTCAGGAAGTCAAGAAAGCTACTCAAGTTAATAAAGTCATGATGGTAAAGATTAAGTCATGAATTGTTATCTAGTATTTCTGTGTACACTCACCCCAAAATAATGGAGTCTCAGCATTCACCCATCACTATCTCCAGAGCAGTGTGCTTAACACCTCAGTTCATGGTATTTAATTTGCAATATTTTAAAAGAATGTAAAATTACCCTAAGTAGGTATTTGATTTAAATATTCATTACTAAGGATTTCACTGATGTCTCTGGAATTCTGTGATTTTCCTTCCTTGATCAAAAAGCTAAGATACCAGGTGGACATGATTACTGGACACTGGATGCCTGTGGTTTCTCCATTCAGCACCAGGTCTTCCCGCCCCCCACTTGCCTTCTGAGTTTTCACTCACATGCTTCACGTTTGGTACATATCACCATGCTCTTGAAGGCAATTTTCTTATAGCACAAAGGATTTCTTAAAATGTTACAGTATAATCTAACAACTTTACACACTGTTTAAGAAATACAGAAAAGGGCAACTTGTTCTCATTTGCTTCTCAAATGCCAAACCCATATACAGTAATATAGTTTTATGGAGTGTAGGCTTTTTTTCTTCTTGGCATTAGATATTGCATTACTTTTCAGTGGCATAAATTGAAAACAAAATCACATTACCTGACAAATTTTCAGCAATTTGCCAGTACTAAATGTTACTGAGTCCATTAGTACTTGTATATTGAGTTTGTTTTATATACGTTTCTTTTTCTCCACTCTATCTACTAGAAGAGGGAGACAAAATGAAAGAAAAACTAACTTAATCAGTTAACACATAATGTAGCTTCCAATATAAAAAGGAAAGACTTTCTCCATGTTGTAAATTTTATAAAAATCTCATAGAATATAGCTAGGAACAGTTCCCAAATTACCTCTCTGAACATTGGGAGGATTTTTAAAGAACTAAATGAACACAAAGAGGTTTTAAAGATTCCCCTAAGATAAAAATCCTGTATTAGTATTTTCCCCTAACTTTAGTGCAGGTTTTATCTTCAGATGATAAACTGTACTTAGAAATTATCAAGGATGGTTGTAGGTCAAGAGCCTGTGAACTCCAGCAGAATAGTGGAATCGCTAACTGAATAGGTTAACAATGTGTTTAGGACAGGGAAAGGATTAGGGTGATATTTTAAGATTCAAATAATGGAGTCTTGCAACCAGAATGTAAACAAAATGAGAAATGTGGACCTTGGCTTTCCTCAGGGTTTTGCATGTGACTGATAAGTGGCAAGATAAGACACAGCAGGCACTCAATGTCTATCATGTAAGTGGGAGAATGAATAGAAGGTCCAGTGAGGACTTCCAAAATGGCAAATTCCAATGTGCACCCAAAGAAAGGAAAGAACTAAGGTATTTTATTCCTTCTTTGTTCTAACACTAGGTAGCATTTTTAGGGATAATTCACTTGAATCTTACAGTGATCTTCTGGCATTATCCAGAGAAGGAAATTGTTCTGATGCTAATATTCTAGCAACCATTTTCACTACAAGGAAATCAAATCACTTCACTTCTGCTATTGACCAAAGCCAATATTATTTACTCGTATCAGAGAGGGGAAACTTTGTATTTTATAAAGGAGTTATGAACAACATTTCACAAAAGAGAGCCACTGTGCCTTCTGATTTGGTTACATAGGGAGCATAATGTTAAAACAAATAGGGGGGCTGGGGCTGTAGCTCAGTGGTAGA
>CM053405.1:132632749-132675381 GCA_028644305.1 Xerus rutilus | reverse complement strand
CAGGAACCTAGCAGCAACTTGGAAGGCTAAGAGGACCTCTGTGCAGGAACTTCTGAGCACTTGTGCACATTCACTCTAGAAAACATTTATTTCTACCTAAGATTTCAGGGAGGGATTGGAGGTAGCAGGAGAAGCCAGGAATTAGACTAATAAACACTCATACAGCAATTTCTCGTCTTTAAAAATGGTAACATGGTGTTATTTCACAGCTAAAGCCAAAACTCTTTATGTAAAAATTTGAGTCCAGATTCTTACAACCAACTAGAAAGGCTACTCTACCTTGCTTAGCTTACAGAACTCCACAGGTTAGTGTCACCCAAATAGCAGTTGGTCTGCAGATGGCCAATATCTGTATCACTTGGAAGCATGTTAAGACATACATCCTGGGGCCCAGCCAAACCTATTGAATTGGAGGATCCAGGAACCCACATTTCAACAAGCTCCTAGACCATTCTTGTGCACAGTGAAGCACAAGAAACAATTTCTGAACTGGCACATTGTGGTGGTTAAAAGCAAGACCTTTGTAGACAGACTGCTTGGCTTGAATCCTGGCTCCACTACTTATAAGCTGTGGACCCTGGCCAAATTACTTAAATGCTCTGTGTCCTGAAACTAGCCCATAGAAAGCATGTGTAAGCACTGTGTAGCTACTTAAGAAGTAAGTTTTCCATTTCCAAATAGCCGGTTTTGTTGCCTTACTAGCCTACAGAGTTTACTTTCATTAGAAAGAGAGCACTATTATTTCTATCCGGCTTTTGTTATGACTAAAGAAACATGTAGCCATAACAAATTTCCTCAGCATATTAGATATTGCTTTTTTTTTTTTTTTTTTGGTGGCGTGTATGATTTTTAGATCTGATTTTGAAACTCTGGCATATCTATTTATCTATCTATCATCTATCCACTCAAATTCCTACCTACCATCCCATTCACACACACACACACACGGATATTTAATTAATAAGACTATAATTTAATATACATTTTTTCAGGAATAGAATTTTTTTTTACAACCTTGGAATAACTTTCTCATTTTATACAGAGCCTGAAGAACAATAGATAACCACTACACTAGTCCACTTTTTTGCTTTGCAGGTACACCGTGATGTCTTCCTATTACCTTCCTGTCATTTCCACTGGTTTGTTCACATTCGTGGGATGAATAGTCTATTCATGGTCTGTGGGGAGACCGAAGTAGTACCTATACAGTAGTCTTTATTTTTAAATTTGCAGTTGAGCATTCTACTCCTGCACACACTCTTTTGGGTCAAGACATTACTCCCAGGATGTTCCATTAAAATGCTTGTATGCATCTACCCATTAACAGCAGCACTCTAGTTAATAAGTATTGGGTCAAATCAAAGACTGATCTCGTAGCACAGAATTAAGATCCTAAAGACCTTAACAGAGGGTGCCTGACGAGGGTGACATGCATACCACCCTTGGTATGCTGAGGCATTCAGGTAGGTGCCTACATGGTGCTTGTGGTCATGGATAAACTGCCTATTGACAATATTTCCCTGGACAGAATACTCTTTTCCTTCAATATCTTTCCTGAAATCCTTCAACCTCCCTTTCAGTTTCACTACTACTTAAAAGAAAGCAGAGGGGGGAAAAAACTCTCTCTTCTCTCTGCTTTTATATTCATATGACAAGGCCTTTGCCAGCACCTGTGGAATAGCTATTGTTATTGAGACCACAGCTTTAATACAATTATGGATTTCAACCCACTCTTTATAGTTTCCCAGGGGAATTAAATATGGTTCAAGAATATTAAGTGGTTCCAAAAAAGCAAGATGAATTGTGCAAAAAGAACCACAGTTTCAAAAAAAAAATGCACACCTAAAAATATTTCTGAAAATGCAGCCTTCATTGATTTTTAAGTAGCTTTATTTCTTCTTCAAAAATGCTGTGGAAAAAGTCAATTGGTTTTCTCTGTTTTATTTTACTTTGCAAAATAATGCTGATTTGAGAAAAGTCATCACGATCGCCTAAAGTTCTGTGAAATAATGATGTGGTGTGGCTTCTAGCTAATGGTCCCAGTATATTTGTAAATCAGAAGATTTATTCTGGAAGTTGTTACATAAATATCAGCAGGGTAGATTTCTTTCATTTATTTTGCATAATTACATTCGAAATGGATAGTTCTAGCACTCTAAAGCCAATACAAGCGCCTGCAGGAGAATGTCTTTTTATATTCATAGAAACATCGGCATATTGCAGAGGCATGTCTTGGTAGGTCAAAAATTATTCTGAATATCTACTTACCATCACAAATGAGAATTAGGGAAAACAGAATCCTTCATCGAAAGAAAAGGAAACGGCCCCCAAGTAAGAGAAAGTGTCCTCCAAATGCTCAAAGTTCACATTTCTTTATGTATTTATTGTCCATTCACAAAAGAAATAGGAAGACAGATTCTGTGGACGATGTTTACACAAGACACTTAAAGATGAAAACCATGAGCAATCAATAGGCCCCAAATACTGTTTAAAGATTGCTTTGAGTTTTTCATCAAGCTCTACCCCATTAGCTCTGTATAATAATATAGACCTCTTATGATCTGACCCAGCAGTCCCTCTTACAATTGATTCACAGAAACATAAATCCTGTGAACCTACACAGGAAAAAACTCAATTTTAAGTCAACCAACAAGCCTACTCTAGCCTAAGTAAGGTTTTCCTTAAACTTTTCCTGAACTATGAAACCAAATTTTCGGTACCCTCCTTAGGCTTTATAAATCTGATTCCATTTCTAACAGCAAATTCCTATATCCAAGGCTCCACTTAAGGATTGTTAACTTTCCTTTTGATATTCTTCAAAAGATCACAGACCGAAGAATTTAATTAAGGTAGTTTATGAAAATAAAGCATCATGTTTCTCTGAAATCCTATTTATTTTGTATTAAATAAATGTTGAGTTCCATTTTTCCAGCAAAAGTGAATTGGAGGAGTAGGAGGTCGGTTGTGCTTTGACATCAGTATTTGGCCAGTGATTTGCTGATGACAGAGTTTGTCCTGTTTCTAATATTGTTTTTATCCCTTCTAGATCAAAAATAATTTGAGAACTTGTTTTTATTCAACTTGCCTATTAAATTTTCCACAACTTTTTATGGATTTGTTTTCAATTCTTAGACTGAAATTTATTTACTTACTACCAAAGTAGACTGTACCTGGACACCGTGGATCTAGGTTTCTCAGAGTAGTGAGGAATGTTTGAGACAATGGAAATATTTTCCTAATGCTTAATTATAAGTATATATCTTAGAATATGAAAAATTAGACTTTTAATAAAAATTTAACATGAACTAAAAACTAGTGAGAAATGAAAAGTTGTTTTCAATGGTAAAATAAATGATTTTAAAAATACTTTTAACAATGTCCTCACAGTTTGCACTCTACAATCCAATCTTTCCCTTTAATTTCTTCTTCCTTTATAGAATTTTTGTCTGATGTGTTTTTGGGGATGTATGCATGCAATATATTATGCTAATACAACAGTGTAGACACAGAAATCCAAGGAAGGTCTTGGAAAGCAAAAATGTGGTGTATATCTTAGTTATTACTGAGCACAAATGATTGGCTTCATATTACACAGTGGAATAGGCTCACCTAAATGTGCCTCTAAAGTTTTTAATTAATTGAATTTACTGGTGTTTGTAAATTCCCTGGCATTCCAGGGTGATGTTTGCATCTTAGTTGGTATAAAGTATGTTAAGATTGTTTTTTTTATTTCTTAAGCTTATTCAAATGAGAGAGCAGAAATTATTTTATATCACTATCTCACAGAAATGTGAGTATGCTTGATAATTTATGGATTTTTTTTCCTGAATGAATTAGAGGTGTGTGGTCTGTTTCTAGTACCCTGAATGAATAGCAACATAAATATCACAATGGTAGATGCATATGATTGATTTTTGCTTCAAAATTCTACTGTCATAACAAGTTTCCCCTAAGAAGATTGGAACATATGCACAAAATTGGGTTTCAAAAAACATTTTGCATTAATAAGGCAGATATCTAATTTTCTTTTGAGTAGCACAGGTGACTTCACTTTAAGAGAGGACACTATTCATGTCTTTTGTTCTGCTTTCAGTTAAATAAAAATGTTTATTATATTACAGAACTTGAGACATAAGGTGAAACTGACTACCACATTGATTATGTGCAAAAAACACAAAGACAGTTTCAGAATATTTCCTAGTGGGGATTCAGCTTTAGTGAAATTCTTGTGTAATGAAGTTTGGATAGAATACTGTAAGCAACTGATCTATTTAGAGAGGAAAAATAGTAATGCTAACATTTTAGGTAATCTTTTAACTCAGTCTGAATGTAACCAATTCTTTAAGGGAGGTGTGTTTTAACCTACACAGGGTTTTTCCTACATTTTCCATTCTAATTCTGCAACTCAAAGGTTTGTGAACCTCCCCTTAGATTCCAACTAAAGATCTTTCTGCTGATTTCACAGCTAGCCCAACCTAAGTAGTACTTGAGTATACAAGTCAGGAGGAAGAACTAAAGTTGAACATGTCCTCATTAAGAGGAGATCATCTATTTACTCACCTCCACCATTACCTGCAAAATTTGAGGTTTAACAGGCAGGCTGTTGGTTTATTTCACTCAGTGCCCACGGGAAGCGTTATGGCAACATGTCCCATAAAGCACTACATCACTATCTTTCTCAGATAATTATCTGTATTGCTACGAGAAATACACTGAACGAGAGATAATGGGTGTGTTCTCATCTCTTTCCATTTTCTGTTGCCATATTCAGTAATCAGAGTAACAGATGCAAATAAACACACGGTCCCTGTGGGTGTTGTCCACACAATCATTAAGATAATTTAGTGATATTAATAAAAGTCTCCCCGTGTACCAATCCCAGAAGGATTTGTGGCAATATCATGCTTGCTTCTTGGCATATTTTGTCTATGCCCTGGTCAGTAATGGCTTGCTATCTATCATCAACCTGTAAACAAGTATGGACTTGATTTCTCTCCCACAGTCAAAGGACAAGTCAGGAAACTTCACGTCTATTGCATTACCCCTTCTCAGTCTGTTCCTATAGGCTTCCCTCCTTGAGCATTTACAATATAATTTTATCTAATTCTAATGATTTCCCCTGACAGCTAAAGATATGAACAGGGCTATATGTAGAAATTCACTTACTCAGAGGCCTGATAGCTTAACTGGAGAGAACTGTGTATAATATTAGCTTTCAACACAAAATGAGAAGTAAGGAGTATTTACTACACATCATTGGCACAAAAATCTATGAAGATAAATATTCTCATTTGGTCTCTTAAGACGCTGACATGGAAGATTCATACATCTGTTTACAGTAGGTTAATTGTATATAATTATGGATTCATAATGGATAGTTATTATTTAAACTGCCAATTTAGTTGAGTATTTCTAAATTAGTAATTGACAATTTATCCTTATCTATTTATTATTAATATTAATAAACAACTAAAACTTATAGTGGATTATGTTGTACAGTTTGACCATATCTCAAGTAAATATTTTCATTCCAGTTCTGACAGATCAAAGCAGCAGCAAGTGTTATTATTTTTATTATTATCATCATCATCATTTTATATACATTATAATATCAACTGTAATTCAAGACAGAATTATTTGGGGAAGGCAATCTGGCAATTACAACCACTTCAAAACTACATATGTCTATGTCCTTTAAAACTCTCATACACGAAAATATTCAGTAGAAATATCCATAGGGTGTTCTAAAGATATATACACAAGGATATATGCCAAAGTACGAATTGTAGAAAAGAAAAATTAGACACACATTAGTGTCATTGAAAAGGGTATTGCGAAATAAATTGACTAAACAATGCTAAGTAGGGATATGGAAATTCAGGCATGAAGTTACTTAACATTTTAAAATTTACACACATATACTTTTGGCTTATGAAAAATAATGTTAGATAAAGTTATATATATGTATAAAATGTAAGATTATTTTCAATGTAACCCTAAATTCTATCAATTTAAGCCCATATGTTTAAAGTAAGCTATTAATAAAAGTCAAACATTCCATAAAAATGTTAAAAATGAATTTTCTGATTGATTTTAATATAACTATTTTCTAAATTTTCTGTTATCCCTCAGTGAAATATATCCTATTTTCTACCAGACCATCACCTCCTGGTAAAAAAAAAGATGTTTTTTTCTTTCAGTTCTCGGCAAGTACCTAAAAGAGTGATGTTATACTTCTTAGATGTCTAGTGAATGAATTATCTGTGAGGTTAGAACACAAGCTAAGAAGCTCCAGAAATCAGCAGGGTACCGTTTTAAACAACACTAAATCTTTAACTTGGATTCCCCAAATCTGTGCTGTACTTGGTAAGAAGCAACCTCACTCAAGTCACCAAATACTTTGCTTCTGCTCTGTCCTCTAAAGTCTATCTAGATAATGAGATCTACCTTGGTAAGGGCACCTTGCCAGAGATCCTACAGGTGCATACTCCCAGCCCTCCTAGGAATGTGAAGCCCAGCACAAGATTGTATGCTATTATGTCCTGAGAGTAAACATCTTTTGGCATTTAAAAATCATCTCTAGGGAACATCTACTTCTAGCCACGATAAAATAATAGAGACTGGATTTACCCTTCCCCTAGAAATATCCAAGAAATAAACATCATATACGAAAGAATGGTTTTGAAGGTATTGGCTAGCAGATAATGAAGGACTGTGCTTCCTGAAAATATGATAAGCTGGACAACTGCCCAAATTTACTGCTTTCAGAAAGTTTCCCAACTATATTCTAAAGGGATAAAACAAAGGTAAAGCCCAAATGTAATCCCGAGTTATGGAGATGGGACAGTACAAGGAGACTAAGGAAGACAGAATAGGCAAGACAAAGCACAAAGGAGAAGAGAACTATGCAGAAAGAAACCCCATGAATCTGGAGCAGGTGCCCCTTAAGTGTTTGGCAGAGCACTGATCCATGTGTAAATGCTAAAAGACTAGCTGGGCAAGGAAAAAAATACTGCCTAAAAGATTAGAGGAAACAATACCCAGTGCTCACTCAGGGATGGAAAAGTGCCTGCTCTTACCAGGTAGTCTGAACAGAAACAAAACAAATGAACAAACAAACAAAACTTAAAACTCATGGAGAATTAGGTAGTACTCAGGAGTTCACTTCTATAGTGCAGAATAATTAGCCATAGATGAACAAGGCCATAACCTTGTTAATTTGCTTAACAAATCTTTTTTAAAAGATAAGAAAATACCAAATATTTCTTGAGTATCTTGTCTGCATCTCAGAACAGAGCTCAAGAATATTTACAGGAAAAAAATATCCAGCAGCCAACATGACATAATTTTAAAATTTGAAATCCAATAAAAAATTAATAGGTATTCTCAAAAGGAAAATAAAAAAAGTGACCCACGATGAGGAGAAAAATCAGCCAACTGCAATTGAGCCAGAATTGCACAGATGTTAACTGGCAGAAATGGAAATCAAAATAAAAATAGTTTTTATGAGTAGTAGAGCATCCTTGGGTTCAATCCCCAGTACTGAAAGAAAAATTGTTTTTGTGTATTATATGCTTAAAAAGGTAAATAGATACGTGAAGACAAAGAAGAAAAGAAAGCCTACATCAAAATTTGAGAGTGAAAGCTACAAGGTTTGAAGTCCAAATGTAAGTGGATTGTACTGACATCGAATTGAATATTAATGAAGAAATTATTAGTGAACTTCAAAATGGAGCAATAAAACTACAAAAAACTAGATGAAATAAAACTACTTTTGAAAGGTGAACAATAAATCTGTGAGCTTTGTGATAAGTTTGAATGGACTAAAATAGGTATAATTTGAGTACAAGATAAGCGGCAGAAAAATATTTGAAGAAATAATCATAACATATTTCTACATGTGACAAAAACCATAAGCCTATAGGTCCAAGAACCTGAATCGATTTCAAACATAAGAAATATGCAAACAATTATACCAGGGCATATCATAAAAATGATAAATTTCTAACATTTAGTGATGAAAAGAAATTCTGAAAGTCACAAACATAAAAGAGACAACTTATATACTGAAGGAAAAAGAATGAAGATAGCAGATTTCTTGTTGGAAATAACACAAGCAAGAGAGCAAATAATATCTTCAAAACACTGAAAAAATCAACCTAGAATTCTATACCCAGCAAATATATGCCCCGCCCACAAACACAAACATGAAATACTGACTCCATTTTAAGCATATCAATATTTAATAATTCATCACAAAGAGACCCACATTACAGAAATATTAAAGGAATTTCCCTGGGCAAAAGGAAAGCAACATCATATGGAAATATAGATCTATGCGGAGAATTGAAAAACATTTAAAATACCTTATTCAATAAACTCCATCATTATTTTATGAATCAGGATACTGTGGTTTAGAGAGGTTCAGAAATTTACTCAGCATCAGAACACTGTGAAACAGCAGAAATGCTATTAGAACTCAGAGGGCTTGTCCACAATAGAGAAGCTGTAGCATGGAAAGGCCGATGAATTATGTGAAACATGCTTCAATTGCCTTCCTTTCGGAAACCATTGAAGAGAATGGCTTTCTATATTGTAATCCTTTAAAATGATCATTTCTTGAGGACCAACTGCAGTAGTGAAGATGATTTGGAAATTCATGTAGTTATCTATCCTCTCACAAATCTTTCCCTTAGTCTTCTGAGGTTTCCCTGAACAATCACCATTTGAATAATTTACTTAGTATTTCTTTACGTGTCTGTATAAGATGATGTGCATTTGTCCTACAAACGCAAAGTCTGACTTTATAACTCAGAAATATCTAGCACAGTGTTGAATGCATGTGTGCTAATTAGTGAATGTATCCTGGACTTTTCTACTAGTTTGTTAACTCTCTGAAGGTAGTAGTGTGCATATTCAGATTTTTACTTGTAGTTTAACTCCTGGAACATAACTAACACTCTATACATATTCACTAAGGACATAAGCAAATTAATAAAATAAAATTAGTGGAATAGAATTCTACAAAAACAGTTTGCTATCTTTCTCAGTAGATTCAATAGTTTGTGTAATAATGCTCAATGTTTTCCTTATTCTTCCAAAATTCATTTCTTCTACCCCATTTTCCTTTCTATTTTTTTCTTTTAATAGATTATAAATAAGAGTTTTCCTACTTAAAGAAGGAATTTGATAGTGAACTTTCCTGCATACTATAGTTCTATGATAGTTTCACCTCTTGTGGTACATTGATAAATTGTTTTTAAGAATTATTCAAAATATTGTGCTTCAATTTTAGACAATTTTCTATTAAATTATGAGTATACATGATTTTTATTATTTATCATACATCTGATAATATTTCAAATTTCCCAAGCTTTTAGGGGAGACAAGATGATACCATTTGAAAGACCAGCAGTTCAAAAAGGAAGTAAGGAATATGAATTCGAATGGCTTTGTACTTGGTTTTAATATTAATTTAAGCATTCCATAAGCAGAAATTTTGGTTAATTCTGGAAAAAAAGGCAGTTCAATGATACCTTAATTTTTCTCAATGTGAAATGTGTAGAATACTAGCATTAGAATAACTGAGAACGCTTCTTAAAAGTATAGAACTCAGAGTTTCTCTCCCTATCTCTCCCCATTCCCCATGGATCAGAGTACCTCTGGTTAGGTACTAAGCATCTATGTTTTAAACAAGTTCCTAAATACCTCTTAACATTTTTAAAGATTTTATTACCCCTGATTACCTAAAACTTACATATGAGGGTGGCTTCCTCTTGTTGTAAGCAACAGAAAATTCAATATCTATTGGTCATAATACTGAAATGACAAAGGTTTTTCTTGTGGCTGCAGAACGAGGTAATGGAAATATATCCTGGTTCCTGTCTATGTCTCAGTCTCCGCACACTAAACTGGTTTTCTTTGCAGTCAGACTGGAAACAAGTTAACTGCATCTTCTCCAGAATGTTCATGCTCTCTCACTCAGAGAAATGTTTAACAAAATGCCCTAGCAAGAACTCACTGACTTTTCCTGACCAGCTTTGAATGGCCTGCCTAGCCCTGCAATGAGACATGCATTTATTCACACCGAGTAGACACAATGGAGAGAGAGGTCCTCTAGACAAATAGGGATACACTGACAAGAGAAACATGTATGTGATGACTAGGGAAACATGCATATACATATATTCATATACATATATGTAAATATGTGTGTCTGGGGGTGTGTGCACATGTACCTACAGAGAGAGACAAAAAGCAAATAATGCAAGAGTGCAAATTTCTAGGACAGTAAGTGTAGAGACTCCTATGCTGACTTCTTTCATAAAGAAAAGGTTGAGTTCACCTTTCATAGTGTCTACTGTTGCAGGTCAGGGATGATTTTAGCATGAGAGTTACCATGGGAATTAGCTTGGAACTATGAAGCAATGGCAGTGTCCCAATTTTACCTGAGGACCTTTTCTTTCAGAAGAAAATAGGTTCCTCTGGGAATAGACTATTTTGGGGTTTCTCGTGAACCCTCTAGTGTTAAACGAAATAGGAAAAAGGAGGTAGGAAAAAAATGGATAAACCTAAAATGAAAGAAAAATGAGAAAATAGAAATCGAATACACTGGCTTAGAGGAGATGCATCATCATAGTAATTTTTTCTCTACAATCTAATTATGATTCCCAACTGTTTTCCTGCCAATATCAATACAATGATTTCTTGGAAACTGAAAAATTATTTTGCAAACTGAACCAAAGCAGTAATAGACCATTTTGAAAAAGGAGGCCTGTGGAATTAGTTTACCTAATCTCAATTGTTCCAGTTACCAGTGTTTTGGATTCTTCAGCTGGCCTCCAAGAGACCTCTGATCCAAACTGCATTTGTATTCAAATATTCTGTGGCCTTACCTTTTTGAAATATATGCCACTTTTTGCCCCATTCTAACACTACGTACTTTGTCAATTACATTTAACTAGTTCAAACCAGCAACCTCATGCAGAGAGCAATTCAATGTTATATTGAAAAACAGGTAAAATATGAACACAATGGGGTTAATTTTCAACAGCTCATTTGTGGATTTTTTTTGATTTGCGATTTCAATTGTGTAAATGAATAACAGTGTATCACTGAAAGAGTTGTGTTTTCCACAGAGACACTTCTGGGAATCTCCTCAAAATTTGGATTGCTATTTATTTAATCCATGTCACTTGTATTTGAGATTTGTTTGGCTGATGTAGTGAGGTTTTAGAAGTGAATGAGGCCCAAATCCTGGCCTTAGGGAGTTCAGCCAGGTTGGTGGGACAATGAGAAAGTAAGTATGTCATAAGTGCAGGCTGGAGGAGCACATGGGACATGATAAGAATACGCCTCCAGACAACCGTGCTTTGACAGGGCTCATGTGCTGCTTTGTGAGGGTACCCTTCATATGCACAAAAAGGGGAATTAGAAATTAAATTATTTTGACAGGGTAAGGCATTTGATTCACAGAGAACAGTATGCAAAAGGCCTGAAGCAGGAGTAAGTTTGATACACTCAGGTACAAGGAGATCCTCCACATTCTGAGCCTAAGTTTCCTAATAGGTTAGGAGAAAGATGACCTATGAGAGGGAAAAGGTGTCCAGATGACACAGCCCTTGACTACCAGGTTGAATTTTCTTGAGATGGAGATGGAGATTCCAAAGGAAGTTCATAACGATAATGTCAGTATTATTTACTGTGCAATATGCATTTTGTATTAATTAATCTTTGCAATTTTATTATGAAGGTAACTGAGACAGAGGCTCAATAATATTGCCTCACAACCCCCAGTCAATAAGTACTATGCTTGATGTTTAGAACCGTTTGTGACTCCAGGAGACTGCACCTGAATTGCACCGATGACTACAAAGTAATGCTTATATTTTAAATATAGACTTAATATAATTTCAGGAAGCATGAATTGAGAAGGAGACAAGACTGGAGACTAGAATATTATGTTCAATGGAGACTGGAGATGGTACAGAATTAGATGGGGGACGTTGTTTGCTGTGTATATGAACCAGTAGAGATGGATTCTATAAATACACAACCAAAAAAATTTGGGAGAGCAAAGATTCTAGGATGAATCTCAGGGTTACAGCTTTAGGAATCAGAAGGAAGTGCTTATGGGAAACAGGATTTCCTTTTACAATTCAGAAAATATAGATGGAGGAACAACATCTGAGAGAGAACTTTTATGAGTTCAGTTCTTGAAACAGTGAATATCCAGGAGGTAAGACACATCACATATTTTTTAATGAATGCTTCTGCTTCTCTTAAGTGAAAGCTTATCACAGTGAAGAATGAGTGAGAATCTTCCATTCATCTGTCTCCTTCCAGTTCAAGGTGTAACCAAAGTCCATTATAACCCCCACCTAAGTTCCCACACCTGAACTTTTCTCAACTGGCTTTTCACAGAAAGATAGATATTCTCACCTCTCTTCTTGGAGGAGGCATGAATCATACTCAGTAGGAAAACCACAGCACAAGGAGTCTTCAAATTTGGGGTTGCTCATCTCCGCGTCTGCACTCCAGTGACCCGCTTCCCCTGACATGGATTTACAGATATGAGAAGACTTCCTCTGAGCCCTAGTTTGAAACCTCAGATTATCGATTTAAAGAAGTTCTTATGGCGCACTTACTCCGTTTCAAAAACACAGCAATCCACGTTTCTTTTACAAGATTTTTTTCCACTCCTTCCTCTTAAGCAAACTGAACGCCTTTAAGTTTAAGTATCTTCAGTCCTGACAAAGCTTTGAGGTTTATTTGTAACTCCTAATGACAGTTGTTTTCTTGGCTACAGCATCTGTCCTTATGTAGTTGATTTTCAGTGCACCTCTAAAGCTCAAATGTGGTCAAGCTTTTCTCTGCAAATTAATAATCTTGGATGGTGTCACAATGCTATAAAATAAAGCTTGAAATTCTTAAGGATGTCCACAAGGTGCTTCATACATTAGCTCCCTTGTATCTTTCTAGTTACTTCTCCAAATTTGACACCAATAAGAAGATGTGATAGATGTTATCACCCTCTTTCTCAAGTCATGGAGTTTTCTAAGTTGCTCCCTCTGGTGGAATTTCCTGTGCAGAGAGTACATATCCCCATGGGCATCACATACTTAGTTAACAAAGCTCAATTTAAATGTTAATTGACATTTCTTTCTGAAGTCTTTCTTTTTTTTTTTTGATGGGGGAAGTGCTGGGGATTGAACTCAGAGGCAGTCAACCAATGAGCCACATCCCCAGCCCTATTTTGCATTTTATTTAGAGGCAGGGTCTCACTGAGTTGTTTAGTACATCACTATTGCTGAGGCTGGCTTTGAACTAGAGAACCTTCTGCCTCAGCCTTCCCAGCTGCACCTGACTCTGAAGTCTTTCTCGATGCCCTTCAGCAACACAAATTGCTTTCTACCCCAGCATCTCTTTGGCATCTATTACATCTTATATTGGAATATCTATGTCTATAATCTCTTATAATTCTTCTCCCACTGTATTAACACTTAGGTTTTCCTAAACTTGTATTCCTCAGAGTATGTCTTAGAATTTTTTTGAAAATGTTTTGAGTTTGTGTTTTCATTTCAATAATAATCTAAAACAATAAGTTTAAGCACGTTGTGAATCATCTGGTGGAGCATTTACAAGTACTATGGCACTATTTAAATGCTGTCTTGCTTTACATTTTTAATCCTGTTGGAGATGAGTCATCTTCTTCCCTGTTTGAATTAATAAGAAAAGAACATGGGCACATTTCTCCCAAGCGTACACTCAACACATACTCACAATGCCACACAAAGAAAACTTTATGCACTTCAAGGAAACAAAAATAATAGGAGGATGGTTATATATAAGTTTGTGTTTGTTTATAATTGTCCAAAAGTTAAATACTCTTTGCTATTACTGTCTTATTGATGAATACATTTGCATAACCACATAAGAAGACACATTTGTGTCATACTTTTAAATGATGTTCTCTTTAATTTAAAATGGATTTAAAACATTAAAGTTGAGAAACAACATATTTTTTGTGATTTTCTTTTCCACTGTGTTGGATATAAATAAGAGAGAACCTGTTCTGTTTATTAAAGTATTCTTGTATATAACACAATCCTGGACATAAAATAAGGACTCAATAACTGGTTATAATACAGATATTTGTTTTCAATTTGCAGTAATGGTATGTAATTTTATATCTTAACCATTTTTAAGTATATAGCTTAGTGGGGCTGGGGTTATGGCACAGTGGTAGCGTGCTCGCCTAGCACGCGGGAGGCACTGGGTTCGATTCTCAGCACTACATAAAAATAAAATAAAGCTATTGTGTCTACCTACAACTAAAAAATAAATATTAAAAAAAGTATATAGCTTAGTAATATTAAGTTTATTCACATTGTTGTAAAACACATCTCCATCACATTTTCACCTTACAAAACTGAAACTGTGTAACCATTTAATGAATTTCCACTTCCTCTGCCCCTCCCCAAGCTCTAGCTGGTACCAACATTCTACTTTGTTTCTGTGAATTCCACTACTTTAGACTGCTCAGATGAGTGAAATAGTGCAATATTTGTACTTTTGAGACTGGCTTATTTCACTTGGCTTAATGTCCTCAAGACTCATCCATCTTGCACAGGTGACACTGGACCTTTTGTTTATCAACCAATCTACCAACAGGTACTTAGATTGTTTCCATTTTGGGGCTGTGGTGCATAATGCTATCATGACATTAATGTGAAAATATTTCGTTAAGATCCTGCTTCCAATTCTTAACAGAAACATTTTATACTAAGTGGTAAGTAAAGATCATATCCCCTTGCTGTGGACCAAGAGGGCCACATTTAATCTTCCTTACTGATTCTTGTGCTCCTGCTTTTAGATGCAGTACCTGACTCCCTTTGAAAATATTAACATGCATTCATGTTTCCCACTGAAGTGATTATTAACAGAGGAAGAATTCTGGTGTGTAATTTTGCCTTTGAACTTATTTGCTACATATCGCTATCTCAGGTTAAGATTCTTCAACACTCACTGCACATTTTCAGATATTCTATAAATGAAGGCTATTTGACTGCAAATTGTTTTCATATTATGAAATTTTGATGAACTACACAGAATTAATGGAATTGATATGCTATGATATAGACAATAACCATGCATTGATGTCAAATTTATTTTTTCTCATGTCTTTGAGACAGTACTTTTTTTTTTGTCTCAGGTGTTTTTGAGTCACTTGATAATAAGGTCATTGGCCCAAAGCACCAGCCTATAGTACTTTATGGACAATATACAACTGAAGATTAACTATTCCTCCTCTAAATCTATGTAAAACTAGTCTCCACATTTTATAATAGGATGTAGGGAAATAAATGGGCTTAGAGAGGGTCTTTTTTGCACTTAGTGTAGTACTTTGAACAGAAATAGTTTAAAGATAAAATAAATGTTGGAGGCCAAGGAAACTTTCTCAATTTTTAAAAAGTTGAAACCATCAATCAAATTAGGAAACCCAAAGCACAAAAAAGAAAGTGGGCAATTCACTGTGGCTGAAAGCTTTAGAATAAGGCATTCCAATATGGGGTAGTTTCAGATAATGTCTTGTTTAGTTACCACAAGGGTCACTCTAACTCTTAACTTTTCTGATCCCTAATCCTTAAGTTTCATGACTCATTTCTCAGGGACAGAAGAAGACATTTTTTTTTCTCAGATCAAGAGGAAAATGGAAACATTGTGCTCTGAAATCTCAATTAAATATATTCTTCAAAAGGCACTTAATATTCAGAACAACCTGCTACATGGGATACTTGTTTAAAGCATCATAAAAACATAACCTGACTTCTGCATTTTGAAAGAACAGTCATTTGATAGTTATTGCTGAACTGCTACTTGCAACTGTTCTCAATAGATAACTGGGGGACTTGTGTATAAACCAAACGAACTTTCAATGGGAATCCTTTAAAAATATACAGTGAGCAATCACATCAAAATATTAATTTGCACTCAAGCACTTGATACCACAAGACACTCCAATTATCTTTTACTATTTAAGCCAGAAGAATTTCCAGGCTTTAAACTAGTCTCTGAAGAGATTTAATTCAATATTACTTACCCAAAAGCAGCTAGTATGCTCTGTGTTTGACCTTCAGGTCAATGAGAGTGACCCAGTTGAGACCCAATCAAATCTAAATATGTCTCCCCTGAAGAACTATTCACAAGGTTAATTGTATCTTGGTTCTACTTGCTGAATAAGGAATCAATTAGAGAGAATAGCAAAAGAAGGCATGAACAGCTACATGGGCTACGTAGAAGAGAGCCATATTAGGAAACAGTGTCCCTTTGCTTCCCATCCTTATGGATCTCTACTAAGAAGGAAATAAACCCACAGCATTTGATGTTGTTGAGCTTTCCATCACCATTGTAATTAATACCTATTTTGCTTTTGCATCAAATCATGTTATTTGTGAATCCACAGAGGCCAACACAGATATCTACAACTATTTAGTTATTGGTCGTAACAGTAAAGTTCCTTAAACTTGAAAGCTTTTGAGGTGTGTTAACTCATGGAATTGTAGGGAAACACAATACTAAATGATTCAGTTCTAACAAAAGGGTATGGGAGTGGGAAGGTAAGGTTACAGGGAAAGTACTGCTATGTATTAACTTTCAAGGTTTATATGTGGGCATTGAAAAAATTATATCAAAAGAGTCCAATTTATAAAGGAAAATAATAGGAAGAAGAAGTGCTTTTTATAAGAAATACAAAAAGGGCTGTAGCATCTAAATTCTTAACACTATGCACAGTTATAGAATATAGTAATACAGAAGACAGAGAAACTATTCTTTAACATCTTAAAAATAAGGACAATAATACCCATTTGGGGCTTTCCATCACCAAGCATTGCTCTAAGAGTTTTATTGGCATCTTTTTGTTCTTCAGCACAATCTGAGGAAACAGGCTGGAGAACTTAACTTCTTCAGTCAGGGTCACAAAGAAAGAAAAATGATGATGATAGAATTGAAAGCCTTGCAGGTGATTCTTTATGATGAACTGCACTCTGCCTATTATCAAAGAGAAGACACACAGATAAAAACAACAACCCAGAGGGTATGAAAGCTTAGAATGAAGTCCTCATGGGTAAGGAATGGGCAATTACTGCGGCCTCTTGGAGGGTGAGTGTTGATAGACTGGAACAGAAGGAGTGGTTCCAACAGTTAAGGCCTGAGTCAACTGAAGGCCTTTGCAGGCTTGCCAGTGGAGTCAAGATTTCTAGGCAGCTAATAAGTGTTGATTATCCAGTTTCCAATATTAGCAGTTCTTGGATTATTCTGAACAAAGCAAATGTGACATTTCACCAAGTCATCTGGGAAGAAATGAGGTTGGAGACTTTGGGCACAAATCTTTGTTTCCTACATATGGTCACAAAAATGAAGTAGAATTCTGATTTTCTTCTCAAAAATGTGCCAACGGTGATATTTTAGGGTTAAAAATTGTATTCACCTTTTCTATCATAGGAGTCCCTCTTTACTTGTGTATTTATCAATTCTTCTATTCATTCTTCCATGTATCCTTCCATCCACTCCCTAAAACTTCCTGGATCTGAGCTCTGAATTTGGGCCCTAAACTTGAGCGTGGTTTGTGTTTATTCATTGATAGGATGCTAATAAACCTAGGCTTGCTGGTTGGAAGCCTCATTCTGACAATCTTCTAATGTTTAAACAGCTTCCACCCTAAATACTTCTGCTTAGGTTCAACATCTAGCTCCTTCTTAAAGTGTAAATTCCACGTCAAATCATTTATGTAGAAAGACAAGGGGTTGTTTATCCATTTCTTTCATTAATGGATTGTCATCTCTTCCCTCCTGAGCCCCCTTTCTTGTCCCTCTCTAAATCTCATTGTGTTTGGCTTAAACGAGGCCAAAACATCTGACTTTCTCTTCAGTGGCACCTCCAAAGTAGATTGCTTCAAAGTCGCACTGATGCTTTTCCCATTCAACAGCTACTACTCACAGTGTTAAGCTACAACTTGAACTATCAGGATCGACATTTGAAATAGCATTAGCTATCAAAGGAAGGCAACAATTTACTAGGCCTCAGGCGGAAGAACAGCTTTCAGTATAATTCTTCCCTTAAGGAAGCATGACTAAAACATTCCAGAAGTGTGACAAGGAGACACAGAGCACCGTAGACTGTCAATAGCAGTGGCATGCTACCATCAGTGACTACTATGGGATGACATAGCAAAAAGACACAGTACCAAGTGTTAGAGGCTGAAGTAGGAACACACCTCATTTTTATCATACAGTCTCTCAAACTCTAAAGACAAAACTAAAAGCACAGTAATTTCCTTTATGGTTTCACAGGCCATATTTTGATTTTTGCTTTCTTAAATCTCCAGGCAAGACCTAATTAATACTGTAAGGGAAATCACGATGTTGTCCTAAATGGTTCACAGCAGCTACATAGGTGAAATTCATTGAAAAGTTTCACTGAGTAAGAACTCCTCAAATGTGACACTGCCCACGTTGTGTCTGTATTAGTGTCTCCTTTGATGGCACTTGCTAAGGCAGGTGAAAGAGATGGATCTTATAGCTTTTAGTCCCAAAGAATCTTTTCATGCATTTGCTCTCCCTGGAATAGATGCCCTTTTCATCACAGAGTGGATTTTACTAAGTACAGATTATACATGGCTGTGTCTGGAGCTAAGCACATAGTCCATGACCTCTACCTTAAACTTGATTACTAGGCTCTTCAAAAAAGTCTCTCATTTATTGTGCCTTCTATGAAGTGTATATTTCCAGGAAGTAGTAAGCATCAAGAAGCTGTAAATAATTCACCCTTTGAAGCATTTTCCTGGACACTGGTCACCTATTGAGATGAGAAACTTTCCCAGTAGGACCTTAGCTAAGTCAACCTGGCTTCCCCATTCCTCACTGTTTTCTTAAGCATGCCTGAATTGAAATGGGCCACACACAGCAGAAAAGAAGGTACATTGTTGCCTTACTTCATAAGTAAAGGAGCCCAATACACACTCCACTCCACAGAAGCACTATTATTCCCACAAAGTACACATCCAGCTCTTGACAAACTTCATAAACTGTGAATGGGCTTCTCTTTCACTAGGTAGCCCTAGACCATAGAAAGAACTTTGACTTTCTTCTTAAGCCCATCCGTAGATATATTTTCCAAAGGAGAAACATAAATTGACTTCCATTTTTAATCCAAGCTTTTAATTTGGAGAAAGAGAGTCTCTCTCCTTTGTCCCACTAAAATTCTAACTGAAAACCACATCATCTGTGCTCTGACCACTCTTTAGTTCTACTTCCACCGCTTTTACAGACACTGATTTCCACTAATCCTTCTAAAAAAAATACATACAGAACAACTGAGATAATTGTATATAAATACTATATACCAATACATAGATCTTAAAATTAATATTGATATTGATTTTTAAAAAATTGCAAATTAGATCAATTGCACCATTCTCCCAGTGAAAGTATTCTTATTGCATTATAAGTAACACCTAGATTCTTTGCTGCAGTTTACCTTGCTCACATGATTTGTTTTCTAGCTACCATACAACTTCACTTCTAACTTTTCCTTACTAGTATCCAGACACATTACCATTCTAGGATTCTTCAACTACACAAAGTCTGCCCTAACCCTGGGCCTTTATTTTACCTTTTCGGAGAGATCTTCCCATGATCAGTGTCCTCAGAGACCCTTTACCTGACCTTCCCATTAGAAATACATCCTCTGTCCTCAATCACTCTCTAACATAATACCATACTTGACTGCATTTAGAACATATACTGCTCTTTGAAATTCCCTTCTAAGTTTTTGGGTTTATTTCCCTTGTATTTTCTTTCATTGAAATACAAGCTCTGGGAGAACTAGACCTTGTCTGTTTTAAACATAACTAAGTCTCAGTAACATAAGCTGGACCTGGTTTGTAATAGTAGAATTGCTACATGTTAAATGAGTTTACAAGTATCATGACTGTACGGTTAAGTAGAATCTATTTTTTTAAAGCAAACACCTAAGATCTAGACTAGTCAATCAGGTGATAACTCTTTAGCAGCTCATGGGGGCGCTTCTAAGGCAAGAGCAAAGATGTACTGTAAGCAATGAAGACTCATAAATGAGGCCCCCTGACCACTGTACACACAGACCTAGTGTACCTCTATCTAAAACACTTATCAGTAGTGCATAGGGAAGAGCTACACAGAGATAGGATAGATCTTGAGGTTTCTCTATGGCCTGAACTAAAAAGAAAATAAGACATATTCAAGGATGCTGTATTGGTAACATTGCATTTTCTGTAAAATATTTCTAACCTATTGCAACTATTTTGAATATATGGTTTTAGGTTCAATTTGACATTTCTTCCAAATATTTTGGAGGATGTTTTTTTCTTCTTCATAACCTTCTTCCTAGCACCATGGAGAGCTTCAGGATAAAAAGAGAACTGTGGTGATTTTCCTACTAATTAGTTGCTCTTATTAAAAAGAGCAAGATAATTGATTTTAGGATGCACTACCCCTTATTAAGACCTAATTAAGCTGTATATCAAAGACTAATTAAATGGCATTATTCCATCTCACTGATGAGTCTTGATGCTTGGTGAATAGATTTGGGTGGTAGATGAATACTCTTGGAATAGATTTCACAGCCAGACAGATAAATATAGACGAAGAAGCTGAGTAAAGGGAATTTTCGATTATCTAAACCTAACACACTTATTGGTATTTCTTCAGCCTGACAGTTTGAAATGCACAAAATGAAACATTTAAATACAAACTCAGCACTGCGGTAGGATAGGGAACAATGAAAGAGCGCTGCTGGAAAACAAAATTTAAATATGTCATTAATCCTTCCAGTGAAAAGGTGGGCTGGGGAATTGCAGGTATTTATTTATTTATTTACTCTCTTGATGAGTCAAGCTACTCAGCCTTGATGAGCCTTGGATAAGAGCTCAATTACACACCATCACTGATGTCTGAAAACCTAACATCACTTTGAATTTTGCCCTTCACCCTCTTAGCTCCGTTGTTCTTTGGAATACAGTGGGTCAGGGGAAGGAAAGAGGGAAATGGAAAGAGATAATATCATGGTAAGGATCTGAATACACTACACACCTAGAGATTGATGGAAATATAGACCGACCAAATAAAATCTGCCCTAAAAAAATATTTGGCAAATAAGAGGCATTAGTATGACAAATGTGTATCAGAATTTGATCTTACATTAGAAGCAAATATTTTTAACAGCAGATCAATCTGCGATTAGTCAATATTCTATTTGACAGAGAAGATCATATGCCAGTGTTTCATGCGTTATATAAATTTAGTCACTGCTTCAACCCCATCAAGTTGACCTTGGGCTGCCAAGTATGTGTCTTCAAGGCAGTGTCAATGTGACAACAGAAACTCAACATTCTATTTAATCTACGAGGTCACAGCCCCTTGGATTATAGTGGGTAATCTCTCAAATTCTTGGGTCCCCTACAATGCAAACGTTCTTGAATAAATCACAAGATATTTGCAGAAAGTAATGCTTTCACTATACAGCTAAACTATACTTGATTGTCTTTAATAGTTACCTTCACTGGCAGTATAATAATTTGCAAACAATGACATCAGTCATATGTCACTTTTGCACTCGTTACTGGCCAAGGTATAACCTCCAGAACCAATAATCTATACTACTGAACATCTAAATTAAATGTCACTGTGCACTAAGTGCAGCTTATTCATTTGAAACTGAACTTTTGCAACTCTAACATGTATTTTGAATTATCTGAAGGACATCTACCCTTGAACTCTTTCTGCATTAATACACACAGAAGTGGAAGAGCCGCAATGTCTCTAAGAAAAGCTGTACAAATAGGGAACTGAAATCTCTATTACAGGAAAATGAGTAAACAATTTATTTTTAGCTATCTTTATAGAACTCAGGCACAGGAGATAAAGGGTTTGACTTGAGATTCTCAAGGTTGTCAACCTAGGAATTCTGCTATATTTAATAGAGTTTATCATATTTTGATTGTCTTTGAGATGAAGTTTCTACTTTGTTTTTCATTTCATGTAAAATTATAAATTTTAACATAATTTTGGATAATTACACATTGCATATGATTGCTGAAAAACAATCAATTAGTAGGAACTGTAATTCTTTCTTTTGTTTTGTATTCTGTGCTTGTTTTTCCTAATAGAGGTGGAACATGAAGAAAGAGTAAAGATAGGGAGTTTAATTAATCTCCTGGGCTTTCTGTCTCAATGGGAACAAACCTTTCATGAACCCAAACTATGAATCCATAAATCCATAAACATAATCAACAATACTAACAAAACAGAAATGAAGACAAATTTATTATGTTCTTTGAGATCCTTAAAAGAAAAATACTATTGATGTGATGGGAGACATATCACTGTATCAAGGAAGACAAAGACTCTGATAGAAATGTTAAGGCAATAAGGAAATAAACAGTACTTTGTGATAATTGAGAACAGTTAGTCCTCTGACAATTGGTTAACAAATATTAAACTGCCTATATCCTCACCTAACTGCCCAAAAAATTACTCTTGAGTGTTAGTTAACCTTGAATCTGAGCTCATTTGGAGACAGAAACTCTCAAGGAAAAAAGGAAAAATGTTTATCTGCACACAATGCCTCAATGTCAAAGATAGAGCAGGCTTTTTCCAAAGATGACACTGAGCAAATTAGGGGAGGAAATCAAATGCATTAAAATTTGAACCTAAACTTTGAAGTGGTATGGAATTCTAGCTCATTAAGAATGGATCATGTATCACAATAAAATTGGCTGATCAAAATATGCTTTGGTTTAAGGAAACTGATGTTCATTTATGAGCAATCTGCATGTCCAAATAACAATCAAAGCATAATGTGTATGATCTCCTCATGGCCACTGGCTTCTGCTTGGTGGCAGTGACAGATGAGAGCCGGATTTGTGCTTGATTTAGGGTTTTTTCACAGCTTGTTTCAAACCAATTGCCAGCTCGGAAAATGCAATGACTCTTAGGCCTTATTGATAATAACTTGAGTGGGTCATTGCCCCCATCTCTGAGATTTGAAGTGACTTGAGGTAAGTAACAGAACTATACAAAATGAAAGACATATTTGAAATGTACTTCTTCTATTTTAGTTGCTGGACAGAGTGAATTTATTTCTTTAAAGTGTATGAGAGTATATTCTATACACTGGCTTCCTTATAAATTCTTCTTCATTCTTTCCTTTCCTTTTTAATTGCTTGTCTTATTTTTTATATTATTGAATTATATGCTTACATTTTAGAAAACTGTAAGAAATGATGATGAGTAATAAAATCTCATCAAATTATTAACTTTTACCTTTGCTCTTCAAAATTACCTTTTTTTTTCTGCTGGGCACAGTAGTACATGCTTGTAATCTCACCAGCTTGGTAGGCTGAGGCAGGAGAACTAGAGTTCAAAGCCAGCCTCAGCAAGAAGTGAGGTACTAAGAAACTCAGTGAAGCCTTGTGTCTAAATAAGATACAAAATAGGATGAGGATGTGGCTCAGTGGCTCCTGAATTCAATCCCCAGTACCCAATATATATACCCCCCAATATATATATAACATATTACCCATTTTTTTTCTTTTTTCTAGCTGGTATTATAGTGGCCCTTTATTTAAGATGACACATATTATCTTCCATAATTACTAATAACTTCAACAAGGGAATTATCTTTGCTATTGAATACAAAGCCTTTCATACAGGTTCAGTAATCATTAATTGAATGAATGAATGTAAAATTTGTAAGTAATAATGGATATTGGAAAATTAATTTCTAAAGCTGGTTAGCACTGTCTACAGTTGTAGTAGATGTTTCCTTACTTCTTACTAAGAACATGAGAAGCATTGTAAGTTTGTCCTTGAGTCCAGTGATTTTCAAATGTTTTAAAAATATTAATCATAGTTGGAAAGATATTTTGCCTTGTGATTCACTCTCTATATATGGACATTCATATATAAATGCATGGCCAGAACACTTACAGGTACATGTTATTCCAACAAAAGTCTCACAAACAATAGTTATCCTTGTGGCAGACTTCTGAAATGCCTCCCACAGAGTCATGCCCCATGTAATCTCTGGGGCAACAACTGTAGAGATGATATGATGGTATTCTTGATTAGTTTGTATTATGTGAAAATGAGAAGGGGTTCTTCAAATGTAATTAATATTTCTAGACTCTAACCAGTTGAACTTAAGTTAATCAAAAGGGAGATTTTCCTGAGTGAGCCTTTGCTTAAGCATGCAATTTCTTTAAAAAATGAGGTCTAGAAAGAGAAGACTAGAAGAAGTAGCAGACTCTTGTCAGCCTTGAAGAAAGTGGATACCTCCAGTTTACAGGGAAATAAATTTGACCCCAACCACATGAGATTGGAGAAGGACTCCAAGACTAAGATAAGAGGAAAGAACCAACCCAAGCCAACATCTTAACTGCATCATTATAAGATCCTCAGCAGAGGACCTAGATAACCTGTGTGCCAAGCAAGACCTGAGCCATGGAAGTTGTGAGGTGCTAAATTATGCTAAAACTGCTAAACTCATAATCATTTGTTACACAGCAATAGAAAACTAGTACAATCAAATTTCATTTTTTTGTCTATAAAATGCTAGTCACAGTCAACAATATTGACAGCATGTCAAACAACTGACATTTCAGAAATCAGTTATATCTTAAAGTCATCTTTTCAATGATGCCAAAATATTTGACAGAATTTCATTCTCCTGAGTTCAAGGAATTTAGGTTCAGAAACTCTCTTAAAGGTTAGAAGTCATTATCATCTGCTCATATCATCTCTTATCAATTTGTTTATTCATTTTCTAAAGAATCTTTACAAACAACTATCTACCAGACACTATACTAGACTTGGACAGCATTGATGAGCAAAATGTACATGGATCCCCATACCTTAGAACTTTAAGTGTAAGGGTTTGAGAAAGACAGAAAAAAGAAAAAAGAAAAGAAAAGGAAATCTAATGATGATTGTTCAATAAATAATTACTAAAAATTATTTCAACTATTGAACATGTATTTTTTTTAATTTTATTGGTTAATCATGGTAGAAATAAATGTAAATATTATTTATCCCATATTTTATTGGGAAAACATAGTTGAAAAATACTCTATGATAAATATGTACTCAGTGTTACCAGAGCAAAAGACAGTAGAGATGGATGTGATGGAATATCTGACATAATCCACTTTTCAAAAAAGAAAGATTTATTTTGGCTCTCAGTTTAGAGGTTAAAGTTCATGTCCCATAGCTTTGGGTCTATGCCATGCAGAATGGCAGGGAGCATGATATAAAGCAAAGCTGCTCGACTCATGGCTACAAGGAAGGCAAGGTGGTAGAGAGGGACACAGTGGTTAAGGTCCTCATATCCCCTTCAAGGGTAGACCATGACCTACTTCCTCCAAATGGACCCCATCTCTTAAAATTTCTACCACTTCCCAATAGCACTGTTAGCTAAGGAACAAACCTGCAACATGTGAGCTTTGGAAGAACATTTAAGATCCAAGCAGTAACCACAATTAAACCCTAACCAGGGAATCCTAGGAGGGTTTTTGAGAAGAGTTGACATTTTTTTGTGGAACTTCTGGGTGCAAGGGGTCAGCAAACTATTTCAGGGGTGAAAAACTTTCCAGGAAACTGGTGACGCTTTTCTGGAAGAAGTTGCTAAGGAATATGGTCTCTGGGGTGATGAAAATTACCGTAAACTTTTTGTTTTTAAAGCAGGAGTATGATTTAAAATCACAGTCTTGGAATATCAATTAAATTATGGGAGACTAGCCCTACAAGCACTAAGACAATATAGGTTATTTACTAATCAGTTAAATTCCACATGAGTAGAGGTAGGAAGAGTCTGAGAATTAGTCCTGATATTTTGGGTTATTTTCTAAATTAGGACTGAAGTAGAAAATTTTAGTTTGAAAAATGGAAGGAAAAGACAGTAAACGCCTAGTTAGAAGGAGTTTGAGCTGGGCTTTCTGCGTTTTTCAAAAGGATTGTCCTAAATCAACCCTTGAAAATCAACTTTATAATACACGCTGCTTCAGAGCCTAGTTTGTGTGGTTCCATTTTTGTTAAAACAACAAAACTCTTCCCCTGTGCTCTGCTCTTCTGACCAAGCAAATGGTGTTAAGGAAAAAGTAACTACAGAAAAAAAGATAGAAATAATTTTGCACAGTTTATGCAACTGACTTATAAGAGCTTGTTTCTTGGGTGCCTCCTTGTTTTAATAAAGTTTTTTGATTGCTTTTCTAACCTGTGGAATGTTAGAAGCACCATATTGTGCTTGTACAACAGGGCTGCAGTGCCTGCCGTCATTTGTTGAAGACTTTGCAAAGAAAAAATAAAGGATTTGATGGAGGAAAGGGAATTCATTTTATCTATGGTCCAGAAAAAAAAAAGTGTTGTTTTTTTTTTAATCAATGTCTCTTCTGGCATAAATTTAGTGATTTATTTTCAGTATGCTGGAAAACATCAACCAGTTGCTTTGCATTGAAATCCATGTTCAGGGCAACAATATGCTGGTGGTCCTGTGCTATTATTTCACAACAGAAAAATAAGATCTTATGAAGAATTTTATAATCATTATTCACATCCCAAAACCATAGTGTTTAGTGTTTTAATGGGCTTTTATACAAGATTTAATAGTATTTGGAAATTTTTCTATTTCTAGGTGATTAATCCCTTTCTTAAAAGAAGAACTGTTTTTCCCCAGAGTACCTAGAAGAATACCAATTCAGAAAATATCACTGTGTAAATAATTCACATCTTAAAGAAAACACTGTTAAAAGTTTAACAGAGGCTGCTGTTTCTCCTGTGCAGACCAAAGGTGATTCTAAATAAAGAACAGCTCTAGATATGTATTGGTTGTATGATGATTGCTAACATCCAAACATGTTAGAAAGCATGGACAGCTGAATTAGACCTCTCACATCCCAATGTGCAGAATTTTGACCTCTACCAAGAGATGTGTAGCTAAGCCTGAAATTGTCTTTTATAATAAATTCTCAGTTACTCGGGATCATGATTCATTTGATTTTTTTTTGGCAGATTTTCACTATTAAGAAATGCAAATATTGACTATGAAAAAATAAAGGTATTAATATCATTTAAATTTGCACGGTGTTCTGGTCATATGAAATTAATCATTCAGATCATCTCACTCTATTTCTTATTATTTTCATAATAAATGTTAAAACTCTCATATTTTATTCATAATCTAAATAAATGTAGACGATATAAAAATTGGTCAGAGGACCATCTTTTCAAAAGAAGTCTTTAAGCATAAGGTTATAGACCAAGGCAAAATATAATACATCTGTATCCAAAGGTTTGATTATAACTCATTGTGAAACTATTGTATATTTGCTTAATGAAAGAAAAAGTGAAAATTTTAACTTATAATAGGTGTTTTATATGTCTTAATCCTTTAAACTACGTATTACATTTATACTTTCACTCAAAATTTACTCAGCACTCAAAGCTTTGGTAAAAAACAACAACAAAATACAACTTAACATAAAATCTGATAAGTAGGGAGTTTAGTGGTACCCACAATAAGGGTAGGTCTCTTTCCAAGAGAAAGTCTATAATCTATATTATAATTATATAAAAGGGTAGTTTGTGGTTTTCTTATAATGTTGAGGATCAAAGAGAACTGATTACTTATTTCATTTTGCAATTGCTTTGATGTACTCTTTTGCTCTATAGCGTTTCTGAAAAATGTAACATTTTTTTCCCCTTTGGAAATTTTATTTTAGGACAGTTGGCAGAAATAATGCCCCATGGTCTTGAATCATGCTTACTATACAGATCAACTTATGGATCAACTCTACACTCCGGAATCTGCACTCAGAGCTTCCAGGTAACAATAAGTATGGGTTTTTGTGCAGTGATTAAATTTCTCTGCTTCTTAACTGTGAATGAGAAATAAAGATTCTTTTACTTACTTCAGGTTGTTGTTTGGAGAATTAAAATGAAATAATATTTGTACCACATAGGATTTGGCACATGATAAGTACTATATAAATATTGTTCATGATTAGTGGTAGTTTTTGATAAAGCACAGTATATTTTCCAAAGGAGTTGACAATTACAAAGAAAATCTGGCATGTCTACAGTGAAGTACCAGCATTTATACTTTTAATTAAAATGAATCTAAACATATACCAGAAGAGAAAGACATATCACTTCTTTAAAAAACTTTCACCACTTTCCCTTCCACCTTAAAGTCTCTATTCTCTCACAAAGAAAAGTCACATGGGAAATAGAAAAGAGTAAGAAGAGAAGTTAACTTCGACTTTGAGACTACCAAAGATTTTTGTCTAGGTGATTTACATTCACCTCCCCTTTGCCATGTGACTTCTCATTCTTTATTACAGAGAGGGAAGTTTTTTTTTTTTTTTCCCCGCACTCATCACAGTTGAACCACCATGAGATTTTCTCTGATCAAGAGACTGAGGCAGAAATGGCAGCATGATAATTCTAAGCCAAATCCTTAAGAGACCCCTTTGTTTCTTCTGACCTCTTAAGGTTCTGTCATCTCATGAGAAGATCTTATTTAGGCTTCTGGTCTCAGGAGAAGAATGAGTGGTACATGCAGCAGTCACAGTAGCTGAACCAGTCCATCTTAGCACAGAAGAGCCAATGGCACATCAGACACCCGAGTTCTGTGCCAGTTAAATGCTTAACAGCATTTCCACTAAGGTGTGTGACTGATGTTCAGTTTTAGCGTAGAAGAGGTGACCAGACAAATGGTTCAGACTTGATGGAGTATTAAAATTAACTTTTGCTTTTAAGAAGAATCTTAATTTCCTCAAATCACTGACTTTAACCATACTTCTTAAGTTTTTTCCCCATTATTTCATTACATAACAGACATCTTGAACAAATTCTGCAATTGTTCTCTTCAGTCATATTTTTAAAAATAGACGAACCACAAAATAGTGTGGTACTGACATACAGATGAACAGAACAGAATAGAGAGGCTAGAAATAAACTCACATATATGTTCAAATGATTTTCAACAAGTATGCCAAGACTGCTCCATAGGAAAAGGACAGGCTTTTCCACAAATAGTGTGGGAAAACTGGAAAGCCACTTACAAAGAATGAAGTTAGACTCTGAATTTATTCCATATCAACTTGAGGGGCTGGAGTTATGGCGCAGTGGTAGCGTGCTCACCTAGCACGCGTGAGGCACTGGGTTCGATCCTCAGCACCACATAAAAATAAAGTAAAGATATTCTGTCTGCCTACAACTAAAAAATAAATATTTTTTAAAAAATCAACTTGAAATAGGTAAAAAATCTTAACATAAGAGCTTGAAACTGTACAATTTTCAGGAGAAAATATAAAGGGAGGGATTCATGATATTGGATTTAGTAAAAATTTTTAATATATGACATTAAAGGCACAGATAATGAAAGAAAAAAATGGATAAATTGAACTTCATAAAAATTAAATTATTTTGTCCATCAAAGGATAGTTTCAATAGAGGAATAAAGTAACCCTAAGAATGGGAAAAAGCAATGACAAAGCATGTATAAGGGACTAATATTCAGATTATATAAAGGATTCTTAAAAGTGAACAGCAATGGGGCTGGGGTTGTAGTTCAGTGATAGAGTATTTGCCTTGAATGTGGAGGCACTAGATTCAATCCTCAGCACTACATAAAAACAAATAAATAAAATAAAATATTGTGTCCATGTACAACTAAAAATATTTTAAAAATCAATAGCAATAACAAAAATTTTTAAAAATATGGAAATGTTTGAATAGACATTTCTTAAAAGAAGATACAGGACTAACCAAAAGAAAACAAGAAAAAATGGTCAACATCACTAAGCATTTGGAAAGCACAAATCCAAACCACAGAGTATACTACGTTACACTCATGAGCGTGGCAGGCAGGCAGGCACAAAGCAAGAAAGGAAGGAAGGAGGAAGGAAGGAAGGAAGGAAGGAAGGAAGGAAGGAAGGAAGGAAGGAAGGAAGGAAGGAAAGAAGGAAGGAAAGAAGGGAGGAGGGAGGGAGGGAAAGGAATGGAAAGGAAAGGAAAAGAAAGGAAAAGAGAAGGAAGGAAGACAAATCATGTTGAGGTGGATGTGGAGAAGTTAGATCCCTTATGCATTTACTGGTGGCAATGTAAAATGCTGCAGCCACTGTGTAAAATGGTATGATGATTCTTTAAAACTTGAACATAAGCATTATTACATAATCCAGTAGTTAGTTCCATTTTTGGGTATTTAAAAATTTGAAAGTGGTAAATCAATAGATAATGGTGCTTATGGTACCATTATTCACAATATCCAAAACAGAAATGATCCCAGTATCCATTAATAGACAAGCAGTTGAACAAAACATGACACAGACATATCAGGAAATATTATTCATCCCTTAAAAGGAAGAAAATTCGGACACATGTTGTGGCATAGATAAACCTTAAAGACAATGTTCTAAGTGTAATTAATCAGTCACAAAGGGTCAAATATAGTATAATTCTACATACATGAAGCAATCAGAGTACTCAAAATCCTGAAGAGAAAGTAGGAGATGGTTGCTAAGGACTGGGGTAATGGCACTTAAGTCTTAATGGGTATGAAGTTTTAGTTTAAGAAGATAAAAAGTTTCTGAAGATATAGGTGGCAAAAATGGCTGAATAACAATGTAAGTGTACTTACTGCTACTGAACTAACTACATGCTTAAATACGGTAAATTCCATGTTACATATGTATGTTAGTCAGCTTTTTGTCACTGTTAACAAACACCTAAGAAAAATAACAAATATAAGAAAAGATTTATTTGGGGAGGTTTATCCATAGTTAGTTGGAGGTTTCAGTCCATGGTTGGCTGGATCCATTGTTCTAGGCCTGAGGTGAGGCAGAACAGTATGGCTGAAAGGTGTGACAAAGGAAAGTTGCTCAGCTCATGGTGCCCAGAAAACAGAAGGAGAAAGAGAAAGGGGCTGAGGATAAGATAGAGTCACAGAGGGCATGTCCCCAGTGACCTGCTTCCTCCAACCATGACTCACCTGCCTACAACTTCCACCTTCTTTCAGGAGCACATTCAACACTCAATGGATTAATCCACTGATTAGGTCAGAGTTCTTATAATGTAATTGCTTCCCAATAGCCCCACCTCTGTAACGTCACTACACTGGAGACCAAACCTTCAACTCATGAGCTTTTGGGGGACATTCCAGATCTAAACTGTAAGAATATATTTTACTTAATATACTTTTCTCTGCCATTAAGCAAATCTCAAAATTTGAATCCTAAATAGGGGATTGGCAAATGAAGAAAGCAGGGTATGTGTGGTTGTTGCTCAGTGGCTTTTATCTTGTGTCTCTTCCTATCCTATCTAATTCTAGGTTTCTAAGGTTTAAGTCTGCAAGAAAGGGTGAGGGCAGTTATCAGGGCTTGTTTAATGGAATGATTCAGTTCATCCTGTTGAGTTCATTCTATTTCCTGTCTCCTCTGGCTAGGTCTGGACTGACTATTGCTGGTGGCCTCTGCTGATAAGTGGTTTCTATGCATTGCATGCTTTCCCCAGATCTCCATCACTGACTTGGCTCTGCTCTCTGCAGCCCTGTGGTCAAACTAGTGATTCTGGAACTCAGCAACTATCCAGGCAGGAAGTGAGATGTAGCTTCCCTTGAATGGTGCCTATAATTGACCTTAAAGTACTTCAGTATAAATGCTAGGACATGAGGGCCTGTGCATTGAAAAAGTCACTTTGCACTTTATCTAGTCTAATCAGAAATGCATAGTCCACCTGCATTCTGAGGGTTTCAATAAGAGATTGACAAATGTCTAAATTAAATATTTTAAATATGCTTAAGTCCTCCCTAGGGGGTTTATTAACTAGGATAAAGTATGTGAAAATAATTTTTTATTTGTGGAAAGAGTGCAGTTTAGAATTTGAGGGGAGCTAAATGGTCAGTCCTCAAGTAAACAGGGTAAAATAGCAAATCCAACCTCTCTTATGTCCTACAACACTTGCAGAAATACCTTTGGTTCCTGTCATGCTGTAATCACTGCTGTCCACCTTTCCAGCCCCACGTCACAAAGTTAATGCAAGATTCTACTACCTGATTCAGTCAGAAAAATACTTGCTCCTGCCATCAGAAGGCTGATGCAAACTTTCTTGACCCCACTTGTCAAAGCACGTTGTAGCTAGACAATGAGAATTTTCTGAGCTTATAGAGAGGGGTTGAATATTTTTGGGGGGTCTCCTTGCTAATAAATGTTTGCTTGAGTTGAATAAATTGTTCTAGACACATAATAGGTGCTCAGTAATACTTGTGAAATAAATAAACTGCATAGAAACCTAAAGAACTGACTACTTTTCACTGGCAAAATAAGTGAAGCCTGACTAGGAAGTGAACAATTGGGATAATTTATAAAGTGAAAATTTAATACAAAGGGAAAGCTGGAAAAGGATAGCTAGCTAAATGCATAAGTAGATAGATAAGCAAATGGTTTCATTGGTGTTATGTCTGTTTATAATGGATAAAAGACCATTCATTCTCTTTACATTCTTATCCTCTTCTTAGAGTTGGGAATAATGCACCTTCTTTTAGCTCATTCCAGGGGACACCAAGTCAAGTGTCTGCCTGGAGCCCAATTGCACTCTCTTCCAAATAGGAGCCCTGCTACATTCATGTAGTCATAGACTCTCAGAGGAATAACAGCTGCAAAAGTAGCTGTAATGCTGAATAGAACCTTAAGTAAATAGCCTAGAAGGCCAGTGAACAATGAATTATAATAAACCAACTATAATTAGTAATAAAAGCCTTAAAATAACTGTACTCATGAGATAGTATTGGTCATATTCTTGCTGTGTTCTGGAAATAATAGAATCATTTTTTCACCCAGTATAACTACAATGGTAATTAAAAGCTGATTTAGGATCAAAGGCAACCTCAAGGTTATAAATATAAGTAGCTGGCTCTGAAAGTACAAGTAGCTTGCTCATATCTACATATTCACTAATGAAAAGTGTGAAGAGGCTTTTGGAATCCATTTCAAATTAAAAAAAAAAGTTATCTGAGCAAGATCAGCTAAGTGAAATAAATCACTCGATCTCTATAAAAGTGTTTTTATGCTCAAACCATCTTAAAGGGAGGGAGACATAAGTCAGCATAAGGGGGGAAAAAGGCTATTTGTAATGTGCTTTCTATCAGAATAGGGAAAGTTTTAATTGCGAATTGCCATGATATAACATGCAAAGTAAGTTTGTAGTGAATAATGCAAGCCAAAGTATTTAGATGATACTTCCAACAGTTTCTAGCAACAAATAGAAACTTTTCAGACTTTCCCAAATTTCAACTGTTGCTATGTGGTACAAATATCTATCCATCATAATATTTTTCTCCCTGTTTCATATTCATTTATCATTGTAGATTAAAAATTGATGACTTAATAAAATCATCATTTCTAGCTAAAAACAAGACTAAGAAATCAGACTGTATGAAAATCACTTATAGCAATGTTTAAAAATTATGTCTGGCATTACATCTGTTGATTTAGAGTGAGATAACAGGACAGGGACAGGGCATCTTCTAGGGAAGTACAGTATGATCCCAGATAGCTGGGGCTGGGAATAGGGAGCAAAACAGACACATTCATCTTCAGAGAGTTTCTGGTCCAGCTGGAGAGACAGATGCCAATCAATTAACAACATGGTACCTGTGCAGTGGCAATGATGTGAAATTACTATGAAAGGGAAGTCCAGAGAGTGATGGAGAGCCATGGAAAAAGACCTGAAGAAAAGACCCTTAGCTGGAAGGTGAAGGACGGTGCCGAGCCGATGGAGTCACATGGAGGAGATGGAAGAGGAAATGTTGAGAGTGAAAAGGAGCAAAGCGACTTCTGTCTGCGTAGAAAAACTTGTATGGCTTAAAGTATCATGACATATAAGAGTTTTTTAAAAAGTCCCAAGAAAGGCATTCTGAAGATGCGTCTTTTCTGTTAGGTCTGTAGGCAGAAATGACATGTCCATGACATGAACATTTATTCTTCCCTTTTCCAGGCTGTGGGCACCTTTTATGAATGGAGACAGTTCTAGAATCCTATAGGGCTTCAATTAACATAGAGAAACTCAGAGCATAGAAAGATCATACCCACAGCAAGGCTATGATTCATTTACTCATTTAAAGAGACATTATTGAGCACCTACCAATGGCTAAATCTTCTTCTGATCCCTACGAATAGTCATAATCAAGACAGAAGAAATCCTTCTTCTCATGAACTTGATACACTAGCAGGCTCCAAAGAGGACATGATGAAGTTATTATGTTAAAAAACAAAAATAAAATTTTGTGATAAATGCTATTACAAAGGCCATGAATCAAGTAAATGATAGAACAGCATGGTAGTCAAGAAAGTCATCTTTAATTAAGTAGTATCTGGGCTGAGATATAAATGACAGAAGAGAAAAATCCAGATTGGGAAATAGGTAAAGAACAGCCAGAGGCAAATATCACATTAAGGAAGGGCTGGACTATTCCAGGAAGGGAAAGAACTTTGGTGCTCAGGTTGAGTTGTCAGGAGAGGATATGCCCCTGAGCTGAAGATCATGCAGGGCTGGCCAGTCCAAGGGGAAAAGTTTCAGTTTTTTCCAGAGATCATCAAAGACTGAATGATGGGTGTTAAGCCAGCAAGTAAATGGTTGTAATACTTTTGGAAATGTATTACAAATACTTTTCTGAAGGTTTAGTGCAGAACTGGATTTCTGAGGGCCAGAACAGCAGCAGGCAGATACACCTAAGGCCAATGAGCACATGGATCCTAAGTCAACAACTCATCTCTCTGTCTTGGCCACCAGGCATAGCAGGATAAAGCAGCATAAACATGTCAGCATACTAAGGTGAAAATGAAATGGATGACAGATAAAGATCATGGCATGATAATAGGAAAATAAATAATGAGTCAGTGAATAAATAAGTGACTGTATCAATCCCAACTATGAACTGAAACATCAGTTTGTATAAGGTCTATAAGCATTCACTGGAAGACTAAAGATTGCCCATGTTCAAACAGGATCCTTTGATTCTGCTTCTATTTCCTTTCCTTTGCCAACAGACTTCTTTTTTTTTTTTTTTTTGCACTAGGGATTGAACCAGAGGCACTTAGCTGCTGAGCCACATCCCCAGTCCTTTTTTTAATGCCTTTATTTTATTTGTTTATTTTTATGTGATGCTGAGGATCGAACCCAGTGCCTCACACATGCTAGGCAAGTGCTCTGCCATGGAGCTACAGCCCCAGGCCCATCCTCAGTCCTTTTTATTTTTTTTATTTTGAGACAGGATCTCACTAAGTTGCTTAGAGCTTTGCTCAGTTGCTGAGGCTGGCATTGAACTTGCAATCTTCCTGCCTCCCCTCCTGAGTCACTAGAATTACAGGCCTGTGCCAACACACCCAGCTTCAGACAACTATTTTAATGTTATATGATCATGCTGTTTTGAATTTTTCTATTAATGCCATCAAATTTTTAAAAAAATCTTTATTTTTTATTTATTTATGTATTTGATATGTGGTGCTGAGGATCGAACCCAGTGCCTCACATGTGCGAGGCAAGCGCTCTACCACTGAGCCACAACCCCAGCCCGCCATCAAAAATTTTTATGCCTCAGATTAATTTTTTCTTAAGTGCCAAAGGAAGCCCTTCTAATGGTATTCTGACTGATGTCAAGTAAAGCACTGCACTAATTTATTCCAGGTGTGACATTTTGTGCTCATTTCTCTTCTCCATGAAGGAGCACCTTCTCCTTGATGCTCGTCACTGGATTATTCATGGTTATGATTTGACCTGGATTCCGGGATTTTGACCTTGGCCTTTTGACCTATTCCATTTCTCATCTGAGCTTGTGCTGTCTTTGGCTTCTGACGTCAGCTTTTCTCATTAGCAGGCACTAATGAGGGCTCCAGTTAACATAGAAAGAAGATCTTTCCACCTCTCTGTCTTTTGAAATGTATTTGTAGCCAGGCCTGCCTGACTTCCAACCCAAAGAACAGTGGGATCAAAATATATTTACAGACCTGTCAGCAGAGAAATAAAAGATTCTACTTAGGATACATCTTATCAACTGGGTAAGGCTGCACAATATTTGATTCCAACTTTCTTACTGTGTCCTCCATAGAGTACTAGAACAACATACATATGTGACATATATGGAGTATATATTGTATTTCAGACACTGCAATGTGTTTTCCACATTTTCTGATTTAATTTTTATAGCAAAGTCACCATATGGGTTCTATTTTTATTCCCATTTTACAGGTTGGGAGACTATAATTTGAAGATGTTGTACAGCTTGCCAAGATTATACAAGAAGAAAAATGGTAAAGTCAGGATTCATCTCAGGCATGTATTGTTCCAAAACCCTTACCTTTAGCTATTAGCTAGAGTCTCTTCCACCAAAGTGGAACACGTCTTCCTCATTGAGATATTCTATGCTTTATTCTTACACTTAAGAGACCCAATGCATGTCACAAAAAGAAAATACGATGCTTTAGGTTAAAAGGTTTTATGTATAAATCGAAAACTTAAATATCATTGTAAGCACCCTATCTTGACAAAAGACTTTTTAAAATATTAACAACATTAATTTTCTCCACACATTCCTTTGGTATTGTCAAAATATCAAACAGCAGCTACCATTTCAATTCTGACACTCATTCTTAAGACTGATCTCAGATCCAAGCCACACCTTAGCACAGTCCATGTAACTTTAGGGTCCTGGCTAACTTTTTTTACTCCTGAGTGAATCATCTTTTTTTCATCTCAAAACAGGAGGAAAACCATGTATTTCTAAATAAGATGTTGTAAGATTTGCAATATATTGAAAATTCTGCTTTAAGGCTAGAAAACCTGGTTTCTTTAATAATTCAAAACTTCTGTCTTCCTAGGTGGGCTTCAAGATTGCAGTGAAAACTCACAAGGCATGAGCTTGCCTTCTCCAGGAAGGGAGCGCTGCTTAGCATACCCAACAGAGCGCTTTCCTCTTTGTCTCCAATAGATCAATAATCCTGAGGCAGCCAAAGTATCTATTCAACAGAGGGCTCCATTTCAGAACTCACTCATGCATTGTCTCCAAACATAGCAGCCAATACGTGCAAACCTTCTATTTCTCACTTTCTCTAACCATGGCTTATATGCACCTAATACCAAAAGTTACTTAAATCTTTTACATTAGAGCGATTGCTTTGGGATTATATTTCAGTAAGTAAAATGCTCTTTGGGAACCACTTAATTTTTCTTCAACTTGTTCTTTTTTTCCTGCCCATCCACCCCTGCCCCCCAAATCCCACAGACTTGTCATTTTTTAAAGTTGAAGTATCAGAATTATCATAAAGTTTATTCTCTGTAGGCATCAATGCACAAAAGCAAAATGAAAAGATGGAACTGGAAAACCAAACCAAACTCCAACAAAACAAAAATTTTTTAAAAGCTCCACACATTAAATCTGTAGAAAACACACACACAACAATCTATTTTGTATTAAAAGCAAAAAGAATAATGATAAAAGGGCATCTAGACATCACAAAACTATAGAAACATTTTATGTCAGAGGTTGAAAGGTTAGACATTTACAAGTGTTTGCTAGAAAGGAACTGAATGATAATAAAAATTGATAAATTCCTTTTAGTGTAGGATTCTTCACAATTTTCCAAGTGTTATAATGTGTTATCTCCTTGCCTTCTTAAAACTTCTGAAAAAATTAATGCAATGTGCAATTTGCCTTGGTACTGTGTCATGATTCCATTTTATGGAGGAAAACTATAAATAAGGTTAGATATGCAAAAAGAAAAAGAAACCACTTACTAAACAAGGAGAAGGCATCCATGAAGACAGCAGAGACAGTTGAATTTCGAAGAAGCACATAATTACAGCTTGGAATTACTCCAAAATCTCATTCACCAACTGGCTAACACTTAGGCTAAAACATACTGGATGCCAGGAAGAACTCTCAGGGTGAAAGCCACCAGCTCCAAGACAATTGGCCTAGTCAGAAACACATAGGGTCTCTGTTCAAAATGGACTTTCTTCCTCCAGTGCAATGTGTGCAAAAAAGGAAAGGCATATCACTTTGGGCTCAATTAACCCAATATCCAAGCCAGGATAATTGCTTACAGTGAAATTCAAAGAAAAAGACCACACTGTTAGCAAATGTGAACTTGTAAATGTGAAGTCTGATGGAGTCATAGGTGGTAGATTTTACACCAGGCCTATTTATGAATAGCAATATAATTTTTCCTTGGTTTTCTGCTATGATTCATTCAATCAAACAACTTCCCTCAAGCAGGTCCGTGGCAGGCATGGGGGGTTATAAAATGAATATGAGAATAAGACACCAGCTATATAGCTCCTGGCTTAGACATGAAATTGAAGACTAAGGAAAGTCATGATTAGTTTTGAACCAACAGTGCACTAAAGGATCCCAGTAACTGCCCTAAACCAGAAGGAGGGAGAAGCAGTTGTTTGTTTTTTGATGAAGATATTTCACTATTTTTTTTCATGAAGGTAAGCATCCAGAAAGGTTAGAATCCTGCCTAAGAACAAGATAAGTACCACAGGAGGCTATGGTTGATTTGCATATTCACTCTAACAAGAAGTCAGAGATGCTTTGATAGGGTGCAAGTAGTAGCGACTCTTGAGGTTTACAGTTCACATGCTGTCATTTCTGGGGATTACCTGCAGAAGCGTTTCTACTGAGGGCGACTCTCCAAACACCACACAGAGCCGTCTGGATGTCTCTGTTGAATCTGGAAGACAGGAAACGCACTGGGTAAAGCTATCAGCTTAGGACACAAAGGTAGCACTGAGCATAAGTGATAGGAAATATCCACACTGAAAAGATTGGCCCACAGAACACAGAGAATGCCAAGGACAGAGGTGGATTAGTGGTTTATCTCAGAAGTGACAGGTTTCTGCATTTCAGAAGCATGATGCTGGAGTGGGTGAAGGAAAAGCTTTGTGGGAATAAACCAAGATCCCCATTCACTGGGAAACCTCCGGTTTCTTTTTTGATCTAAACCCAGTTTGGAAATCCAAGATTAACCCGATAGAGCCAGATTTTCTTCAGTCACAGTTTCTGCTTCCATGAGGATTGAGTAGACTTGGAAATGCAGTGCTTGTTACTATATCCATTAACAAACATGATATGGAAGTCTAGATCAAATGGTTTAGAAAAGCAAACCCAAAGAAATCACTTCTGCTTTGAATAGCTTTGCTTTTTTGTCTCCAAAGTCACACAGTTATTTATGTGTGTCTCAGTGGGGAAGATGCATTTGCTTCATTTCATCATTTACAGAGAGAGAACCAGGAGTCATTGTTGGTCTTGGGTTTGGACCTAATGCAATTCACTACAAAGGAATGCAATGGACAAGCATCACCAGGCTGCAAAACAAGGCACTTTGTCCTCTGCAAAGTGTCTTTCGAGCATATCTTTCTCTTGGTTCAACCTTCATAAGAATCCCGGAGAATTTACAACATACAACAATATACTTAGGAACTGCCTTTAGTGTTGGCAACACAAGTTGAGAACAACAGGAGAATTACATCTGGGCCTTCTCCGAACAAACATCAGAACAAAGATGACAAGGTAAGATCTAGGAATATGCATGAACATAAAGAAGCAAAGAATTTGTCAGGGTCATGCATTGCTTTGGGACTTTAAGTTTAAACAGGCAATCAGATGAAAACTGTTCATTGTAATAAATGGAAAAGACCTACTTAGCAAAATTTCACATTGGAGCCCTGAAATGTTTTTCATTCTATTTGCATCAGTTTCTGGAACTATTATCACAGGATAAACACAGTAAAGACATAAAGGTAGACGTTTTGGCCTCTTTCTCCAAGGAAACTCTACTGTTAATTTTTAATAATTATCAGCTCTAGAGAACCTTGATTCTTGGACCTAACTTTTCAAGATAGGACATAAAACTATGCATGGAATTCTGTTTTGATGGACATGATAGTTACCTTTGCCTCTGAAAGGAAAATAACAATAACTAAGCACTTAAAGTTTCTACAGATAAGACTATTTTTTTCCTTTTCTTAAAAAATATCATCAGGTTTTTTGTAAACAGCCTCATTAATATAATTGGTTTTGTTATAATTATCAACCTCTTAGGACAAATTTTGTTTTCTCGATGCACAATCTGCAGAATTTCCTAAGTTGTAACTATGAAGAAAATTAGTGGTCACCAGAGTTTATTAAACAGCCCTGTAAAGAAATTCCAAGCCCCTTAGAATGACAGCTTTCATTTACCTGAAGATATTAAAACCCTGTCGATGTGATTTCCATCAAGAAGGTTTTCACTGAAATAATAAAAAATGAATGAAGGAAATCAAATGTAGTCATCTAGTTAAATATTCATTTTCTAATCTTTAGGGAGCTGTTTATTATACTTCCAACACCTGGCCTTTACCAGAACGTTGTCTGATTTTAAACTTTTATCATGCTACAGCAAATTCCAAGAGGGTTACCAGTTAAGCCCGATTATAGGAGCCAAAGTAACAAAGCCTCCTCCTTCTGAGTCTAGGAATGACTGAACAAACTTTTGATTCTGGGAGAAAACATTTCTGGGCCAGAGAGAGACAAGAGAATCTCCAATGATGTGAAATTTAAGGAGACAGTTACAGGTGTTTACCTTGCACCTGCATCAGGTGCAAAATTGGCCTCCTTCAATTTTGCAACCCAGGCTCCTCACGTACTTCACTCTGGTCCTGGCCCTCAGTTCTCTGGCACTTGTGGTAATGGTATTTCATTTCCAAGTTTTTCTTGGTGAACATGAGCACAACAAAAATAAAAAATATTTTCATGCCAGGTGCTGTGGTGCATGTCTGTAATCCTAGTAACTCAGGAGGTTGAGGCAGGAGGATGGCAACTTCAAGGCCAGTCTCAGCAACTTACTGAGACCCTGTGTCAAAATAAACAAAATAAAAAGGGCTCATTGATAAAGTGCCCCTGATTTTAATTCCCAGTACCAAAAAATATATACATATGTCTATACTTTTACATGTGATTGATAGAATTATAAGGCTATGTGTTTGTCACACTTGCAACTTAAATAAGAACATGCATTTTGACTTCTTTGAGAAAAAGTAAATACAAATTCCTCAGATAGGCAGAAGAGGTAAGAAATAAGGTGAAATGAGATGAGTGTGCTACATATATTCCTAAGGTATCCTTAGGTATTCCCTGATCTCATCCACCCTGCACCTAGGAGGAAGAGCATGGCTAGTGGGAAACTACAGAAACTATGCTAGGAGAGAAACACATGGGATAGGGAAGAAAAATATAAAGACATATGCACAAAGACAGCAATGAGGAAGAAATATGACTCTGTGACACAACAATCTAAATCCCTATGTTATACAAACTAGGATTTCAGTTCATGATTCGAACCTGAGTCCTGTCATCTTGGAGAATCTTTTCAAGCAAGTTAGTGCCTGCAAAGCTTAGGTTTCTCGTCTATTATGGAAGAATGATATAAAGAACAATACAAACAAAATTATGGTAAAAATAGCTATATTACAGTAATGTCTATGTGCCAGGTATTTTGAAAAAGCATTATCTCAGTATTTTGACCATAGATCTAGGGTGATATGTGCTGTTCCTATTTTAATGAAAAGAAAAATTCTGATGATAAAATAGTAATTAAGTATATGTATCATATTTATATGCATATATATATAGCACAATGCAGTACATTATCACACAAACATATAGACTTGATAGCATAATGCACTAAATTAAACATCTAAAGCACTTAGCAGGTCATCAAGCTGTGGAAAATCAAGGAAGAGTAGCTATCATTAAGGTAAATTATAAATGCTTTTTGAACATAAGTGAGAGTTTTACAAATTTCTTATTTGGATCATCTTCCCTTACAGCTTATCTTTTTCCAGACACCATTTAATTGATGTAAAGAGAAGAAACATGAGAGTCAATAAGCATCATCACCAATCTTCCTAAAAGGTATAACTAGGTTTTGGACTTTGGAAGTCCCCAGGAGTTCATTAATACTTATACAAACAGAATGTTGTACAGGTGCTTTGAACAAAGAGTGGAGGATGGGGAAATCCAGAGGCTCTGGCTGTTTCATAACAATACAAATGAAAAGTTAAGGTGCTTCCTGAGGTGGGACTTGCCTTGCTGACAGCAGAGGCACCCCCTCCTGCCCCTGATGAACCTGAACTCCAGAGCAGACTCGGGGAGTACACCTAGGAGGTAAGATATACACTCAGAGGGCCTGAGCCAGACAGATATCTTTGCTAGAACCAACAAATTTCTTAGGAGATTGTGAGATGACAAATAGAAACGAAGTCCTTCCCTAATGCTGTTAGTATTCACACAACACAGATATCTCAGCCTATGGGTAATATTTTTCTATTATAAGAGTTTTAGATTTCAACTGAGCGTACAGCTAAATGCTGCTCAGGAATGTTCTCCCTTTACTTTTCTCCATTTAGCTTTGCTAACTAAACAAAGGTTGATGACTCTTCTATGCAAGGAAAGATTATAGTCAGAAGCTATGATTTCTGCACACCAAAACAAGGAACACC
>CM053405.1:132594601-132632249 GCA_028644305.1 Xerus rutilus | reverse complement strand
GAATGTGGCTCAGTGGTCGAGTGTCCCTGAGTTCAATCCCCAGTACCAAAATAAAAATAAATAAATAAACAAACAAATAAATAAATAAAAGGAGATATATAGGAAAAAGAAAAAGAGCATGAGAAAGAAGAAAAGGAAGAGGAGAATCAGGGAAAGGGGCAAGAGGAGTAAGAAAAAAAAAAGGAAAAGAAGTGAGGAAAGCAGGAAGGAAGGAGAGAGGAGGAAAGGGTAGATTGAGGCAGAAATAGGAAGCTGGGTGTGGAGGTGCAGGCCTGTAATCCCAGTAATTTGTGAGGCTAAGGCAAGAGGATCTCAAGTTCAAGGGCAGCCTAAGGACATAGCAAGGCCCTAAGCAATTTAGCAAGACCCTGTCTCAAAATAAAAGACAGGAAGGGCTGGGGTGTGGCTCAGTAGTTAAGCACTCCTGGGTTCAATCCCCAGTACCAAACAAACACAAAACAAGAGGAAACAAACAACAACAACAAAAATACAAACAGATAAAGGAGAAGAAAATATATTTCAAGGACAATGTTAAATCACTTATCTTAACATTATGAAAGAGTAGCATATGTAATTTTAATTTTTTTCTATTTTAATTCATCGTTTTTTCTTAAAATTTCTGGAAAATTTCACAAAATCCTTCCCCACTCCCTGCTTCTCTGCTCCCATTATCTTTTCTCTTACTTACCTGCCTCTCCTTTTTCTTTTCCTGGGGACCAGCCAAGGTTGTTTCTTGAAAGTAAATATTACATGCAATGAATTTTCCCCTACAAACACTTGAGGTTTTACTCTCTCTGTCTTTCTCTTTTTTTTTTTTTAAATTAATATATGGAAGTTTAAGTACCAAAAAGATAATATAATGAACTATTATTGTCATGTGTATTATTACCAGAGATACAACCAATTTTCAAATCATTTACTCATTTTTGGTGCTAATATCATAAATTGCTGCTTAGTAAAAAGCAATTTTGACAATAAATAATACATTCACATTTTAACATTGTTTTCCTTGTAGTGCATTCATCATCCTATAGTTTTGTTGTTTTATTTTGTTTTTTGATTTTGCAACATACTGGACATTGCCAACAAGAAATGTTTGTAAAAACGTGACCTTCCTCATTTTTCCCCAATGAGGTGATATAAAGAGAAGAACCCAAATAATCTAAACAATATTTAACACTTTTAGCATCTGTTGGAAGGCAAAAATGAAGACGGATGTTCTCCTAGATAGCTCACTCAATGTTTATCTTGATGACTAGAAAACAAGCAACCACACAACCATTGAAGTGAATTACAATAAAATATACGTTTTTCAGAGAGAGAAGCACAAAATCAGTTTTCATTTGGCATGCTAAGTATGCTATATTTGAACAGAATGTTACATATTCATTTCATTCATCATTTAAAGGCAGATAATCAGGAAGTCATTACGTGGCCTGCATTGGGCAGCTATTCGATTAGCGCATAATTGAGCACTCTGTAATTCAGCCAAAGCTGACAGGCTGGGAATGCATAATATCCATCTTAGGTATTTTAAATGTGGGGGAAATGATGGGGCAAATGGTGTCTGCTGGTCAATACTGACCACGCAAATGAAGGAGGATATCCGAAATGTAAAAAAATGTGTTTATTTATATTGCCTTCCTTTATATAAATTGTCTTGTTCGCATGATTTTGCACATCAGACTTCTATAAAGTTGGTAACTCACGTGGGAAGTCATAGTCTCTGGCAGCAGCAGGTTTTATGAGACACTTTGTGTCTTGCTGATATCCTTCTATGGATGACCACAGGCTGATAAGAAGGCGATAACTTAAGGCAAAAACCTGGTTTTCTTTAGAAGTTCCAGAAGTGAGGATCTCAGGTTGGAAAGGAGAGTGTAAAAGGGGAAAACTGTTATGTTTTCATCTGAAATGTTCCACAAAGTCCATATCTTTAGTCATCCTATATAAAGCCAAGGTCAAGTTTCAATCAGAAGGGAAATCAGTCGGATTCAGAAATGAAAAGTATTTGGGTAGAGAACTGTATTTATTTTTGTCGTATTAGTAGCCAAATTGGTGCTTTTGGAAGAGGGTAGAGGATTTTGTCATTGGTGTTTGTGTTTGTTTTCTAGGGTAGCTTAGAATAACAGAATCAATGTTTTCCTAGTTCTGGAGGTGATACAAGTGAAGTCAAGGTTTGCTGCAGAGTTAGCTCTTCCTAGGAGCTCTTCCTGAGGGCTCTCAGGGAGAATCTAGCTCATGTCTCTCTCCCAGCTCCTTAAAAACACCTGTGGTCCTTCGACTTTTTTGACTCCACTCTCTCAACTCCAGCCTTGGCCTCCATCTTCACTTCTTTACCTAACTTACTATCTCATCTTAACTAACCATACCTGTCACAGTCCTTTTTCCACGTTGGGTCACATTATCAGGTAGGGAGGTTTGAGACTTCAACATACCTTTTGGGGGAACACAATTCGATCTATACCACATCATCATGAATTGCTAAGACATAATCACAAAAAGCAGACTGATTTTAGTTGATTCTACTATTTTATAAGTTCCCTATAACAAAGGGAAATACCAAAAAGATAATATAATGAACTATTATTGTCATGTGTATTATTAGCAGAGATACAACCTACATCTGGGGAAAGTCATGCCCACAGTCCACAGTTTGACTTGGTCAAACGTTACAGGCAATGCATAAGGAAAGGAGGGTAAATAATCTACATTCTTATGATTATGGAAATAAAGTCAGCCCAAGACAGGGTGGCAGAGTTCTCAAACAAAACAAGAGGAGGCCTTTCCTGCCTTCTACAAAATGATTCCTTCTCCATGTTAAAAGGTAATTAAAAGGCATAGGCCCTTCAAATAAACATTCACATAAATGTGGCTGGTAACCAAATGGGAAGAGCCATACACTCTGGTGACCTGCTTCTTACAGTAGAGATGACATACAGTTTGGGAGAAATGTGAGTGGGCAGCAAAGCATGAAATCACACAAGGAAAACGGAAATGGTGTGCTTAGAAGCTCGAGAACCATTTGGCCACTATTTCTTCATGTTCTTTCCTCACTTGTTCAGTTTCTGTAGTGAAAAGTTCCAAGGCCTAATCTCTGTAGTATGTCATTATTTTAGTCAGTTTCTTAATTGCTGTGACCAAACCTGACAAGAACAGTTTTAGAGGAGGAAAAGATTTTTCAGTACCCATGGTTTTAGAGATCTCAGTCCATAGATAGCCAATTCCATTACTCTGGGCCCAATGTAAGGCAGAGCATCATGGCAGAAAAGCATGGTGCAGGAAAGCAGCTAAGGACATGACATTAGGAAGTCAGGAAGCAGAGAGAGCTCTGCTGACCAGAGAAAAAATAAAAGCCCCAAAGTTATGTCCTCAGTGACCTATTTCCTCCAGCTACACCCTACCTACCATAGTTACCATCTACTTAATTCCTATCAGTGGATTAATCCAATGATTAAATTACAACCCTCACAATCAAATCATTTCAACTTTGAAAATTCTTGCACTGTCACACACATGAACTTTTGGGGTACACCTCATATGTAAACCATAACAATTACATAAGAGTTTGGGAAGATAGATGGAAATTTCAAGCCAGACAGTATGAAATCAATAGCAGATTCCAAAGTAAGATACTAAATAAAGACAAGTATTTTCCAAAATACACTTTTGTGAATCTATGAGATCAGTTGTATTAGGTCAAAGGATCTGAAAGTACGAGAAGTATTTTTTACTTGAGTTTTTGGAGAGTGGTTAGTCTTTGATGAGTCCCACTTAGGTCAATGGGAAAAACCTGGTGAAGTGACTCTCATGTCAAGATTAGTGAAGAGATGCTTCAGTAAGACCATTTCAGGGAACTTGATAGGAGCCCCTCCCATCCTATGCTTGGGGATCATAAGGACTAGGGCCTTACTTGTTCATGACAAACCTAAATGTCGAGCCAGACATCATGGTGCACACCTGTAACCCTTGCTACTTGAGAGGCTAATTTGGGCAGGAGGATCACAAGTTCAAAGCCAGCGTCTGCAAGTTAGTGAGACTGTCTCAAAATAAAAAGGATAAAAAGGAAATCTAAAGGCTGAGGAATGGAAATGACTGGGTCTAAGTGATGGGTCAAACAGATGATGGAACAGAACAGCCCTCAATCTGTTGGAATAAAGGAAAAATGATCCGTCCTGTCACTCGCATAGGTGACCCCTGCATGTGAAAAAAAAGGCATGCTGAGCTGAACAAAACTGTCCAGGGGACTTCAGGAGAGAAACAGTTTCTCAATCAATAGAAGCTGTAAGATTTACAAAGTCCTGAAGCTGAGAAAGAGGGTATAGAAGGCAGGTTGGATTTCTGAGCAACAAGCAAACTTTAGGTTAGAGAGGCAAGTGATGAGGTAGATGAGGTTTTCTATGAAGAGCCCACAGAACAGTTCAAAAGAGAAAAGGACATTATTAAATTTCTGCCAGAACCAGGAAATATGAAGCCACTCAAATATTCATCATTAAAATAAGACTTTTCTTGTGTTTGTCTTCTTTCCTTCTCCATCCCCACCCTAAGACTCCTTATGAAAGGTCTTGCCACTCAAATGACTCACCTTGGAGTGGGAAAGAGAAGGTTTAACTTTAATCAAATGAAACATTTTTGTTATTGTACTTTCTAATTTATTATATGCACTTTTTAATTACTGAATAAAGACTGTTTGATGACTTTAAGAGACCACAGCATGTTTTATTAACCAAGAAAAAGCAGAAAAATTATGGTGCCTATTTAAGTTTTCATAGAAACTTAGGGAAGAAGTAAACCCATTGAGAAAATCTAAATGAAAACTGAGATTCAAGGTTGCTATGATGATACCCCATGAATCCAATGAACTGATTACTTTCCCATCTGCAATCTAGTTCACTCACCTTTCCTACTCGACCTTGTGCACAGGAGAGGCTGAGGCTGAATGTTGGTGGAGCTCCTCCCCGTCTTTTCATAAGGTGGAGTTAGCTGCTAATAACCAAAGCAGCTGGAGAAGGTTGACGTGATGGAGGAGGGAGGGTGCTCACTTGTATCTTTTGACTCTCTTACTCTTTAGTATCAATAACAATGATTTGGAAGATGAAGATGGCTACAAAGGGCATGGTCAGGATTTTGGGTCGTCTTTGCTGAGTATCTAAAACAACAGGAATATAATTGTATTTGCCTAGATTGTTCACTGGGTTCTAGCCACTGTTCTCCATGAGCAGCGATGCCTTGTGTGTAACAGTTCTCTTACTTCCTTGTTATTATAAGTTCATCATGGACATTACCTCAAAAAGAATGTTTTAGCCATTGGACTTTTTTCTTAGAGTTTTACAAACTATTTTATGATGAAAACATATAACAGAAAAAATACCTTACTTTTACCTGTCATTTGTTACATAAGATCTATACAATCTTGGTCTTTTTGTGAATGTATTTTGGTTCTGGGGAAAAGACACCCAGAGATTAAGTGCTATAATAAAGGCCAAGAAAATACCACTTGAAGAAATCCAGAATGCTCTCTGCTTAACTAGTGATACAATAAATCAATATGACAAAGACCATGAGGAAGTTATAGCTTTGAATATTTGTTTTAGGAGGTGAATATTATGGATTGCATTTATCCTCCCCAAAATGATATGTAGAAATCCTATCTCCCAGCACTTCAGAATGTGACTTTATTTGGATGTAGGGTCTCTCCAGGGGCAACAAAATCAAAGTTAGATCATGAAGGAGAGCCTAACTCAATATACCAGAGCTCCTAAAAATGGGGCGAGGATAGGGATGCAAAAGAAAAAATTTGGATATTCTCTCCGAGAAGGTCAGCAATGGAAGTGATACACTTAAAGTAAAGGGATGTGAAGGATAGTCAGCAAAGATGAGCGGCTAGAGGAGCAAGGAAGGATTGTCATCAGAGAGAACATGTCCCTGCTAACACCTTCATTCTCTTTCCAACCTTCACATCTCCAAGGGAGCAAATGTCTATTACTGAAAGCCACTTGGATTTTGCTTCTTTGTTAACATTCCTTCGAACCAACTAATTTAGTGGGCTACTGAGGTGATGCAGGAGATTGAATTGAAAGGGAGAGTTTAGAAAAACACATAATTAGAAAAAGAAGTCACCTTATATAAATTTATAAATATATAAATTTAGTGGAAGACTACTTTTTTTGAGTAAAGGCCAGGGGAAGAACACCATGTGTTCATTAATGTGTCCTTAGACTTCATGTACCACATGAGTATCTCTGCACAATATTATCTAAGGGCTTTGAAGGGCCATAGCTACTACTATGAAGTTTGGTGAAAGACCAAATGTTGAATGATGGTAACACATTAATGTCTCATATCTATTATGAAAGAGCATCTATTTTGTACTTTATTATTATTACTTCTTCTAGTACACTTCTGCATTCCCAAACTATATACATCCAAGGCCAGCAATTATGCTCTATAGTTCTTAAAATTATCTAGAAAAGAGGAAGTTTCCTTGCACATAGTAGGCACCTAATTAATTCAGAGTTATGTGAGAAAATTAAACCAGTGCAACATTCGACTTTTGAGCCATACACGTTTAAATCCTCTATAGGCAGCTACATACTCTCTATTGCAGTAGACAAGCTTGGTGCTATGTTTTTTTTTAATCCACTGCATTTTAATTAGCTTTGATTAACAGTGCAAAGAGCTAAAGAAAAACAGGATCCATTTCTTTTTTTTTTTTAAAGTCAATATGCAAGGGGATTTACATTCACTAGTCTAACTCTTTCACATATCACCAGCAGAATTGGGCCCCAAGCAATTTATTCATTTGCAGCCATAATAAATGACTCAGGGGATTGAAATGGTGAAAGAGTCTGTCATTTGAAGATTTGTAGTGATTGGCTACAATAGGAAAATGAATTCCACAAAGCCAACTAGAGGATGTGTAATGAATTCATTGCTTCAGTTACCACAAAAACGAAATACCAAAAGGTTTATTTCCCACACATAAAACAAAACTCACTGGTAATATCATGTGGAAAGCAAAAATGTTGGGACAACTGAATTTAGCAACAGTTATCCATGCATATGCTATTCAAGCATCTGAGAAAGCCAGACACAGTTCATTCAACTTATAAAGATTCCTTGTTACTCTAGATGTTTTTTTCTACCACTTCCTTCATACATATGATCCTCTCAATCCCTAGTTCTAGAAGCTTAGAAACTGTTTTCACATTTTCTTACCAGTATGGGCTTCCAGTTTCAATTGGAGATTCAAGGACTACAGCAAGAGAAACCCTCTTCCCCCTGCTCATTTTAGTATCTCTGCTAGCAACAACAGAAGTAGTGAGCAAAGGAGTGTGGCCGCAGGCAATAGCATAAGTGGGGCGTCTGGCAACATCATGGTGCACAGACTCCCTGAGTACCAACGGTGAGTTTCCAGAAGCAGACTCAGCAGTATCTCCCATACATTAGCAGCAGTAGTAGGCTACTGGGCTCCAGCTAGTCCTGGAGCCACTCCTGGAACATCAAGTAATGACAATCTACCTCTTTCCTCTTCTAGCCCTTCATTCTTCTCCTCTGTATGTCTCTTCTGTAAACAGTGCATTGATTAACAAGGAATAGAAGAACTCTGAAAATGGGAATGAGCATCTCTGGGTAGATAGAGATTAACATGAAAGCTTTGAAACTCCAAATCCCTCTGAGCCTCCTTTATCAGAAGCAGCAGTCCTTATTTCCCAAGGAAGACAACACCAGCCTTCCCTTGATCTAAGAAACTATGAAGAGCTCAACTAAAGCAGTTACTTTGCAAAAAGATGCCAATTCCTTTTATGGCATTCTCTCAACCCAACTCATCCCCTTAATACCCAAGAACAGAGTTAGGTCCCTGAACGTCCCGTAGTAGGAGAGCAAAGTTTAACCTAGACGAAAAGGGTTTATATACTGAAGGAATTGTAACAATCACAGAATTTATGTTGGTAGAACCCTGGAAAGTATGGGTAGAGAAGTGCTCTAAGGTTGTTATAAACAAACAAATCTAGAATCCACTATGGAATCCATTAGGATTCATAGGGTGGGTTCAATGTGTTAGGCTGATCAGTGGCAAGTAACTCAAACAGTTTGGTTGGGCAACTGAAATATTCATAGATATTTAATAATTTGTGAAGGCAAAAATTCCTTGGATTTTTTTTTCTTTTTCTTTTATTTTTGGTACCAGGGATTGAACTCAGGGCCACTTAACTACTAAGCCACATCTCCAGCCTTTTTTATTTATTTATTTTATTTTGAGACAGGCTCTCATTAAGTTACTTAGAGCCTCACTAGGTTGCTGAGGCTGCCTTTGAACTTGTGATCCCCCTGCCTCAGCCTCATAAGCCACTGGGATTACAGACATGTGCCACCACGGACAGCTGGAATAATTTTTAGGAAGGAATCCAAAGATGGAGAAGATAGGCATGCTGTGGTATGTTTATCACCTACTACCTATCTTCCCTGAGAGGTCCAGACTATTCTTCATTCAACAAGGCATTAAGAAGGTCTGTATGACATGAAAATTAGAATCATGAAAAGCCTTGTGGAAGTGGAAGGAGATTTTTATGGGAAATGACATCACTGAAAGGGGTTTCCTAATGTTAGTTGGGATGATAAATTGCAGTAAATCAAAAGGCAAGGAGGATAATCCAAAGTAATGTATCTAGAACTAGAGGATGAGGGATTTGTGACCATCTTCTTTCCCCAGTGACAGAATTCAAAGTAAAGGGATTGTGGAAAGGGACCCAGCCTAGCAATTAGGGCAGGAATGAATTATATATCTGGATATCTGTACATCTAGATGAGGGTCTGCACCTCTGGATGCCCATCAGCTCACCTGAATATCTTTCTTGCTTAATATTTTTTCCTTATTTGATTTCAACTGGCTAAGATGACAGTTACAAAATTACATCAGGCAACATGATCACTTCCTTGTTGAATATTATTTTTAACTCTGGGCATAGTCATTAACAAGGAAATACAGAAAAATATTTAAAAGAATACAATCATGATATTATCATATTCATGTTAAAGAAACCAGATTTGGTTCTTCATTTCCAACATATGCAAGATTTTGACCTAATAAAGTAGCTAGATAGTCTTACAATCCTAGTTTAAAATACCAGATTAAATAATTAATTTATGAGTGCATTTTAGGTTGAAATATTACCATCCAGTTTGGGAACATATAACATAACTTAAAACCGTATTTATAAGTTGCTTATAAAACATATAAGCATTACTTAACTTCTTGCTAAGGCTCATCCTATTGAAGTAATTAAAAAGAAATCAAACATTAAATTTAAACATGCAATTTAAAAGCTGAAGTTGTTTAATTAACTAAATGTGTAAATAGGATCAAACACTAATCAAAGACCTCCTTAAAGGTGATCGCTAAAATTTGTTACACCTAAAAGAATAATAACTTTTATGTGCTGAATTGAAAATCTGAAGGAAGAACTAGGTTTCTTAATTTGTTGTTTATTGAATATTAATTCAAATAATGCCAGTTCCTATAAAATTATTTCTGTATTACAAAGCTGCAGAATAAGTTTTTAAAGAAAGGACATTTTTAGGGCTAAATGTATAAAGATTAGTATTTTCCATATAACAAAGTCCTTAAACACAAGCCAAATACCCCAACTTGGGCTTCCCTAGACAATGAAGAGAAACTTAGCTGTGTTTAAAGTACATACATATGAAAGATGATAAATTAATATGCTATCTGGAGTTTTCAAAGTTAATTTTGACCATAACAACTACGCATGATAAAGTAACTCTACTTAAAGAGAATTTAGAAGATTCACTTATAGAATTTCAGTGTTGAAAAGAAGCTCAGAACTTATCCATTCCAATCCCTTCATTCATTCAGCAATGAGGAAATGGAACCTCCGAGATATAAAATACCTACAGGCACAAAGGCAAATCACAAAAGAACCAGGACAGGGAGCAAATCCCCAAGTACTGTGCCAGTATATTCTCTAATTCATAGTGCTTAACCGATCCACTCTTTCAACACTTGACCCCGGAGCTAGGTCATCATTTCAACCTCCAATTTAGAAAGGGGAACCAGGAAATTAATGCCACATTATGCAGTGATATAATCATTATAAGAACCATCCCAGCCTAGATCCTGGAGCTCTGTGTTTTCACAAGGCCTTGTTGCTTTCATTTTTCAACCTGGCACCTTCTCTTGCCACTAAGTATTCACTTGGAGTTCTTTTAAAAGGAAAGTTTCACACGCTTCCTATGGCCTCTACTCTCCCATAGAAGGAGTGACATTTGAGAATTCTGACAGTAAGACATCGCTGACTTCAATCACAGAGTGCGAAAATGAATATTTTCCACATGCAACTTTGAAGGTTGGTGCTCTTTTAACATAGCCTTTCAGTTTTACTTGAGATTGACTGCAGGGGAAGCGGATGGTAGTTGAAGCAGCACAACAGAGGATGTTTGATAATCAGTGCCCAGTGTAAGAGAAAGGCTGACGAGGCCTCTGTTGCACCCAGGCAACGCAAAGCCCATGGCTCAGGGAGAGATAATTGATCCAAAGAAATTTAGTGCTTCCTCAGATGCTTTCTGCAGCAATTTGTGTGTGATCAAATTCTGCTCTCTAGCTAGTGTTGACATTGCTTCCACACGTTTTCTCAAGTTCCTATTGACTGGGGAATTTTGTATCATATTGCTTGTGTACATTCTTATATATATATATATATATAAAAATATATATATATTCTAATATGTATACACACATTCTAATACATAATCTATATAGTTATATATAATAATATGGCTTAGGAAAATAGAAAATAGGAGATAAATTTTTAATAAAAGAAACAAAGAAAATAAAAAAGGGATAAGTGGATGTCTCTTGTGTTCCTATCTAAAGAGGAAGAAGAAATCATCTCTGAACAAATGCTCAATACTGCAGCACTGTTTGCAAGAAGGAAACTAGGATACTTATATTTTGAAGACCTTAACCCCCAGGAGATCAGATCCCTTGCTTTTTGTGTATTTCTCTATGCTGTAAACTCCACAGTGCATTCATACCTTTGCTTTAAATAGCCTTTCATCTTTTAATTCTACCCATGTAGTTATTCTTTGTGTGATATTCATTTACTTTTGCAGGTTCATTTATTATCATCTCACATTGACCTGAAGGGTTTTCCAAATATCTTGATAGTGTAGGTTTCTGGAGAAAAATTACTCATCTCGCATCTGTCTGAAAATGTTTCATTTCACTTTCATTTTTGGAGGATAATTTTACTGACTACGGGGTTCATAGTGACTGTTCTTCCTCCCTTTTGGCCTTTGATGATATCGTCTCCCTGTTCCCTTATCTCCGCTTCTGAGAGTAAACTGCTATCTGTCACTTCTATCAGTGGTCTTTTCATGAGATATGTCTCTCCTTCACTGCCTCCTTATAGATAATTTCAAAAATATTTCCTTATCTTTTATTTTTAATGGTTTGGCTATGATGTGCCTGGGTGTATTTATCTGGTTTGGGAATTCTCTACAATGGCATCTTTATGGAGATATCTTTACTTAATTGTAGGAAAGTTTCTCCCATACTCTCCTGGAAATTTTCTTGTGTCTCCACTTACAAGATTCCAATTCCATGTATATTAGTCCATTTGATGATTTTCCAGTATGTCTATTATCAGGTGAATTGTACTTCCCAGAAATTTTTATGTTGAAGTTATAACTTCTAGTACCTCATAATGTGAGTGCATTTGAATATAGCCTTTAAAGAGATACTTATTAAAATGAGGTCTTTATGGTGATCCCAATTCAATGTGATTGGGTTCTTATAAGAAAAAGAATTCTGAATGTAGATATGTACAGAAGGAAGACCAGATGAAAACACTGGGACCAAGTGGCCATCTACAAGCCAAAGGCAGAGTCCTCAGAAGAAACCAACTCTGATGACAACTTGAGCTCACACTACAGCCTCCAGACAGTGTATTTCTGCAGGGTAAGCCAACCAGTCTGTAGTATTTTCTTATGGTAGCCCTAGCAAACTAATGTAGTGTTTCTGTGTGCTTTCAGTTTTGCATAATTCATATTGATCTCCCTGCATGTTTATGATCTCCCTGAATTTTTTGTTGTGTCCTGTTAAGTATATCAGAAGATCTTCATTTCTTAGATTTCACTTCTCATTTCTACCATTTCCATTTTTTTTCCTTATAAATTGTGTTCTGCTTGCTGAAATTCCTCAGTTGCTAGTACATGTTCACCTTGTCCATTAAATCATTTCACATGTGTACTAGATCCTTTTATTTTAGTTACTATAAAATCCTTGTGTGATAAGTTCAATATCTGGGATATTGCTGGGTCTGCTTCTATGGACTGTTTTCTCTTTTGACAACCTTTTGACAACATTGCAATCCCAGTTCCTTTCTTCTTTACCTGTTTTATCACTTTTAGTTTGTTGGCTATTCACATAGAGAGTAGAGAACACTGTAATTGATATTTTCCCCTAGAACTGTCAATGCTATTGTGTTAGGTCATAGTTTGAAGGCTGAATCCATCTAAATTTAGTTGAACTGAATCTAGGCTTTTGCTGCTGCTATAAATAGATTTCAGTCCATTCTCAAATGTTTGGAGGTTCATGAGCAGTTTGTTTCCTTTTTATTTCTTATTTTAAATCCCACACTCAATTTTCTGCTCTAATCTCCATGCTTCCTACTATATGCCTTTGGAGGATGTTTGCCATACCCTTGATGAAGACCTGGGTTACCTCGGTGAGTTTTCTCTCCATTCACTTATCCAGGTCTAGTTTTGGGAAGCACTGGATCACACTTAGTGAGAACCTGGAGGTCCTATGAAATTTCTTCTCCACTCTCATGCCTTGCCTAAACTTTCAACTGGTCACTGTCCATGCTCCAGGAAGACCTGTATCACGTGGCATGTCTTTATCATGAACACTTGCATCTTGGGCATGATTTGTACTGCTTGGATTCTAGGCCATTCCAGCTCTTTTATATCCTGGATTCTCAGATGGGCTTCTAAAATCCTATAATTTTGAAGTTGATCTGGATAGAACTCAATGTTAGTACAAACATGGCCATAACTTGGAACTTTTTAAAGCCTAACTGGAAGTGGCAATCTCTTTTCCCTATTAATTGTAAGATATTATATGGTACTAGCAGGCAGAACTTCCTGTGTTTGATGGGGATAAGGTACACAATAGCACTAATTTGCCAAACAGGCAGCATGTATGAAGAATGCCAAATAGTTCAGTTTGGCTCAAGTGTTTGATCCATGCAGGTGAATTGTAGAAATGAGGAGATGGTATTATAGTTATTTATTGGTTTTGACATCACACTATTCCATTCCTCATTCTGAAAAATATCTTCTGCTTCTATTTGGGGAACCACCTCTCACCTAATCCAATTATTTTATTTTAAACAGTTTTTAACACAGAGCTAGTCATAGAAACTCAGCCTAGATAACTACCATACCACATCTCTCAGTTATGAGACCCATGCCTGACTGACTGACTGGTTGGTGTTGTTCCCTGGGGTTTAGTATGCTAAAGAAAAGAAAATCCATTTCTCTATGTTGATAAAGTCCACCTGGAGCAGAAGATCAGCACAGGGGATATTACCTAGAGACCAGTCCCCATGGGCCTTTTTCCTTATTTAGAGATTTTTGTTGTTGTTGCTTAAAGAAGTTCCACTGGGCTATATCATTTCTAGGCTAGGTCCTCTTTATTTATCTATAATAAAATGTTTAGAGTTCAGTTACTCTGCTGTAACTGTCAAAGCAGCTCATGACATAAGTTCCAGACACTTTTTTCAATTTATCATTTCTAAAACCAAAGCAAAAATAGTCACATTAAGAGATTTTATAGTACTTTTAGATGAACCACTCCTGTGATTACCCTCAAAGTTCAGATGAGAAAATTCTGACATGAATGATTAAAATGATATCACATGGTAACACAAATAGTGCCAGGAGGCTAAAAATCTTTTTTTCAATTTGCTAATTTAGGGTTGGGAATGCAGCCTAGTGGCAGAGTGCTTGCTTTCCATGTGTGAGGCCCTGGGTTCCATTCTCAGCACTGAAACAAACGACAAACAAATTTGCTGACTTATCAATCCTGTTTTCTTTTACTATAGTAAATATACTTATTCAGAAGAAAATTATCTGCTTTATTCTTCTACTGACTATGGAATTCCAACGTCACTCTGTTTTTCTTCTCTATTTATGCAACAATAAAGTAAACCAAAAGATAGGATATCAATAGTGTCTTCAAAATTTAGGATATCAATAGCAACTTCATCATTTAAATTCTAACAAAACAGAAGATTTCATTAGCTTGACATGACCAGAAGATGGTTCTATTAAGTTACCATGTTGTCTTCACTTATTTCATTTCTTCCTTCACAGACATGCATATACTTCCTGAAAAAAAATGTTTTCTATAACTAAACACTGAGGCTACATGGCCTGTTGTAAAGTGAATTACATTCCATTATGGGCAAAAACATATGTAAATACATCAGTATTATAAAAAGAGATGCTTCATAATAGTTGTAAATTAAAATTAAATTGTCTATTTTAAATTGTTTCCTTTAATAAACATCTTTTTGATCACCAGGGCCATGAAGACAAGTCCCAGTTGCTCTACAATTGTTCCCCCATCCCCACTTTAGTGCCAGTTTATATAATTGGCATTCAATAAGTATTTGGGAGGTGAATGTATGAATGAGAGACACCACTCAATTTTCTCAATTTAAAAATAGAGCGAGATTTCCTGTAGCTGAGATGATTAGGAAGGCGTTCTGTAGCAGACAGCATTTCACCTGGGCCTCTGCAAAGCTGGTCAGGATTTGAATGAGATGGGGTTTGAGGCAGGGGAGCCGCATAAGCAAGAACACACAGGTGCCGCAATATGCAGCACATATGAAGAATGTCAAGTAGCTGCATTTCCTTGAAGTGTTTGATATATGAAGGAGAGTTGTGGAAAATGAGGTTGGAAAGGAGGTTTGGGACCAGAGGGCCTTTTATTTCAATCTAAGAAGTTTTACTTTTATTTTGTAGACAATGGGGACTCAATGAAGGATGGTGCCCTGGAGAATGAACAGAGCAAGGGTACAGGGTGATTAATTTGGGAGAAGTCTGCAGACTGGATTAGAATGTGGAAAGACTGGAGGTAAGGAGACAAGTTCTCTATAAATGGCAGGTGAATAACAATGAAATCTGAAAACAGCAAAGTAAAGGAGAAAGGATGAAGATAACGTGACACATGGTAATTTTTTTTCTACTAACAATTATTACAATTATTTTTTTTCCACAGCAATCATTTACTATTGCAGGCACAGCAAGGGGCACTACAGCAACATTTCATTTTTTTTCTAAACAACCCTATAAAGTATTTCATATCATCCTTGTTTTGCACTTGAGCAATACAAGGCACTCAGTTACACCTACCAATTGGCTGAGCTACATTTGAACCCAAATAATGTGACCCCTTAATTCAAGCTCATCGCAACTCTACATTAAGCAAAAATTGAAATCTCAAGTCCTGAGTAACTCTTAAAACGTGGAGTAAACAGAAACAGGGGTAAAATAGGTTTTACCTGTAGGATTCCAAACTTATAACGGTAAAAGAAGAAAAATTTGATATTTATATTTAGGATACATTGGGTGTGTGATGCCTCCAGAGTATCTAGACAGAGTACTCTAACAAGTAACTTAATATATAAGACGAATCCCCCAAAACATTCTGGAAATGGAGATTTAGAAACTGTCAGTACTGTGGAAATATCTGAAATCATACTACCACCAAATTCAAGAGTAAAGAAAACCAAAGCAGAGACTCAAAAGCCAACATATAAGAATGACTATACAGATTAGAAGCAGAAAAAGGAAGTAGAGGAGAAGACAATGAGGAGTCACAAAGATAGATGGTGTCATGGGTTTAATTGTGTTGCACACAAAATTGGTGAAAATCCTAATCCCAATACCTTACAATGTGATCTTGTGTAGAAGTAGAGACTTCACAGGTCTAACTATATTAAGATGAGGTAATTAGGATGGGCCCCAATCCAGTATTACTGATGTTCTCATATAAAAGTGAACATTAGTACTCAGAGAGGGAAGACAATCTAAAGACTCACAGAGAGCAGGCAGCCATGTGACTTGGACATGAGGCATCTGGAGGGCAAAGAATTCCAATGATTGCCAAGTACCAGAAGCTAGAAGAGGAAGGAAAGGTTTTCCCCGGAGCCATCAGAGAAAAAAGCATGGCACTGTCAACACCTCTAGCCTCCAGAGCTGTGAGAGAATTAATTTCTCTTATTTTAAGATACCCAGTTTTGATATTTTGGTATGACAAAAGAACAGGGAAGACATAGTGATTCTACTGGAGAACATGTATGGGTCCCCCTAGCATGCGAACACACACACACACACACAACCTGACTGAAAGGGTACTGTTGATCCACAGAGCTGAATGCTAGAATGATGTGGCTGAGAATAAAGACTAAACAGGTTCTATTTTATTTGATAATTAGATGCTGATTAGTGATCACTGAGGGATCAATTTCAGCATAATGGCGTGGGAAGAGGTATATTTCAGAAAAATTCCTACAGATACCAAGTAGTTAACTGAAATATGTGAAACAGGATTGTAAAATAAGATTATGATGAATTGAAGTCTGCATGCCCATAAATGCATTCATTTTTTTAATTACTAGGATGGCAAAGAAAATCACATCCACAGTTCATAAACACCCTTTCTATCTGACTATTCTTATCACTAGTCCCCTAAATCTGATAAATTAGTACACTTAAATTAGTATAAAAGAAATTACTATAAAATATATACAAGCTCTAGATTATGACTTCTGACCTATTTTTATGCACATTTGTCAATTGCATTGAAATATCTACAGAATTGAAAACTTGGGAGAAATATACAATGAGAATATGGTAAGGCATCTGTAAATTAAAACTGAACTTTCCATGCAGAAATAAGGACTAGTTTTTTATGACTAAATTATTAGTAATTTTGATTAAAGTGTGTAAATAGTAAACCATTTCACTAAGTTCTGCTCTTTTATTACTTTCTGAATTCTACTTATTTTGGATATAGCTTACTTATCTTTTTCCAAGTCCTCAAGGTGAAAACTGAGATCACTGATTTTATACTTTTCTTCTTATCTAATACAGACCTTTGAAGTTCTACACTTCCTTTGCATACAACTTAAGTTTTTTGTTGTGCATATTGTGATATGTTAGATTTTAATTATCATTCAATTAAAATGTCTTTTAATTTGTGCTTTTTCTTTGATCCACAAGATGTTCAAAAATAAAGGAGTAAATTTTCACACATCCAGGATTCATATGTTGTGGCATCTTACTGTTATTGATTTCTAAATGTAAATGTGTTATGGTCAGAGAATGTTCTTTATAAATTCCATTTATTTTTAAATCTTTTAAAATATTTTTATTATACAGAATGTGGTCAATCTCGGCCAGTCTTTAGTTGAGGTCTTTTTTTTTTTTTTTTTTTAATGAAATGGATTCTGTACTTTCTGGGCTCTGTGTCCATGATCAATTAACATAAATCAGGTCCAGTTGGTTGCTAGTGAATACTTCCTGTATATCCTCACTCGTTTTTACTTTCTACCTATCATGTAATGAGAAACATGTTTGAATCTCTGTACAGATTTGTCTGTTTCTTCTATTGTCTATCATTCTGCCTTTTCAGTTTTCTTTCTGACTTATTAAACACATTTACACTAAGGACTGCTTTGTCTTCTCAATGAGCTTTTTTATTATTAGTGAGACAACTCCTTTATCTCCTATAATATTCTATGTTTTGAAAAGCACTTTGTAGATTCATAATTTAGCTATGCCAGATTTCTTATGGTTTGCATAGCATAATTTTTCCATCACTTGACTTTCAATCTTTCAATATCTTTGTATTTAAATGCATGGATTTTAGACAGCATATAGTTGAGTTGTGCTTTTTATCATCCTGATAATCTTTCCCTTCAACTTACTTCATTTACCATTTCTGAAAAGGGTGTGATAAAGGCATTGGGAACATTTTTAAAGAAGCTTTTCTGATCTATGTAAGCAAGGTAACTTCATTGGAATAAATATAACTGAAAGAGATAATAGTGATATATTAATAAGTTAATTTAAATAGATCATGTTTCTTTACACAAGTGCTCTCTGCTTAATGTGTAGAGCATTGACAGGGCTTTGCTTTGTCTTTTTCATAGTTGCTATAGTTTTATTTATTAACTGTGGTGCTGGGATGAAACCCAGGGCATCGTATACACTGGGCAAGTGCTCCACGACCAAGCTACACCCCGGTTCCATTCATCACTTCTACTTACACCCTCTTACCTTTTTGTCTTTTAAACTTTCCATCTTATGCTGAAGATTCCATGGTACTTCCTATTACAGCTTAGACTACATCTAGGTTTCTAGAGATCAGATGGCAGAATGGAGCCAAGGAAAGTCAAATAGCTCATATTTTTATTCTATTAATTCTGGAAGGGTTGTTTTTTGTCAGCTTATTCACTTCACATGTGAACAATCGAAAAAAAAAGAAGAAGAGAAGGAGAATGAAAGAAAACAATAAATACTTTAAAAAATAATTTTAAAAATTTAAAAATAGAGTTTCATTGTATTTGGCTTCTGTAGGATACATCTGATTATGGATTTGACAGATGTAAATTAATACGGTAGTGCCAATGTACCCATTTAATGACATATTTTTCCTTTAAGTATTTTTATTTTAGCAGCACTTATTCTTAGCACACTGAAAGTTTTTGGATAGTTGTTTTTGCCACTCTAAATGACTCTAACAGTTCTGCTATTCTATGCATAGAAGTAGGCTGGGCCATGATATTTGAGTTTCTTGTTATATTCTCTTCACAGGAAATCTAATAGTCATTCTCTAATTGGAGAACATAATAGGCAGGGAAAATACAACCTAAGAATTAATAAATCAGGTGGTTTAACGAATATTTGCTAAGTATTTCTTGTCCATGTGCATTGGGTCATGTTCATACAATTACTGCCAGAATCAGAAGGAAATCTTAAAATCTGACAATAATTTTGATGTATTTACCATTACAATAAAGTCTATAAATTTTATCCTTATGAAATTTTCCCCTTTCTTGTTAGTGTGTCAGTGAGCCTTTTCATGCTTGGCTGGGTAATCCAAGGGTCCTCATTTGCTTCTCTATGTGTAGTCTCTTCCTGAAGAAATTAAACTTAAGTAATTTTACAGGATGATTTATTCTTAGGCCAAACTTCAATTGTATTGGCAACTTTCCATTGTTCAATTAGTCTAGGAAGCTTTAAATATCATTTGCTTGTTCACGTTCAGACCTGTGGTCATTGGGATCCATAACAACTCAACATCAGAATTCTGGCTGAGAATTCTTCCAATATTTGTCTCCTTGTGGTTCATTTCTAACCATATCCTTTGATCATGTAGTAGTGGAATTTAAGCAACAGTTCCTATAAGGTCTCAAATTCATTTAGCTTCCTATCTTAAGTTCATCATCACTTTTTCTATTTGACTTTGAAAAGTTGACATTTCTCAAATTTTCCCTGTTGCCCGTTCTCCAACATATAAGATAGTACAGAAACCTTGTTTCTATGCTATCAGTAGAAAACTGAAAAAAGATTTTTGATGTCTTAGGAGAAATTTGTACTTTACTTTGATATAAATCCTGTTATGACTAATCCTAAAGTCATGGGACTTGAATCCAGTTTAAAAGACATTATAATTTCTTTTATTTTTAAACCTTATGTGTATTAGACATACAGACTGTATGTATGTATTCGACGGCAGGTTATAAATGACAAATACAGCTCCAACAGGGTCAGGTATAGAGATTATTTGTTGCTTCACATATCTGGAAGTCCACATAGAAAGCTGGCTTCAAGCCTGGTAATATTCAGAACTCAGTGTATTACCAGGAGTCTCCTCTCTTGTGCCCTCCTCCTTTTCTGCTGTACTTCACTCATAATGGATTTAGGTACAGAACTTTCATATTGCGATATCTGCCTCTAGAGAATCCAAAGATTGATTCTTATTTGGAACATTTTGAGCCAAAAGATCATTGCTGATGTGTGGTATAGAATGAGATTCACAGACTGATCTTTCATGACTTACTTGCAGAACCCTGTTATTTCTCTACCTAAAGTGGCTCCCTTCCTTTGCCCAACTTTTAAATGAGTCCTGGATTTGTTAAAGCACTCATTCTTCCTTCATGTGAGTAGGGGACAGTGATCTTATTCTTGGCCCTAGGGATAAATTCTAACATGACTAGATTGAATACTACAACTCCATCTCTTTTGGCAAAGAAGGACTTAAAGATGATGTGTGAACTGGTATGGACGGTGAGACATGCAGTGTCATCATGACAGCATAGGAACTGGTGCTAGAAAAGGTGTGTTACTACTAAGAAAGAGAAAAAAAAAGGTCGCTCCTCCCCCGCCTCTTGCCACACTGTCATGCCCACGGGGGACTCTCAGCACAAGGGAGTCATCTTCTAATGACTTGAACATGATACTACTGCAGAGGGCAGAAAAGTTAGGAAAATCATAGTGAAGCAGATCTCAGAGTCCAAGAAAATATGCCTGGAGTCTACACTGCCTCTTCCCATCCATATATTTAAGCTAAAGACCTTTATTGGTTAAGCCAGTTTCAGTGGAGATTTTCTTTTATTGGCAAAAGTATCTTGATACAACAATGATGTTTTTGGTGTAGAGACAGATAGGTTTTGCTCAATGAATTATGTGCTGTGCATAAGTGTATGAGTATGAAAATCTAAAAATCATCAAACTCATAAAACACTGAATTGAAACAGAAATAGGTATTGTGCAAATATTATGCAACAATAAGAGGTTCAAGTTATTGTTCAGGATTTTTCTACAGGTAGTGAGACTAAACTGAAAGAAGTATGTTTCAGTATAAATTAAAAAGGAAAATAATAATTTTAAAAAATCAAATTCTCTCTTGGGGATTAACAGATTCAATATACCCTTAGATTCATAATATCTTATTGGAAGAAAGTCAAATAATTCAAATACAGTTTATACTGGGTTTGAAATAAAACTCATTGAGTAAAATGATGAAAAAATTAAAAACTCTGAATAAGAACAAACCCAACCCTAAAATCCCAAACATTCACATACTTTGTGGCTCTTCTCACCTTACTGGCAATGTGATAGGGTCTGAAGAGAGGGCCATTAGGAAGACAGAAAAAAACTGGAGAAGGAAATTAAGTGAAAAGAAAGGAGAGAACACAAATGAGCTTATTTTCTAAAGTGTGAAAAATATTAAGTACCTCATCAATTATATTTGACACAATTAGAGGGCTTAATAGTGGCAAGAAGACCTACAGAATGTGTGAGAGTGAGTGTGTGTGTGTGTGTGTGTGTGTGTTCCTTTCTATAAGAGCCAGAAATTTGCAGAGACTCAGACTCAAACTTAAGTTTCCTGAAGTTCGCTAAATACAGCAACAACCTACTGTGATCTGTTCACTTAACAAAGGGAAAATCAGGATCTGTGACCAAAACTCTGGTAGTATTCAGCAGCAGGCATCTACTGTGCTTTAGTGTGCTTAAGTGACTGGCACAGTTTGGAGAAACTATGATGTTTTCCTGTTGACGCCGTCTCTATCACCCTCCCTTCTTCCCTTTTTGAATGGCAGGCGCTGTCTCAAAATGTCAAGACTCACTGTGCAATTATGTAATTCAGCATCTACAGAATTGGATGATTACCCAATTAGGAAAAACCTTAGGTTTTAGCTGTTTGTTCCTTAATCTTTCACTGATGGTCTTAGCTACATAAACAGAGAGCTCTCTTTCCAAAACCTGACAGCATCTCATGGTCATTCTCTTCTCAAGTCTATCCCCTCTGAAACATGAAATCTTCTTGGACCCTGTTTTTGGGGCTTCTACAGATTAGCAGACTGTTACCATAACAGGACACTGATTTAATCATTAGATGATACAGGTTTTCCCTATGACACTTCTCAGCCAATCTTCGCTTTTAATAATGACCTTTGCATTGTTTCTTCTCTTGTTATTTCAACACTATTACTGAAATTGTATATTGGTAATAATAAAGTTCTGTTTTAAGAAAAAAAGGATGGTGGAGAAAAGGAAAGTGTGCAATGAATACGTGAGTCAGTAGACAAAAGGGTAAAAACAGTCAATTTTCACATCTGGGGAATGACAGCCAAGTACATATTCACACAGGTGACTCAGGCCTTTTTTTTTGGATGATGTACATCCAGTCCTTCAATTGCACAAACAAATGTTTGAGACATCCATCAAATTAATCATCTAAAGAAAGAAAACATGATAGTGTTATTTTTTAAGCAAATTGCAAAAAAAAAAAATCAAATTAAGTTGTATTTAGCACAATAGGTCAGTGAAGATTGAAATATGCTATCTTGATTTCAAGGAGGGAAATCCATGTGGAAAATTCTTCCCATTCATTCTAAAACGTACCCTTTATAACCAACAGAACTGATTCATTCATTTCTAGGGATAGGTTTCATAATTATGATAAGATTGGTTCTGCAAAATATATTCCAGAGAAAACCAAAGGAGAATCATGTTATATAAAAAAATAAGTAAAACTATCATAAACTCAAATCACTTCCTGCTTCTGAAATAAAGGAAAAACAACAGCAAATTTACATATAAACCAAGACTAGCACTTTACAATGTCTACATTGCTATTCTTGAATGGTATTCATTAATCCTACAGAGGAAGCAGAAAGCCTCATTAAAGAAATTTAGCAATCCATTTTTATCTCTTCTTTTGGCTTTTTAGCTATACCTCTGTGTTCTACTTGTTAGTGTTGCTCTAGGCAGTATAAGTAAGTATCCTTAACTTACCAGTTTACTATATATTATACCACTCTTGTGCAATGTAAGAACCTTACAATCACGTCACGCCATTTCTAATATTGTTGTAATACATTTTATATCTGCATAGAAGCCACAAAAACATTTCTATTTTTTTGCTCTAAAATAACCAATTCTCTTTTATACACATTCTAAAATAAGGAGAAAAGTCTATATTTACCCACATATTTAATATTTCACACTTAATTCCTAGGTATAAATTACTTTGCTTCACCTTAATTTTTTTTTAATTTGTTTTTTTTTAGATGTAAAATGAAAAGAGAGTGTATTCTGACATATTATATACAAGTTGTATAACTAATTCTAATTAGGATCCCATTCTTGTGGGTGCCCATGACATGAAGTTACACTGGTTGTGTATTTGTTCATATATGCACATGGGAAGGTTATGACTGATTCATTCTACTGTCTTTCCTATTTGCATGCCTGTCCCTGCCCTTCATTTGCCTTTGTTAAACCAATGAATTTCTATTCTTCCCTCTCTCCCCACATCCACCTTATTGTGTGTTAGCATCCACATATCAGAGAGAACATTTGTCCTTTGGGTTTGGGGGACTGGCTTACTTCACTTAGCATGATAGCCTTCAGTTCCATCCATTAAACGGCTTTTTAACATTTCTTACAGAGAAGTTTGAGGATGAAAACTAATCTTAGTGTTTGCTTATTTGACTGTATTTGTATCTGCCTTTATTTTTGAAGGGTCTTTTTAGGAGATATAGAATTCAAGATTGGCAGCACTTCTAAAGGCCATTCCATTGTCTTCTGGCTGGCATTTCTCCCTGTGTATGTTGTGGTTTCTTTTTTTTTAATATTTTTTTAGTTGTAGATGGACACAATGTTTTTATTTTATTGCTTTATATGTGGTGCTGAGGATCGAACCCAGGGCCTCACGCATGCGAGGCAAGCGCTCTACCGCTGAGCTACAATCCCAGCCCTGTTGTGGTTTCTTTACCACTGGTTTTCATCAATTTGGCTATGATTTACATAACAAGTTTTCTTTGCATTTATCCTCGTTCAGATTTCCTGTACGTATGGCCATCTTGGATTACTATGTCTATCAGATTTGGGGAGAGGAGGACTGGAAATGCCTGAATCTCTCTCTCCTTATCATCTGGTACTCCAATTCCACAGATGTAACATTGTTTGATGTTTTCTCAGAGGTGCACTGGGGTGCTATTCATCTCCTCTTCCTGGCCTTTCCTGATTCTGTACTTCATATTGGACAGTTTCTATTGCCCTGTCTTTGAATTACTAATGTCTTCAGCAGTGTCCACACCCCCGAAAAGCCCACCCAGGTTGGCAAGGTGTGCTAGTGCTTCACAGTAGTCCTATAATCCCAGCTACTCTGGAGGCTGATGCTGAAGATCACAAGATCAAGGCCAACCTGGGCAACATAGCAAGACCCCATCTCAAAACAGAAATATAAAGGGCTGGGTTATACCTCAGTGGTAGAGCACTACTAAGTTCAATTCTCCTTAACACACACACACATACACACACACGCACACGCACCTATCCAGTGCATTTTTGTATCATAGGTTTTTTTATTCCTATATTTTAAATTTGATTCTCTTATTAAAATAATAATCCTCTTTACTCATCCACTTAGCCTGCTCTATTAGATCCATCATTTTTTAAACTTCTGACCTATTTGGAAAACCATTTTAAAGTTCTTGTCTGGTAATTCCAACATTTCTGTTATCACCAAGTCCATTTTTATTGATTGGTCCTTCCTTCTCAACTCTCATCTGCTCCTTCCACTCTTTATTTTTTTTTTTTTGATCACACATCCCTGTATTTTTGTATGTCTAATTATTGCTTATCAAATGTTACACAATTGAATGCTATATTATTGAGTCTGAATTGATGGTGTTCCTTATTTTTGGGGAGACAGTAACCAGGGATTGAACTCAAGGGTGCTCTACCACTGAGCCATATCTCCAGCCCTATTTTGTATTTTATTTGGAGACAGGGACTCACTGAGTTGTTTAGCACCTCGCCTTTACTGAGGCTGACATTGAACTCATGATCTTCCTGTCTCAGCCTCCTGAGCCACTGGGATTACAGGTGTACACCACTGCACCTGGCTGATGGGACTCCTTTAAATAGCTTTAAGTTTTATTGAGTTAGCCACCTGATTCATTGATGAATCTGTTTGCTGATTTTGAGGCTTGGTTTTATGTTTTGTTAGGAAAGGATTAGAATGATCAGTTTTTGATCTAGAGTTGAATTACATCTAAGGCAGATCCATTTCATGGTCAGGCTGGTCAGCAAAATTTCTCCATTTTGGTTGATCATAGCGCCATGGTCACCAAACACAGTGAATCTCTGAAGTACTCATTCTGCTTAGAGGTTTTCTGTTGCTGTTGCCTGACAGATCACTTGGTGTCTTCCCCTGAGTCAACATAATTCAATACTTAGCCAAGGACAGAGACTGGCACAAGTGAAGATACTTTTTAAAAAAATATTTTATTTGTAGATGGACACACTACTGTTATTTTATTTTATTTTTATGTGGTGCTGAGGATCGAACAGGTGCCTCACCCATGTGAGGCAGGTGATACAATCCCAGCCTAAAGATATGTTTTTGCTCATTCTCACACAGCTTCCTTCCCTCTTACCTCAAACTTCACAGTTGCCTCAGCAATTCCAAACCCAGGCCTCTACTTCCTTAAGTCCGTGAAAATTGCTACAAGCTCTGCCTTCTCTGAAGCTGTCAAAGCTTCACCTACCATCATGGTGTAGTATGGAAACTGACTCTCAGCAGAAAGCTGGGACAGTGAGAGTCAGCCACAGATGTCCCTGATCTAGATCAGGTCAGTGTAGAAACAGAAATTACACCTACGGATAAAATATCACGTGTGCATCTCCCAAGTGTGTCTCTGAAAATAGTACTCCAACATGAAACAAATTTGTAAAATTCTACATATTGCTATAGTCTAGATACGTGTTCCCCAAAGGCCCATGTGGTCCTCAGCCATAACACTACTGGGAAGTGGTGGATCCATTGAAATGTGAAGCCTAGTGGGAGGATTTATGCCACTGGAGGCATGACTTTGCTCCCAAGCTACCATGAGGTGAGCAACTTGTGGCACCATGACCTCCATGCCAAAATGTGCTGCCTTACCACAGGACCCAAAGCGAGAGAACCCAGGATCATGGACTGGAACCTCTGAAATTATGATCAAAATGACTTGTCTTCCTTGGAGCATCTTCCTTCTCTGTATTTGCTACAGCTATGGAAAGCTGCCCAATATACTACCATATCCCTCTTTCCAAGATCCGTGATTCACCTCAGGATATAGAACCCGCCAAGAAATTTTCATGGGAGGATAGTCATTTCTTTTTAAATCTCACTTTACAAAATCTACTTGATCAAGGATCCCCTTTTGTTTTCCTCATTACCATTTTGAAATTTGGAATATGCATCTTTAAAGATAGCTAGATAGGTAGATAAAGCATATCAATAGTGTAATAGAAAGCAAAATTTTCTCTAACTTCTGAGGACATGAAATGTGGCAGAGTTTATATTTCATAAAGTAATTTTACTGGTTGTAGAGAGACTGTCTTGAGAGGAGAAAGACTCTGGTGGAGACTACTCAGGTCAAAACTGATGTGCAGGTATTGACTGAGAAAGGATGTAGATGGTAGCAGGTATGTGCACACTCTCACTCCTCTCCCCAACATGTTTTTTATCCCATCACTGCATTGCCAGTAGTCTCATGTGAATCAGACTCTCCTGCTTTCAGTTCCTGTGTGGAGTAGTTAGAAACCTGACCCTTTTCTTGCTCATGCTTTTTTTTTTTTTTTTTACTTTTTCCTTCCTCCTCTTTGTTTTCTTTTAAACTGACAGTATTGATGGATGAGCTCTGTAAAATCCCAAATCAAAACATCTTCAAGAGTAAATTGTCAGCCGGGCGCGGTGGCTCAAGCCTGTAATCCCAGCACTTAGGGAGGCTGAGACAGGAGAATCGCGAGTTCAAAGGCAGCCTCAGCAATGGCGAGGCGCTAAGCAACTCAGTGAGACCCTGTCTCTACATAAAACACAAAATAGGGCTGGGGATGTGGCTCAGTGGTCGAGTGCCCCTGAGTTCAATTCCCAGTGCCAAAAAAAAAAAAAAAAAAAAAAAAAAGAGTAAATTGTCAGGCACATTTAAGAATACAAAGAGGGATATTTTTGGTTTCTTTTGTGGAGGGTCTGATGCTATGGTTTGAAGATCCTCTCCTCAGCTCATGCTAAAATTTAATTTTTGTTGGAACAATGTTGAGAAGTAGGGATTTTAAGAGGTGATGAGTTATGGAGACTCTTCCCTTAGAAATGGATTAATGCCATTATCATGAGAGTATGTTTGTTATTTTTTGCAATTCAGTCTTCTCCTTTCCCACACATCTGTGCACTCTCTTACCTATAAGCTCTTCCACCATGTTGTATGATGATAACACCCTTACCAAATGAAACTCTTTGAACTTAGATTTTTCAGCTTCTGATCCATTTCTGTTTATAGTAAATTACCCAATCTCTGGTATTCTGTTATAGCAGCAGAACATGAACCTAGGCAACTCTAAAACATTTCTCAAATAATATCACATATTGAACTGATTCTTTTACATGCTATTACCAGAAAGGAAAGGGGGAGAGAAGGAACTTAAAGAATGTGTACTAGAACACAATTGGATAGGAAGAGAAATTTATAGTGATCTACAACACAGCAGGTGATAGATTACCTATTAAATATTTTACCTATTAAATATTATACGAAGGCCAAGAAGGGAGGAGATAAAGCCTTCAGACAAAAAGATGGGAAAAGAGATGGAAATGCTAATTACCCTAATTTTACCAGTACACAATGTATACATGTGTTAAGAAAAATACACTGGCAATTAGCAAGAATACAAGCAATAGCATATGTTGGCGAGGATTCAGGGAAAAAGCTACACTCACACATTACCGGTGGGACTACAGATTGCTGCAACCATTATGGAAAACAGTATAGAGATTCCTCATAAAACTTGGAATGGAACCAGCATTTGACCCAGCTATCCTACTCCTTGGTTTACACTCAAAGAACTTAAAATCATCATACCACAGTGATGCAACCACATCAATGTTTATAGCAGCTCATTTCACAATAGCTAAACTATGGAACCAACCTAGATGCCCTACAACAGATGAAAGGATAAAGGAAGTATAGTATAAAGGAAGTATAGCATATATATATGCAATGGAATATTACTCAGCCTTAAAGAAGAATAAAATCATGGCATTTGCGTGTAAATGGATGGAGCTAGAGAATATTATCCTAAGTGAAATAAGCCAACCCCAAAAGACCAAAGGCCAAATGTTTTCTATGATATGCAGATGCTAAGTCATAATAAGGAGAGGGGTAGGGAAAATAGAGGAATTAATTAGGCAGAGGGGCGTGAAGGGAACGAGTATGGGAACAGGAAGCATGGTAGAATGAATTGGACATCATTACCCTATGTACATATGTGATTACATGACCAGCACGGTTCTACATCATGCACAACCAGAAGAATGAGAAGTTATACTCCATTTATGTATGATGTGTCAAAATGTAATCTACTGTCATGTAAAACTAATTAGAACAAATAAAAAAACACACTGTACTCAAAAAACTTGCTAAATTATTGTTAATTTGAAAAATTGAAAAACCAAAATATTTCTGAATGTGATCTATACACTAAAAATTTCTAAAACAATGTAAAACACTAAATCATTTTCTACAAAATTAAAACATAGGTGTTAATAGACAATTATTAATGTATTTCTCATACTTCAGCACATCTTTGAGAATGCTTTTGTTTTAGACTCTCTTTTCTATGTTATTTGTATAGAAAACAGCCCTGAAATTCAGAAAAAGTGTTTTCCCTTATACCACAAGGCAAGTTTCCTTAGAATCTTGGAAGACTGAAACAGTGTTTTCTTTTGGAGCAAAGAATGGGCATGCATACATTCTATTATAAAACATTTGGGTTCCCTAAGTCCGGGGTTGCTTTCCGTAACACAACCCATACACAGTGGTCTCCTGGAATCACTCAGTGAGACTTGCATCTCTAATAAGTGGCAAAAGAAATGCTGATACTCTGCTGCTATTGCTATGACAAATAAAAGTATTTTTCTCTGATTCAGGGAGTCTTTGTCTTCTACCAGAATGAATAAGGACTAAGATGACATTTCTTGACAGTAGGCAGGTAAATTTCTGGAATAATTGAGGTTTTATCTAGTATAGAGACAGAAGTTAGAGTCATGAAACTGGGATATTTTATTCATAATATTAAATTACTTCATTGTAATGTTTGGAGTCTTCTGATTAAAAGAAATATTCAAGATATTTATTGTATGTTTTATGTTTATTTCTTAGCCAACAAGAGATTGAGGGAGAGGCAATGAAATGGATGCTATATTTAAATCTAGGCCCTTTTAAAAATATATTTCAAGAAAATTCTGTTTCCATAAAGTAAAAGAAAATTTTACTTGCTACTATATTAGTTATGAAAATAAAATCAGTGCACATTTAAAATTAGTATTTATTTTTAAACAAATATAAAGTAGTCAATGACCTCCATATTAGTTCACATTTCTCTAGATATTTTAATGTATCACCTCTGAAATATTTTCCAATATATTTGGAAACAATAAGGAAAAGAAAATACTTATCTACCCTATCTGGTTTTATAAACTACAAGCACATAAGTTTCTGGTTAGAGTTTGCAATGTACTTAATTAATTAGTGAACTCATTTAAACAGTGCCCTTGGAGACAATTTTTCCTTACTTTTTACTTTACCTAAAAGGTCTCAGGACATTTAACCAATATGTAGTACAGTCATAATTCACAGTGAAAGATAAAAAGGCAGTTATAACCCTAAGAATGGGAATATCTCACAGACCCATGTGTGTTTCTTCACCCTAGGGTAGATTTAATTCTGTCGCAAATAAAAACATTATGTAAGACACCAACTCTCTGATTATTCTTAATGATTGTTGGGCTATCATGTGAATCCCTTGCACCTGAAGTTATCAAAGACTCTTTGTTCCCATTAAATGAGATCTGAATGTACTACATTTTTATGACAAGATGTAACTTCAGATTAGCACCTCAAATAGAGACAATAAAGCAAGAAAATGAATTAGAAATTTTAATTTGAAGAAATCATATTTTCCTTGATTTCTTTATATAATCATAGCACAGAGTGTGGCAGGGATTTCTCTACAGCTTCTATAGCTTTATAAGGATGGGGCACTATGGAAGCATCCATAATAGTGAAATAATATTCCATAAGCCTCAGTGGGACATGGAAAATTAATACTTCTATATTTCTTTCTTGCCTATGTCTTCCAAAAGGCTCAATTATTATATGAGTTTTAAAGAGTTGGGAAGGAGATTGGGTTTTTAAATTATTTTATAATCAGAAGTCCAATGTGTTCTATTTAAGGGAATAAACTGAGAAGCTGTAATTTAAGTCAGATTTGTGAGTGCTCCAATGTGAAGCTTTATTGGATTTTCAATTATAATTAACAGAATAATAACTAAAGATGTAAACAGAAACAGAAATGACTGTACTATCAAACACCTGCTTCATAATTATTTGAACAACAAAATGTTTTTGAGTCTCCCACTTATTTATAATCCTGGCATGTTTTTTAAAATTCCTGTCTATGTATCAATCTGCTTAATTATTTTACAGCTCTCCATGAGACAAAAACAACTCAAAAAAATAATCTGATCCAGGTGACAAACTATGAGTAATAAATATGTTACTGGGAGGTCAGTTTACCCAAGTACATCAGAAAGACTAAGCAAATGTAAAAATATCTGGAAGTTCCTGTGAATTAACCCATCCTCAGAGGTTATTGCAATGACCTCAAGATAATCAATTTAGGATTTAGATTCAATGGATTTATAGTAATCATGTAACTGAAAGGTAGGAATGATTTCAAGCACTATCTTTAGCACTATTGCTAAATAAAAGCAGGAATCTGCCATTGTGCCATAAAGGAGGCTATGTACAATTTTCATTTGGCATCCTAACAATCTTATATTTGGTTTGAGCAGTACATTTTCATTTCATTCATCATTTAAAGACAGATAATCAGAAAGTCATTACATTGGCCGACACCAGACCCTTCGCTCGATTGTATTGTAATTGAGCACTGCAGAGCGTGTGCCAGATCTAATGGATAATGAATATATTATGTCAGTAGAACCGCCTCAGTGAAGCTCTTGGGGAGTAGGCAGAGGGGGTGGTGGGAATGACATATAGGGTCACAGATGCTGCGCTGATTTACTGATGGAATGATTGTGTAATTAGGTAATCAATGGCAGAGACTGTGCTGTTGTGGATATCTCACTCTGAAAACAGAAAGAGCATATGATGGACAAGTCAGCAAGTAACCAACAGAGTTTAGAAAGACCAGACGCCTCTTGGGATGAAGCCCACGATTGCTGTTAACCATTATCACATGCACGCCTCCCATTAGGAAGATTAAGATGTAGACATGAACCTAGTACTGTTAAGATAAGAATAGTAGCACAGCTCTTATATTATCTTTTCCTCACAGGCTGGTCAAGGGCTTTGCCCCTCCTTAGGAATAATGAAATCAGTGCAGACATACATAGATATTTACACTCCATAAAGGTCTTTTTAAAGAATTTTTTTTAAATGACAAAGTTTATTCAAAATTTGTCAGGCCCAAGAAATTCTTAAACATGCAATAATAAATAGGGCAATATTATAATGTTGATATAATAGCAGTATTTTTTAAAATTATTGAGTTACTTGAAATTTCTTACATTTTTATTTACATGAATTGTTTATTAAAATTAACCCTAGTAGATAGGTATTATTATTTTCACTATAGAGATTCAAACACTCAAGCATTCATTAATCTCATAAATTTCTAAGACCATAATGTAAGTATGAGCAAATCAGCACCCTAAAATGACTGTATAAAACACTACTTATCATGTTGCTTCATTATCTTCCTAGCCTGACTGAAGTCCACTGATGCATTGTTTGTATCTCATTTCCTCATGTAAAGTCTGTTTTTTACACTGCCCTTTATTAAAGATATGTAAGAGTTCATGGAATATTACAGATTTTAAAGAAAAAAACAATCTATGTTATGTTTAAGGACACAAAATATTAGTGCTGTGCCAAAGGTATAGATCTTCTGGAAGGTGCCATTATTTCCACTATGGTGGGCAATTGGATTTTTAAAAAATGCTTAATGTTTAACATGAAGTACATTTTATTGTTATACTAAGAATTAAAACTTGATTTTGTCCATTATAATTTAAATAGATCCCAATTATTACATCCAATCAATTGACCTAGGCAGTGATTAATGCATTTGTGCCAATTTAGACATATCATGATTTTGATGAAACCAAACAAGAAAGGCTTTTACATAATGGTGACTACTGTTAATTTCAAAGAATCTCAATCTTGCAGTATATTTAAAAATGTATATGCTGACAGATGAAAAAGCATTTTGTTCACAAGATTGGCAGTCAATAAAATTAGTAAGCATATAATATAATTTTGTGAACAAGAAGTTATCTAGAAATTAGAATTATCAAACAATTCAAAATTGCTAAAATTAATATATAAATATATGTGTATATATTTATATATAATTAGATAGAATTATGGTTATTTTTACTTGGTAAATAAAGTCAATATAAAATTGTCAAATGGAAATTTCAGAACCCAAGTATAAAATATCTAGCACTGAATTACATGTAGCAGAAGACATGATAGTAAACTGAAGTACAGATCAACAGATAATGCCCATATTGAAATACAAAAGGGAAACCAAAAGTGATTAAAGAAAAAAGAAAAATCTCTAAGACATGTTTAAAAGCCTATTCTACATGTACAAGGAAAAGAGAGTATATTAGTTACCTATTGCTATGCAACACATTACTATAATAATGCCTTAATACAAAAATTATTTATTATCTCTGTGAATCAGAAATCTAGGCAATGATTAGCTAAGTGCCTTTATTTAAGCTATCTAATTCATTTTCAGTCACTCTGACAGCTTGGTCTGCAGTCTTATCTGAAAACTTGACTGGGGAAAGATTTGCTTCAATTCACTTATATGGCTCTTGGCAGGATGCCATTCCATTCCTCATGGGCCTTTGGTTTACAAGAGACTGTTCTTTTCTGATTATTGGCTAGAAGCCTTGCTCAGTTCCTTGCCACCTGGGCCTCTGAGTACAACAACTTATATCATGATAACTTCTTTTTTTTTTTAATATTTTTTTAGTTGTTGATGGACATAATGTCTTTATTTTATTGCTTTGTATGTGGTGCTGAGGATCGAACCCAGGGCCTCACGCATGCGAGGCAAGCGCTCTACCGCTGAGCTACAATCCCAGCCCTCATGATAACTTCTTTAAGAAATAACATGGGAAGGGGAAAAGTAGAAAAAGTGAGTGTACACACACGCACACAACACGGAGAGACAGAGACAGAGAGAGTTCAGTGGCAAATCATAGACTGTAATCTAATGTGAAGGGACCTGCCTTGGTTATTGCCTTATTCTAAGCATTAGAAGTAAGACATTATGAACTACTAAATGAGAATTCGTCACATTCACAAGACAGAAAATTACATAAGACTATGAGTCCCAGTGGGAAGGTTTCAATGGCAATCACCCTTCTGCCCACTGCAGGAAGAATGAAGCACAAATAGTATTTGAAGAAACACCATCATTTTCAAAGGAACATGCCTCTCAGATCTCTGACTGACTACACCTATAAAAGATGTGACCTGTTGGTGTCAAGGCTACAGCTCTTATACCCTGCTTCCAGTATCTATGTCCAGTGTAAATAAGAAGTCTGTTATACTTCAGGAGGAGAAAAATCTCCCATGTGTGCCTTTGACTAAAGGACTATCCAATAGTCTTGGCATACTTTCTTTTACTACTTCACTGCTATTAAGATGCTCCTATCCAAATATCCAATCCTTTTTCCTTCTCCTTCTCTTCATACTCAGTGTTAGACATAAATTGTGTTGTGATAACTCTTCTGACTTCTTCTGGATCCTTGCCATTTTAACTCACAGACCTTTTTCCTTATACTCCCCCGCACACACACACACAAACTCCTGTCATGGTCTACTTACTAGACAATGTGCACTAACAGATACTGGCTCATATTTTTTTCTAAAATTGAAGAGATACACAAAGCCATAGAATGAAGACACGTAGTAAACTCCAAGCAGAACAAAAGAGAAATTCTGAAATCTAACACATAAAAATACTTAAAGCAACCATGCCCTGTGTGTGTGCTGGAGATGGATGGAATCTGTAGCATCCAAAGAAAAATGGGTGACTTTTCTAGAGAAACTATGAAAGCTGGATGTCAATGAAAGCTAGACTACTTATAAATGATAAAAGAATTTATCTGCCAAATGAATGCTCTATGCCAAGCAGAAAGCATTCTTCAATAATTGTAAGAATACTTTTGCACATATAGAAATGAGAATTTGTCACCCAAAAAATACTATTTAAAAATATTTATTTTAGCAGAAGGAACATGATCCCAGAAAGAAACATGGGAAGTAAGAATAAGGAACACTGGTCAAGGTATGCACATGGTTAAATCTGAATTCATAGTAACTTTTTTTCATATGTGTATGTGATATTGTGGACCAAGTCTAGAGCTTTGTACGTGCTAGGCAAGCATTCCAACACTGGGCTACATCCCCAGTTCTTTCTTTTTCTTAATGTCCTTGTAGAGTCTAAGTTGCTGGAGTTGAAATTATGCTTGTGACCTTCCTGTCTCAGCCTCACGAGGAGTTGAGATTATAGGCGTGGCTACCTAGATAAATTAACTTTCTTGAAACAAATTGTTGTATGATTGAAATATATGTAGAATTAAAATGACATGACTAAAATAGCACAAATGAAATGGAGATTTGAATAAAATATAATGGTCTAAAAATAAAGCTTTTAAATTATTACTTGAGAGAGAATGAAATTCAAGAATGCGTGTTTCTTTTATAATTTATAGAATTAATAGAAATATATGCTTATTCTCAAAGGAGTTGAGATGAGAGGACAAAAGTTGGAAATAGTAGAAAACAAACAGTAAAATATTATATTTAAATCCAAATATATTGGTAATTATGCTAATATAAATGAGCATAATAGATGAGTTAAAAAGTCAGATTGTCATACGGAGAAAATATAAGTAATTGGTCTTGAGTATTTGATACACCTAATAAATATACACAGAATGAATAAGGACACAGACTGTTGGCTGTAGATCTATGCTAAACTGTAGTGGGATGTGGTTATATATGACATGCCACTACTAGGCAACAAATGTTAGTGCAAATGTCAGTAGCTGCACCTACTATGTTCTAAGTCAGGGGACTACATTAACTTATTATTGAAGTAGGAGACTCTGTACTATTAGAGGATAGTAGCACATCCATACAGTCAGTGACAGTATGTAAACATTCCTGTAATACGATGTAAAGTGGTGGTGAGAAAACATAAATGGTACCTGAGACTTTACGAAAATATGGCTAGTTCTAGATGAAAATCACATAGGAGACAGCTTGCTGTGTTAGAAGAAAAACACCATCCTCTGCAAATCCTAAGGAGAACCTTGCAAAGGCAGAATATAAAAATTGAGATCTAATTGGTGAGGATTTAAGAAGTGATATTCTCCATGCCGGTTATTTCAGAAACTATCAGGGGATTGTTTGAAGGTTGTGAAGATCCAATTTACTCTAGAATGAGAAAAATAATGAAATTCCTTTCCTTTATAGTCATTATCCTCTTTATTACATTTTTTTTTGCATACATAAATAACCTTCCCCTTTCACTTCCTTAAACCTCGTCCCTTTTTTGAAGGTAGGGTTGGAGGAATTTTCTGATTTGACTCCAGCCTGGGAGACAAGTAAATTTATTGCAATATATTAGAGATATTCTAGAACCTTGCTAATCTTCACATTAATAAGTCTATATTTGTCAAGATTCTTCACTAGCTAGCCTTGGGCCTGCCTCTTCTTAATTCTGAAATATCAAAGAAATTTTTCATTGATTAAAAATGTTATTTTTTATTTCTCAGCATCTATGTTACCTATGCTAAGTAACTGAGTAGCTTTTTATAAATTGGTAACAATCCAGTTGTTCTGTGGGCCATAAACATGTCCTGATAGTCCTAGGCACCTATACTGAGATCTTTACTTCTTCTGCTGGAATATTTTGGTTCTAGTGAAAGATCACTGCCTAAAGGCAGTTGTAGCACCTCATTCTTTTATATAACATTTACTTGTGAATGTGGCAAAGATAAAATGTCTACCTTGCTCAGAAACAAAGTGATTTCTAGGGCAGGAAATGAAATAATTAAGTTTCTAAGTGTTTAGAACACCTGAAATACACTAAAACAATGTTACTAGGTGATAAAGACCAGAGAAACGTGTTTTAAATCTTCAGTTTACCAGGGCAAATAGCTTTCATTATATAGAACCTATGTTGAACTAATCCTTTCCTCATTTTTCCATTTTCTAAACAGCTTTGCCGCTGGTATCCAAACTGACTATACCTTCTATACGAATGAGTGATAGAGGTAATTTTTAATGTGATTTTCATTGCTAAGGAAAGAGTGACATCCCAGTTTCATAGTGCCAAGGTTTATTCTGAGAATGAACTGTCATTTCATTCATATCAGTCAAAGAACTACTTTCTTTTCCCTGTACAGCAAAACTCTGAGTTTTCATAATTTGAAACCTAAAACATTGCCAACAACAAAAGGCCTTTGACAACTTTATTGTCTGTCATAAATCAATCTGGCAAGATCAAGTGACAACATATGAAATGTCAAACCTGTACTTCTGTCTGTTAAAATGATAGTATTCTCTGTATAGTTAATGCACATATTTATTTTTTTCTAACCTACCAACAAGCAATATTTCTGCATGTTTGATAGGGTAAAAGTCACACTGTACAAATAAGGCAGAAAATATAAATTAAAACGTACAGCACCTTTTTTAAGAGAATGAAGCTAAGATCTTTTCAATAATACCAATATGTAGAATAATCACACTATAATAAGTCTAAATATCACAAGTGTATTGTATTGTTAGACCTTGAATAAGGTTGACCTATATGAAATTTCCATTTTTTAAGTCAAAATAACTGAATGCGAGCATTTCAAATGATTCATCATAATTATCAGTGTAATCTCTTTAACACTAACAGTTTTCCTATGGTATACATTGGGGGCCTATTTTGTGGAATCTAATTTTTAACTTCTGAAATCACAGAGGCTGAATTATGGAAACACAGTGATGTCTAGGGCATATTCATGGTGATTCATAAGAGCATGGAGAGAGGGCGGCCATCTTTATTCCATCTAAAATGCTCAAGACAGGAAAAGGAATGACAGATACACTCCATGGTACTGTTATTAAAATGAGGAAGGGTGAGGGAAATGTGGGTAAGCATATAAAAAGGTCTTTTCTCGGATTAGTATGGAGTCAAAAGACAAGTGTATCTATTCACTAGTCTGAAGCTTTGGTATTTTCACTGAAAAGAATCATTGTCCTTTGCTCAGGCCTTGAACTTGGTGGCCATCCACCATGTTGTTTACTACTGTCTTTTCCTTATTAGCACTTTGACAAGTAATATCTTGTCTTTCTTTGCTTGTTTGCTGCCTGTTATTGCCTCTGCA
>CM053405.1:132568079-132594101 GCA_028644305.1 Xerus rutilus | reverse complement strand
AAATACAGAGATTATCAAAAGGAACTAAAACACATACACATGAACTCTATGTAGCATCCAGGGTCTGTAGGCTCAATGGAATGTGAAAAGACTGATTATAGAAAAATAAGTAAATATTTAATACATAACTACTAGCCAAAAGAAATTCTATATCTATTTTAACACCAAAGCAATAAACTTCAAAGTTAAAAACAATAGACATAAAGACTATTTCTGTCTAATGATATAAAGTCAATTCACTAGAAGGTAAGACAATTCCAAATTAAATAGATCTAAAAAAGACAGACTCAAAACATATATATATCTCCTCAAAAACATTTTGGAATTTGAGCACCTAATAATAAATACATCATTGGTAGTGTGAGAAAGCAAAACAGAATTGCAATGTACCTAGAAATGGGTGATAGTGCAAATGACCACAGGAGAAAGCTAGGGAGAAATTAAAGAAAAAATTTAAAGACTTCATGTCTACATCAGGAAGAAGAAAGGTTGAAAATGATAATCCAAGTAACTCCCGAAACCAGGAAACAAACCAAAGGACACATCCAAAGCAAAATGAAAGACAAAAGAAAGGCAGACTAGAAATGACCACATTCCCTAACAATGATACTAAATATTATATCAGAGAACAAAAAGCTAAGGATAGAGAAGATACCTCTGAAAAATAAGAATGAGGAAGAATGACTTACTCTACAGGATATTAAGATAATTCAAACAACATACTGATCAAGATTTTGGCACCCGAGCAGTGGTGAGGCAGTAAAGGGATAAATTAACGTAACATAAAGCTGTAGTAGCACTGACCACCAGACCTTACTGTGAGGATGGAAATGTTCTACCTCAGTGCTGTGGATATAGGGTAGTTGTGAATGTCATAGATAGTGAGCATGCGCAATGTTGCTAGAATCACTAAGAAACAAAAAAACCAAAGGCTGAATGTTCTTTCTGATATGCAGATGCTAACCCACAGAAAGACGAGGCGGGGAAGAATTAGTTCATTAGATCACATAAACGGGAATGAAGGAGAGGGAGGGGGGATGGGAATAGGAAAAATAGTAGAATGAATCAGACATAAGTTTCCTATGTTCATATGTGAATACACAACCAGTGAAACTCCACATCATGTACAAACCACAAGAATGGGATCCTAATTAAAATTGTATACCCTATATATGTATGTCAAAACATACTCTACTGTCGTGTACACCAAAAAAGAACAAATTTTTAAAAAAGTAAACAGATTTCTATTTTGCTTAATTCTAATTGAATGTAAATGTTAATAGCTACAGAGGCCATGGTACTTTCATATTAGTTCATCTCTAGAAGCATCCATATATGGAAATGATAGTTAACAGAGGTGAGTGCCGATGAACAGCGTGGGTTAGCCTTATAGAAAGACGTGGTTCCCACTTCACAACACACCCACTCCAAAACTGCAAATAGATTAAATTTTTAAAATTAAAAAATTAATTATATTTAGAAGAAATTACAAGAGTAACTTTTACTGTTTCCCCATAGTAGAAAGTGCTTTCCAAAATAAGACACGACAAGAGAAACCATAAAGAATTACATTTTAAATCTTGTGAGTGTCAAATATAACCATAAGCAAAATGAAAAATATAAACTCTAGACAGGGAGATGGTATTTGTAATGTATTTAACTAATAAAGGTTTTGTGTCCCAAACAGATAAAGCCTTCTAAAAATCATTAAAAAATGTAAAAACCCCAAGCAATGGAGAAAGTGTATGAAGAGAGGAAGCTCATAGAAGTGTCTACATGAAGCATGGATAAACATGTGAGAAGAGAAACTCATTGGTCTCAGAAAATACAGGAAAACAAACTGAGACTTCCTACCTACCAAATAGACAAACCTGAAAATAACTGACAACCCCAGGAATTGGTGATGAGCTTCATCAGTAAGAATTCTTATATAAAACTGAGAGGAAAGTCAACTGGCATAACCACTTTGGAGGGAAATACAGCAAATCTAGTCAAGTAGAAAGTGAATATAATTTGTCTCCCAGAAATTCCATTACAAATAGTCTAAAGGAATATGTTTACAGGTGTAGATGACATTAGCATTGACTACAATAGTGAAAAACTGCAACAACCAAAAAGTCTACACCAGTATGGAGTGTTACTATTCTTAGAATGATACATTATACAGCCAAGAAAGAAATAGCTTTAGCCTCATAGATTATCATTGCTGCATCCTAAAGCCCTGTCGAAGAACACTTACGATTTCAATGTCTAACATTCAATTTTGTTGAGGGGTGTGTGTGTGTGTGTGTGTGTGTGTGTGTGTGTAGTTTTATGGGACATATGTTAAAAGTATGTTGCTATCATGTGGAATGATGAACAGAGACTTCAAGGGTAGTTACTACTTCTCAGAAGAGAGATTAATGCAGTTAGTGCTAAACTCACACATACACATACAAAACAATACTGGTCTGAAATTGGAATAAGGATATAATTTCTGAACGTTTATCTTTTTCTTTTTTAATTTGAAATTTATACTAATCCACCTTTTGTTCAAGATCATTTGTTCCCAAGTACATACCCGAAAGAGGAGAATGCTATTCATCTCTAGGAAATATTTTCATTTAATTTGACATCAAACTACTGTAAGGAAGGAAGGAAGATGGGAAGGAAGGAGGAAATAGAGGAAGGAAAGGAGGCAGATAGGAAAACAGTAAAAAGGGATGAAAGAAAAGAAGGTAGGGACAGAAGAAGGTAGAGAAAATAAGTTATATTCCACAGTCTCTTTCCATTACTCTATTATTAAGATTTATTTTGTATTTCAGATCTATCCATTCAATACTTTTTATTGGCTTAATGTTTACAGTTTTAGATTGATAACTGTCTGGCAATCTGTCTCATTTTAATTTACTCTCTGATCAAGAATCTCCATTTTAAAAATATAAACTTTGACATGAAGTTTCAATCCAACATCCCTGAATGCACTACATGAATCTAAAATGTCAAAGATAAAGTCTAATTTGGTGAGTGGAAAACCAACTACGGACAAGACATCTTTAAAATATCTCTCTCTATCTCTTCCAGTGGAGGAAAAGAAAAAAAAAATAAAAAAAATAAAAAACAACCATGCCTCCAATTGCTGCATTACATTCTTAATTTCAGTATTACATGGCCGTCTAAAAGCATTTCACAGGTGTTTGCTGGAACTCATTAGACTATTTGGAACTCCTTCATGCTCCCTAAAAGGCAATTAAAATGTGTCTGCAAATTACCTCATGTGGGCCAAAGCACAGCTGCCTCTTCCCCCAGTTACTACACAGTGTTTCCAAACACCACAAAACTGCTTGGAAACCATCAGTTTGCAAAGGCAAAAAAAGGGCCTTTGGGTGGCTTCCTTTCTTCTCATCCCCAGATAGGCCGATTCACTTGGGGTCTGCTGCCAAAACACAAAACCAGGCTGTTGAGGGATAGAAGTGGCTAATTACAAAGACAGCTTTAAGTGTCTACAGATACAATAAAGACTTATCTGGTAGATTCTGCTCTGAAGTCTTTCTCATCTACAGCAAGCAACACAGAAATGTGTGGACTTTTAGAGAGTAGAGCTCTGCCTTTAGTAGGCTGCTCATCTTGTGGCATCTAGGCATTATCTGCTCATTCTGCAAATAACAAGCTCATCATGAGCACACATTATTAAGATATATTCTAAATATATAATCTAATATTAGGCAAAAGGCCTTCCTTTATTCCTGGAAATTTTGTTCATGAAAGCATAAAGGATATTGCTGACTGGGCATGAACACCTTTGTGGCAGTCCCGTGCATTAACTACTTAATTCCACTGTGCTGACCACAACCTCAAGGCAGAGGCCCATAAGGGACACAGCAATTGAGTCAGCTGAGACCTAGTAACAGTGAGATTCAAACAAGCACATTGCAAATCATGAGAACTTAGTCAAACGTGATTCGGGGTAATAAGTCTCTAATAACTCGATTAAGTTCAAAGTTAATTTTAGTCAACTCATTAATTAGAATTATTATCCATGAACTTAAAAGACATCCATTGATTTAACTTTGTAGACTGGATTTTTAAAAGAATTTTAGTTATATAATATATTTTATCTCATGTATTATGAAATGATGAATGAGAAATGAAAACAAAACTGCTCTTTATTTTTCCAAAATCTTTTGCCATAAAATAAGTATATGTAGGGCTGGGATTGTAGCTCAGTGGTAGAGCACTTGCCTCGCATGCATGAGGCCCTGGGTTCGATCCTCAGCACCATATACAAAGCAATAAAATAAAGACATTGTGTCCATCTACAACTAAAAAAAATATTTTAAAAAAAAGTATATGTAAATATATTAGTGTCTAAATGTTTAATTTTACCAAACTAAATTCTTTCAATATTTAAAAAAAATTCTCTGAGATCAGCTTACACACTGGCAGTTTCGCAGCAGTAAGATTTGCACATTCAAATAAAGAGAGATTGAGAATGAAGCAAAGAGAGTTAAAGTTAAGTATATTCTTGGGGGAAAAAAAGATTATGTAAAAAAAATAACGTTTTCCCAGATAGCATGCAAGGCACAGATTTCTAATAACTTCATGGAACGCTGATAGGAATAACTAAATGATGACTGCAAGGTATTTTGTAATTACAAACTGCTAAATAATAAAAGTTGGCTAATTATCATTTAAAAATACATGGATGGTTATTGGAAAGGGAAGACTGAATTGTCACTGATGGGTTTAATATCTAAATTAGTGGTTATCTTAACTGCTTTACTCTAGGCCAATTAAGGCAATGAATGAAATTTTAAAGCAAATGCGTTAGGACTTTGCTATACCTTCATGAGCAACACAAAATTCCACATGATAGAAACGGAGGTAGGTGAAAACAGCTGGCTACAGCACAAAGCATGAAGAAGAGACATGGTGGTTTGGGTGTGCGGTGTCCTCCAAAAGCTCTGGTTAATGCAGGAATATAGGAGTTGAAATTGACTGGACTATGAAAACTGTGACCTAATTAGTCCATCCTAGTTTGTATGAACAGAATGGGTGGCAACTGTGGGCAGGTGGGGCACAGCTGGAGGAAGTGGGTCATTGGGGACATAACCTGGAAGGGCTCCCCTTCCTTGTGGACCCTCCCCTTTCACCACTTGACTGCTTCCCAGCTCCACATAAGAACATAAGCTCCTTGAAGAAAGGAATTTGGTTTATTTCCTCACTACAGTCTCAGGACTGGTGCTAATGATTTGGTTTAGGGAGGAAATGAGCATGTATAAATGAGCATGTTGAAGGTTGCTTTAGGGAGGAAATCAAGATATTACATAAATACTTCCCTAACCACTACTGGCACCAGTTGTTTAAGATTATCACGTGAGAAGGTACAGCTTTGTCCTTTAGCAAGTCTGAAAATTTGGTTTTCTCTGGGAGGCCGTAATTAATCAGAATCAAGAAGAAATTACTTATATTAACTAAAAGGACAAGATGTTGATGTATAAATGAGCATGTTGAAGGTTGAGAATGCTAGATAGAGCCTAATCACATTAAGATTGCATCTGGAGATATAAGTCTAGGGATCAGGCTGAGAACAGGATAGAATATTGGAGTTATCAGTAAAAGATGACCTTTAAAGCCATATTGACCTCATGTGTGGTTTCTAAATATTTTATATTAGTCTTTCTCCCGATCTTAATTTTTAATCAGGCTCTGACCCCACTGTCTTGTTTACTGTATGCTTCCTTTTGGCATTTTAGATATTCCAAGTTTGCTGGCATGTGTATCTCTACATGTAATTCCTTCCTTCCCTACCCCATTTTCCTTCCCCACCTCCCACCATTTTTCAGGCAAGCAAATTCCTTTTCCATTCCCTTCTACATCATAACACATACTATTGGTTTATTTCTTTATTTGTTAATTTGTCTTCTCACCAGCTCACCTAATCTGCAGAGACAGGAGCTTGGGGGATTAAACTGTCCTGTTAAATTCTGAAAATATTTAGTTCCAATGGCAAATAGAACATTTGTGGAATGACTACATCAGTGTTGCTTTACCATTGTCATATTTTCTGAAATCAGGATAACAACAACATAGGCTTGTGAAGAGAATTGAATCAATGTAGGTAGAACACCTGGAACATAGGTTTTCAATAAGTGACAAGCACATTATTAGCATGGAATATTAATCAATTTACATTTTTTCAGATAATCTGATGAATTATAGCAAAAAACTTTAGGCAAAGCATTTTTCTAAAGCCTCATCTGAAATCTGCCACAGAAGCTTGAAATAAACATTGTGTTTTAAGCATACAGAAAAACCTCCCTTTTGAGCTTTTCCTTTTAACTGGTGTTTTGTAAAATATATTCATCATTTTGAAATATTGATTAATTGCTCTGATTCCTTAACTTCCTAATTTAGTGTTTTGAAAAATGGTTTCCATTTTTGGCATTTATTTTGCAATATTTTATCTTCAACTGAACTTTACTTAGGTTGTCGTCAGAAGTTTTATGTGATGGAGTTAGCAAGCAAAGTCAATATTTGGCATCCCCAGTATGTACTACTTAGAAGCCCACTCTCCAGCATCACTTCAGCAATCCATAACTGAAGATGGATGGCGCCAATGTCTGCCGTATTACCACACTGAGGCAAGCGGGGTAGGCTTTAATAGAAGAAATATACACGTTTAATGCCTTAAATCTGTGCTAAAGTGAACATCCCCAGTAAGGCCACTTTGTGTTCTTTGGCATGTTAACCACAACTTGTACAAAGGAAACTACCTGCAATTCTCTGCCTTTCACTCAGGATGAGATTTAAATCGATCCTTGGTGTCAGATAATGAGTCATGTCTGATGACACACATGGAGATTTATGGTATCTTGAACACTGCTCTCTTGAGTTCCAAGACCAAAGATCTAAACTTACGTGCAGCCCATTCAAGATTTACTGGTAGTTTCTGAAGTCTATGCTTAGACTCTTATCACCTAATCCTTACCAGTGAATTTGTTACTAATACATAAGTACTGTCTCTTCTCCAAAATTTTGTAGGTCTCTCCTCTGCCTTTGTCAGCTTAGTCTTGGTGAACACAAGAACCCTGATAAGAACTCCCTCCTGTAAGCCCTGTCATAATTATTATATCCTCAGATTTCCAATTGTGAAATTTGATTTTATACTGAGAGCTGTATGCCACATTTTAAATTAGACTGGGAAAATTGAAATATACATTTTGGACACAAACCTTCCCGGATGGATATCTTAGTAAAATATATAAAAATTTCTGACCATTAAAATGGTTGACACAGATGTAAAAACAATCTTCTCTCATTAAGGCTAGTTGCTTATGTTTACATCCCAGTGGAAATATTTCTGAACACATTTATTTATGAACCTATTCCTTTCCCTGTCTTGAAATCCAGTTTCTTCAGCCCGTGTTTCTGTCACTGGATCTGTGGGTCTTTTAGCTCATGCAGGATAGAAATAAACATGGCTAACAAGAAAAAGGTTATTAAGAATAATTTGTTGCATTCATTCACACAGTAATGTGGCTACCCCACAGGCAGAATGCCAAGTAAAGGTGGCTGGACCACAGGCTACATAGCAAGGAAACTAAGGGGTAAACAGCCATTATGGTTTAGATATGAGGTATCCCCCAAAGGCTCATGTGTGAGACAATGCAAGAAATTTCAAAGGTGAAGTGATGGGTTATGAGAGCCTTATCTTAATCAGTGCATGAATCCACTTGCATGGAATAACAATGATAATTAAAGGCAAGGTGTGGCTGGAGGAAGTGAGCATTGTGGACGTGCCTTTGGGGCATATATTTTATCCCTCCCCTGCACTCTCTCTGTTTCTGCTTCTTGGTGGCCATGTCCTGAGCCACTTTCTTCCACCATGCTATCTTGCCTCACCTCTAGCCCTGAGGAATGGAGTCAGCCAGCTATGGACTGAGACCTCTGAAACCGTGACCCCTCAAATAAATTTTTTCATCCTCTGAAATTACTCATTAGATCTGTCATTCACAACAACAAAAAATGTTGACTAAAACAACAAAGTGTATACATTGTGCAGGGCGGGGGAGGCTAGAAGTTAACAGATTCATAAACTATGTGGCGATCTCTCATTGGACCTGTGCCATTTTGCACAGCGTCAAACATATGCCTAAGATTGTCTGAGCTTCCCCTTGGGTATTTACTTCTTTGTTGCTAGTATGCAAGTACATTTAAGTAAAGGTCTTGCTTATTTGAGGAAATCATTTGCGTCAGATCTGCTTAAACTGGTTGGATATTTTCTAAGTTTTTAACATAGAACATAGATGTAGTCGGAAGGTCCTCCTGCCATTTATCTTTAGCACAGAACATGTACTTTTTTTTCTCTCAATAGTCACCAACTGGAACTTAACTCTACACTCCTGCCTGCAATCAAATGCCTAAAGACATCAGCATCACTTCTGAGAACTTTAAAATAAATTGAGTTCCAACACCCATTCCAATCCTGTAAAATCAATCTCTGAGGTGAAAGTCTAGGAAATAGGTATTTAAAACTACTAAGCAAATGATGACAACAGTAACTTCCCACAAGAAAAAGAAATAATGGGTACGATGGGATATTTATACATCCACCAGGATGGCTAACAAAGGGAGATGTTAGAAAAATGGCTCATGTTCTCAAGGAATGTTGGGAGGGGAAGAGCATTAGAGGGTCAATGGATGGAACCACTTTGTAAAAATGTTGAACTGCCTGCAAAGCTGATCCCACATATATCCTGAAACCCGGCATTCTGCTCCTGGGTCCATAACTCAACCTAAATGTGTATACGTTTACTAAAAAACATGTCCCAGAATGTCCATAGTTGTGTTCTTCATAATCATGTAAAATGTGAAAGTATTAAAATATCCATTTATACTCACCTACGGACAAATAAATTGTGGCATTTCAAGCCAAAAAGAGTGAACATGCTTTAATGAAAATCAGAGAACAACTCTATCAACAAGATGAAAGAATGAAACATAATGCTGGGTCATATTGCTGACGATGCCAATATGTTAGCTTTGTGAAAATTAATCAAGCTGTACACTTATGATTTTTTATTTTTTCTGTATGCATGTAAAACTTCAAAAAGAAACTAAAAAAAGAGAGAAAAAAATTTCCATGTCATTTTGCTGATGGACCAATATAATTTTCTGTTTTATTTTTTCTAGGTTGACCCTTAACTGTTTCAGCCTGTCTTCCATTGTTGAGGGCAAACCTACTCAGGCCAGAGATTTTGTGAGATACAGAGGTAAGGATATGGGTGATGGTTGATACAATCCTTATTTTAAAATTTTGCCATGATTCAATTTGAGAATAGTATCAATATCCAACTTTCTCAAACACTGGTGTAAATAATAGGCTTTGGACGGGTTCCATGAATCTGCACAATTACAAACACTTAAAATAATTATAAGGCAGGTAATCTAGATATAGGTCCCACTTCCAGAGAAATGGATTTAATGTGAACAAATGAATCATCATCAGTGTGGTCAGTCCAGGCACTGTGACCCAGAGACAGGACACACTTGGCACCTGAAGGCTATACTTGGCATCTCTGAAATCCTGTTACACGTGGCTTTCTATGTAAATGTGAGCTGCATCTTTCTTTCGTTGTCTTACAACAATGTCTCTACTGTTTATATTTGTAAAATCAAGTGATAAAAGCTGGAAGGTTTCTAACAGATTAGGAAGAATTCGTTTAGATAAAATGCAGAATTATATTAATAATGCAGAACAAGTCTCCTATGTGCAAAGCACTCTTTGTAAGTGTGGCACGTAGATCATGTGTAATATGTGTAATACATGGTTCCTGCAATATGAATGCACCAGGGAATATTTTCAGACGACTTTGAGTTTTAACTATTTACTTGTTGCAAACAAGTCCAATTCGTCACATGTCATCTTCCCAGGTGTTTAACTCTATTTTCTTTTTTTTTGCCAGTCAGACTTACTGAGAGAACTCAAGAAAGCAAACTACAGTTGATATTAGACTTTAGCAAATTGACAGCTATGTCATGGAGACATATGTGAATACACACCCTTGCACTTAATTGTTCTTTAGTAGATCTATGCAATTGCATTTATTTGACATACAATTATTTACAAAATCCTGATAAAGAAGAGCAAAGTTTATAGGCAGGACAGTCAGAAGTGCCCCACTCAGCTTCACAAAGGAATTCCTGCTACATTTCTAAAGCTTTCTTTTTCCCCCTTGATCTTTCCCTCTTTCTTGTTTCATCCCCTTAATTCAAAAACTGCACAAATTCATTGCAGAAGTTTAGAAAGTTAAAAAAATAAAATAAGCACAGAGAATAAGGAAAATCATTAGTGATATAACCACTCAGAGACTTGTTTAAATGTGTTTCCTTGATTTCTCTTAATCTTTTGTAGACACATTTGTGCACACGCATGCGTGCACATGTATCCTCTATAATTATAGTAATTGTTGGGTCAAGAGATGGCAGCTAGATAAAGAGGGGCTGGGCATCTGAAGTTACTCCACTGCGCACTCCACGATTTCCCGCACAGGCCAAAAGGTTGACTGCTCACCACTCTGACATCAACCAATCATCAATGAACACACTGACCTCTGAAATCGGCCCACATCTGTCACCGGGCCTCAGCCAACCAAAAAAAGATGTCTTTTCGTGAGAATTCCCCTCCCCTTGACCTACCCGTAATAGTGGCCTCTCCCAGTCTTGGGCACGACTTTCCCAGCCCACACTGGTGGACTGGTAAACCTCGCCCGAGAGTGGACCCCAATAAAGCCTTGCCTTTACTCCTTTGGCTAATGCTTGTGGTCTTTACTACTGAAGTAGTTATAACAATGTATTTTATAATAATAAGGAAGTATGCCATGCATACTATTCTGTGACCTAATTTTCATATAATCATATAGAAATAAATAATTTATAAGCTCAATTTCAAATTAGTAACATTTTTACATCAGCTTAAACTGCCTACTGTCTTTGCTCCAAATGAAACTATCGTCCTGTGCGCTGTACCCACATTTCAGAGAGAAAGCGAGAGCAAAGGAAGGAAGAAGGAAAAGAGGGAGGAAGGAAACAGAGAAAGGAAAGAAGTAAGGGAGGGAGGGAAGAAAGGTCATTTATGTGAATTGCAAAAATTTTACTAAAATTTAGTAATCTTTAAAAATAGCTCCTCTAATTCCTATTTTTTAAATCATTTTCTTACAATGTGCAACAATGCTTTGATATTATGCCTTTTATATGGCATAATTCATTGATCTTCAAGGAAAACTAAATCAAAAGAGAGAAACGTTCCTTTGTTTTCTCTACAAGTACAAAAAGAAAAAATAGATATTGAAGAGTCAAGGAAAAACTTCCAAGAAGATTGCATATTTTACAATACAAAGCTTTCTCTGTCTCAGGCACTAAAAATACTGGGTGTGAAGAATACCTCTGTCAACCTATTTGAACTCTACTTTGCATAAGTAGAAGATCATCTGACAGTCCATGCATATTCAAACTTGGAAAAAATGCTAATTGAGAATGAGTACCAACAATTTCTTAATTTCCAGGCTGAATATTCAGGTGATTTGACCAGTTTTTATAAGAACTATTTTCATTCGTTGGTTTAAGAACATTTGTCACAATTGATCACACTCTCCTAGCTAAATGCAGTTATTTTGATACTTAAATAATCCATAGGATGTTTTCATTCTAAAAGTAATTTATAGATAACTTTTAATGTTTAGAACAAAAAAGTTTTAAAACAAATTAAGTTTAGAGATTTTTACCTAAATTCATTTACAAAGAAGGAATATGGAAAAGGAATGCTCACAAAACAGTTTGCAAGAATAGTGAAACTGAAACAGTGATATGATTAAAATACATAATATTAAATATGAATTTGAGGAACTACTTCAATGATAATTTTCCTATTAATTTAGATTAAGAAAAAACAAATTTAAGGAGGCCAAGATAGGAGAATCATAAGTTCAAAGTCAGCCTCAGCAACAGCGAGGTGCTAAACAACTCAGTGAGACCCTGTCTCTAAATAAAAACACAAAATAGGGCTGGGGATGTGGCTCAGTGGTCAAGTACCCCTGAGTTCAATCCCTGGTACCATAAAAATAAAAGAAAAAACAACAAATTTAAGAGTAGAGATGTTTATGCTATAGTTACAAAAAAGATTAAATTGATATGAAAAGTTATTTTTATTGGACTACATGTATGTTTGTATAATGTATATAAAGACTATGCCACATAAGGTACAGAAAGTAAGAAACCATGATAAAGTGGACATGGGTTACCCACTTGTTTATCCATATGTTTATTTTAGTCCATTCATGTTCAAATTAGTTTTCTTAAAAAAATAACTAATTCAGTTTTTGAAACTTCTATGTGTTCTAGCCTTTATTATGAATATATATGTATTGCCAGTTTAGAACAATGGAACTTAATTGGCAGCACTCTTAAAATCTAAACATTGATTATTGGATGTATGTGTGTGAAAAAAAAAAACAATTCTTAAAATTGATATACTGTGTCCATGTTTCTTAGTTCTTCCAGCCTTCCAAAACCACATGTACATTTAATACCATCAGGAACTTCCCCAAATGCATATTTTAGTTCATAAGCAAAGGCAGCCCACTTGACATCAATGCACCTGGCAAATATAATGGGAAACTAATCAGGCAAAATGGGCCTATGATAATAAGTTATTGAATTTTTCTTGTGTTTTAAATATGTGGTGGAAAAATAATTTTTTATTCAGTGAAAATAGAAGATGCCAGGGGATGAAGTAAGTCACAAACTGCAGCAACTATGAAGAGAGAGGAATAGGATTCGGAAAAAATCACTCAAGAAAAAAGCTAGAAAGAGAAGAAAAAGGGAAATCTCATACAGAATGGAAAGCAAATGAGTTTGATGGCTTTAATTAGATGTAAAGGAAACAGTGGGAGGAAAAGGAAAACTTCAATAGTGCAAGCATAAGACTGTCTCAGAAGGTGACAGAACTTAATCCTATCAACATCTCATTTGCATAGCCATAGTAAAAAATAACAATGGTATTTTTGTGACCAAAAATATATGCAAAGCAGTCATTGTGATAGTTCAGTAGCTATTTTTGAAATGGAAATTTCCTTACAATTTGAAACAGCTCCTTCTTCAAAACACCAAGAGGCATCAGCCTCTTCTTTGGACCACAGAGTGTTTTTTCAATGTGATATGCTGGATTTAACCAAAGTACTCCTTTCAGAAGCAAAATTTACCCTTGCCTGTAAAAACCTCATGGATTTTTCTATGTGTTATTGGAGATTGTTACAAACATCTGAAAGGACTAATTGAAAAAAAAATGCATCAGTTTAATAAAGTGTTAAGCTGTCAGTTTGCTTCTTACTGCAATGAAAAAAAAATTACAAGCTCTGGGGGGAAAAAAAAGACCCAAAATAATATTTCAAGAGGAAAAGTGAAAAAAAATGTTATCATAGTTCCAAAAGAAGAAGGTTCTCATTGTTTATTAGTTGTGACTTCTTCATTGATATCTGTATAAACTCATATTTCTGCCACTGATTGTGTGCTTCTATTCAGCACTAACATTTTAATAAGAAAAAAATGTTAAATATCAAAGTAATAGATGAGCATTCCTCTAAAAGCCAATTTCATTAAATACCATCGGTATTAATCTTTCTAAATCTTAATTACAGCCTTTTGACATATTACCCCCCATTTGACCTTTTCTACTCAATTCCAGTAAAGAACTGTAGGACAGACAGGGATACCAGCCCACGTAAACCTACAGGAATGCATCATTTTAATGCTACAGAGCAAATGGGGATGGTGACCCGAATTATATTTCATTCAGGAGTCAAAAGGACCTCATTTTTCTAAGCAATCAACTAAGTTCTGACTTCCTCTTTCAGGATTAAGGCATCCCAAAAGAGAGGACCAGAAGTTTGAGCAGATAAAGTTCTAAAAACTAAGACCTTAAGAAAAAAAAAAAATATTGCTGAAGAATAAAACTTTCTGAACTAGATATGTGCCACAAAATTGAAAAACAATTAGTCATGGCAGCCTGTCATCAGCCAACCTGGAGTTCAAGTGCAAATCGTAGGGGATGGCAGTTCTAAGATTAAAAAAGTAATAATTCTGCTATTAAGTCACATTTGCGCCAATCAATAGCTCAAAAGCATCCTTATTTTGATAGATTCCTTAAACAGGTATTTGCAAAATCTTTGAGGAAAGGGGACTTAAAAATCTTGCCCCTAGGACTATGCAGACAGGCTCCTTATACCTGGCACCAGAAATTTGATTGGCAATCTGTTCAGTGCAGTTGATTTTTCCCAGGACTTTTCCCATTTTTCTTGATGTCTTTTTTTCTTTTGTGTCCTGTGTACATCAGTGTAGTGTATTTCTTTTTCTCTCTTGAATCTTTGACTTTTCCCCACACTTGTGTCTCTGTTTTCTGTATTTATTTATTTTTCCCTCTATTACATCATCTTTATGTCTTTTTGTTACAGAGCTGGGGCATTCAGGGAAACTGAAGCAGCACAAAGACCCTCCCTTCAAACCCTGATTCTTCTTATCAAGTCAGAAGATTTCAGGGACGTTGCTAAGAGAAACAGGCATGAGTTTATTGAAGGGATAGGAAAAAGGAAAGGAAACACTCTCAAGGGAAAGTGAGTTCTCTCAGAGAGAAGAGGGACCTAGCCTCTTCTTCATGCCAGTTTTATTGGGGATCCCAAAGAAGTTTCCAGAGAGTCCTGCCCAGGATATGTGATATGCTGGACTTAACCAGAGTATTCCTTTCAGAAGCCCAGTGCTCACCTTGACATTTGACTGATAGCAGGATGACATCAGACTTTCAAGCCCCCACTGCCGTGACAACTCTAGGTTATTTTGGCCCAATGTTGACTGGTTCTAACTGAATCCTTAACCACAAATGCTCGCAGATTTTATGGTTAGGAGAAATTATCCTCATCTTTCTGAGTTCTGAGATCTGGTCTGTGAAAAGGATTCCAAAAGTCTCTCCCTTCAGGGTAACATGGGTTCCTCTACTGACATTATTTTGGGCCTACATTTCTTCTGCAGATAGAAGGTAATTTGCTGAGGAATGTGACATAGCCTGTCCACTTAAGCCAGGCAGGGCTGCAGGTAATCTGCTTCTTGGAAAAGAAAGCATGTGGGGGTCTGCACAGTGGGCCCATCCTATAGAATTATTCCCTTAACCTTGTGATCCCACCACTCACATCTGTCTGTTCTCTATCACTTTCATTTACTGATATGTCTTGTCTTTCATTTTTCTTCCTTAGCAGTAAATTGAAGAATGAGGGATACAGAAATGGGGCAGTGGTTAATGGCATAAAGAATTTTGACGTTATCCTGTATGATATCTCTCCTAAGATAAAGCTTTAAGATTTACATATCAGCTAGACCTTGTGGAATAATAAATTTCCACTTATGTGAAGATTATTATAGTTTCACAATTTCAGAGCACATCAGTGAAAACAACAATGAAAAAACCTAAGGTGCACAGAATCTAGACTACCTTGGAGGAAGTCTGTGTTCACAGACATACAAAACTGAGCCACTGGGATATTTGAAAATGTTTATGATAGTGCCTTTTAAATAAAAGTGTGATTAATGGCTTTCTTATTTTCATATGGGAAACAGGCAAAAAATATTTGCCAAGAAAGTGAGTAAAAATCCAAAGCCACTGGAATTTAAAACTTACAGGTGCTTCTACAAGCCTGCCTCCAAGGTAACCAGACTCCAGTCAGTGTTCTACTGGACAAACGTCTGCTCTTCTTAATAACACATCAGTCTGCAACTCTGAACCACGATAGCCTTAGAAACAAGGTAAGAAAGAAATGTAGTGTGAGCCAGTAGGTAGCTCACTGTCTGCTCTCTGTACCTGAAAAAACACTTCTTCCAACGTTCAAACACATCAAACTCTCAAAGTGGTTTCCTCCATGGAGGGAATCCTGCCATTATAGAATCATTTGTTCCACTTCTTCTAACTTTCCATTCTGTCTTTTTTTTTTTTTACAGAAGATACTCTGTAGAGGATACATCAAGTATTATAAACATTAGTATATAATTTTAGTATGACTACTAAATCTTCAAGCTATTGTTTATTGAGGCTAATTTTGTGCTAGATATATATAGTGTTAAAACTTTACAAATGTTACCTTATTTCACAATAACTCTAAGGAGAGGAAAAATTTTACAATTGACTTTTATACCATCCATGTGGTGAGGCTTATACAAGATGTATTAATCTCCATCCAACAGTTATTTAGGGACAGAGCCAGAATATGAGCCCAGGTCTACAGAGCCCCAAAATCCATGTTACACACTAAACACAACACTCTACTGACTTTGCTGTTATTTTAGGTTGATTTCTTTTTGGCCTGAAGACCTTGTGCCCATGAAACATTTATTTGGGGGGGCACTGAATTGCTGAGTTTGCTGCACCTCTGGTTGATATTTAGAGAATTGTGGAGGAAGGTCATTTCAGAAGGGATTATTTTCAGAGGAGAGGAATGTTGAAGAAGCCAGCAGAACCTGAAAACACATTTCAGAAAGTTCCCCGAGATCCGCTGGGATGAAAAGCACAGGAGGCAATTTTCCATGTGCACATGCTGTCCAGATTCTTCTTGTTAGGTCTGACATGGTGCACTATTTCCATAATGCGCATTAATAAGGTAATTTTCTTGGAAAAATAAATGGGGCTGCATGCATGGCTTATTCAACTTTATTTCCATGGAAATTCAGTGGTTTGGTGCACTGTGAAGAAAGATGGAACCTTTCTACAGCAAGGCTCTTAACTCGAAGGTTTCACTGCTGACCTTTAACATATACTTTTATAAATTCACTTAAAGCCACAGCTTGGAGAAAACAACCTTACTTCTCTTCTGTTCTCCAGGGCTCATGTGCTCATGTTGCGCTAGTCATGTCATGTTAGGCGTTATAACTAAGAGGATCTTAGGTGACATCATAATGAGTTACAAGGGGGAAATGACAGGTAGATTGCAAAGAATCTGGCACCTTGAAATCAAAGAAATGACTTTTGTGGAGATGCCTTCCCCTTACTTCAAGATACTGAAGCCAAGCTGCTCTGATTTCATTCTAAGCATGTTTCCTGGGCATCTGGAAGATACTATTAAACACAAGGAGTCTATAAGGCTGAACTCAAAATGATCCTTGCCCTCTGAGGGCTGATGACCACATGGGGAGGAAAGCCATGCACTCAAAGAAGCAGAGTAATTATTACATAATTCATCAAAGCATGGGTTTGGATGGTGGAGGAGCTGGAGTAGTATCCCCTTCACTCACTGTGAGATGTTAATCAAGGTTTTTTTCTGTTTAAGTTTCAGCTTCCTTGTCTGGAAGATGGCAATAATAATATAACTCTCTTGCAGTTTTGTTTTGACAATGACTGAGCATAAGCTCTGATTCCTAATAATCACTCTGTAACCTTGTGCTAATGCTTTTAGAAATAACATCAGTAATAATACCAGAAGGTGGTCTGTGTTAACTAGATTAAATGAAGGCATTGTAAAGTGTTGTGCATGTAAAGAAGGGACTCTTAATTAGATTGTTGGAGTCTTTATGGATTAGAAGGTAGTGCTGAAAATATACCTAATAGGCAAGGTTTGAATAGAAATAAATAGCATGCATGATGGAAATGTAAGGAGGGTGGAAACAAAGAATCTGTCCACAGAAGAATGAAGAATTGATCTGAGCAGGGCACTGGAATATGAATAAGGCTACAAACTTAGTAACTGACCAGAGGGTGGAAAAACATCTACCAGGCAATAACTACTAAAGTATTTTCCTAAAAGAGCTGGTATTCCTGAACTGTTTTTGCAATGTTATAAAAATAGATCATATGGTCAACTGGGGAAAGGCAGGATTTAACAAATAGAAGTTTTAATTACAGGACTTTCCATGGCTTTTTAAAAGCCATGTGTATGGGACTGGGGCTGAGTGTGCATGGGCTTGTTTGAACATTTTACCATGGTTTCCCCATTTATAGAAAATAACACTCTTTCATGAACAATGAGGAAATTTTAATTTTAGCAATGGAAATCATTTGGTTTTATATGCAACAAACTTAGTGAGAAATATACAACTCATAGGTGTGCAAAATGAAATGATTTGGTTTTTATTTGTTTTAGCGTGTTGTTGATTTCAATCCTGATCAAGTCCCTCTTTCTGATTCCTTATCTGGGACACATTCTGAAACATTCTAGAGAAATTTTGAAATTACTATTTTGGGTAGTTTCAAGTTCTGAACTCTAATCTGAATCAAAGTTCAGTGTCCATTCCTCCTCCTTGAAGGTTCAAATGCTTTCAGTGGGTTAGGATGAGGGGAACAAGAAAAGTCAACTTTTTCCTTCATTCCTGAGATGGACACCCCATCCTTTTATTGGCCAATTCTGACCGGTAGTATTTCTGTGTGGCTGGCATCCCTTATATTAAAAAGTACTTGCACACAGACTCTTCACCCCAGGGAGATGTCCCATTTGCATCATCCTGTGACAGGGAACTTTCAGCTGAGTCATTCCTTCTACCCCTCCCTCTTGCACCAGGAAAGGTGCTGTACCCTTCAATATGGGGAACCAACCTGCTACTTCCCTGGTGCCTATTTGACCAACTGGACACTCACAATCTTGCTAAGATAGTAGGTAGGCTGTTCAACAGCTCCTCACCTGAAATAGCTTCCCTATTCTCTCTCCTCCACTCAGAGTGTTTTGGACACAGACCAGCAGGCAAACTGGCTGAACAGGGATCTGGCTTCTTCTCATTGACACCTCCAATCTTTAAGAGCAACTCAGTTAGAGTCACTATTCTCTTCCCTCAAACACATATCTATCTTGGCCTTTCAGGGAAGAAAATCCCTGTGGAAAGAAAAGGAAAGATCTCACCACCAGTCCTGTGTTCCAGTAGGGCTGAGGTCTGGATTCTCTCCTCCCTCTGTTTTATCCACTTTCTATACTCACAAAGGGTAAGAAAGAGGCTGAGGATAGAGGGGATCATTGACAGAAGGACAGATTATGGTTGGCTAACCCTGGTTTTTCTGGCTCTAGAATTTGGAGGCTTCTCTGGAGCCCTTTTTAATATATGAAATGCACATATTTTTGGTTTACATTCAGATTATCTCCTGAGCCACAACTCCTGATCAATAAAAGGGGTTGAGTTCACATTTACCAAAGCGGCAATCTTAAATTTGATTTTTTTTTTTTTTTTTAGTTCTGGATATTGAACTCAGGGACACACAACCACTGAGTCACATCTCCAGCCCTATTTTGTATTTCAGTTGCTTAGCGCCTGGCTTTTGGTGAAGCTGGCTTTGAACTGAGATCCTCCTGTGTCAGCCTCCCAAACTGCTGGAATTATAGGCATGTACCACTGCACCCGGCTTAAATTTGATTTTATGCATATACCAAAACACACATGCCTACATGGAAAAGACGCATAGTGAGCTTTGACAGATATATGGTGTCAGAAACAAACTTTTGCTGTTATAAGCCATTAAGATATTCGAGTTCATGTCTTACTGAGCATAACTTAGCCCATCATGACTGATGAAGATGTTCGGGGCTTCAGAAGAAAAATAGAGAAGAGAGATAGGGAGAGCGATAGTAGGGGAGGGGAGGTTTCAGTAGAGAAATCAGAAGTGCTCTCACTGAGCTATCATTTGATCTAAGACCCAAAGAATGTAAAGGAAGAAGCCTATTTAGATGTTAGATGGAGGTAATTTGCATTTTCCCCTAGTCGCCTGTTTGTCCATCATGAGACTCAGCTGAGCTCTTGACCTTAGTTGCCATGAGATACGTTTGCGGCAGTCCAACAATTTCCTTTTTTGTGCTTCATTTAATTTGAATGAATTTTATTTCTAGAACCATAGCCTGTCCTGTCCTTTTATTTACTGCAAATGAAGAACAGTGATCAAGACTCAGGAACATAGGATTATGGATATTCCAGTATCTGCCATAATGCTATCATCATGATACGTGTCTGTGAATATATTGTGCATCTTACATTGGTGACTGAGAACACATGCTAGGGTTGAGCCTGCAATGGAAGTCTTCTGCCTTCTGTGATTTAGTTATCTAAATGTGAAAACTTATTTACCAAAAACAAACAAAAATTTCACATGAGGGAAGCAACATCTCCAACTGCAGGAAAGTAACACTGTGAATAAAGAGTCAGATATTTCGTCTTAATGTGAAATGACCATTAAAAGCCAAGGGTCTCTTTTCATAATGTATTCGTCATCCACGGGCAGCTGTGTGGAAGAAAAGCTCGTTTAATGCGAGCAGAGTGTGAGGCACTCTGCAGACACTCAATCAATAATTGTGGAATGAATGTTGAAAGCCTATTTTTCTGCTCCTACTGGTAGACAAGTGTACTTGTTTTTATTTGTTTCCTGTTTATATGCTAGCTGTTTTTCCTGCCCAACATCCATTTCCCCTCTTTAAGAAGAAAGTGCACATTTTCTAAGGGAATTGCCCCAGAGCCTCTGCAGGTGGTAGTGTGGGTTGTAACAACCATGGCCCTGACATCCCCAGGTCAGGAGACACTCACGGGGGACCCAAGACCAGGTGTGCTGCATCTCTAGGACATATGAATTCTAAATGGAGTAAAGAAAAGGGGAGCATTGTTGGGCTGATTCCTTTCTGTGCTGTTGCTCTGTTTGCTCTGTGGTAACAATTCCCTCAGTCCTGTTTTCAAGATTCTTTTGTGTCCTGTCTTTTCAAGTATCATGACAGTTGGCACTTTCCAGCTCCTTTTTGCTACCCCAGAGTTATCAACTAGATAAAATAAAACTAAAGACAAAGAACAAAAACCAACCAAAACAAAAAGTGCTCCTTTTTATTTTCTGGTCTCAGTTTTCTGGTAACAGAAGAAGCTTATAGGGTACACATGTGAGGAAGAACTGGAAAGTCCTGAAGACAGTGGCAACTGTGATGCCACCCCCTTGGGCCAGAGCCCCATGTGCACTTCCCTCACCTCAGATTCCTTCAGCCTGTTATTCTCAGCCTTCCCAAGACTGCAGGGCTGTTCTTCCTCAGGAGACCTGAGATTTGCTGCCCTTTCCCACTAGTGTTTCTCCATTAACTTGTTACCCAGTGCCCGCATCTCATCTTCCATGCAGACATGATCAATAAACTAATCAAAGGAAATGCTGGTCCTCAATGTGTTAACACCCCATGGAGCTCTCTTTGATTAGAGGGTTACAGAGTCATATTGGGAAGCTGATACACCCTCTTCCAAGACCCAGTGCCAGCTCAGAGAGTCTTGTGTAGGCAATCCTTTATAATAGACAAAGCCCTGCTCATCTACTGTTCTGTTTCCCAATCATGAGAATGAGATATGGACCTGTTTGTAAATTGAAGGACAGGTGGTCATATTGGGAATCTTCTCTGTCTGCTTTTCCATTTCTCTTTTCAATAAAGATAGTAGAAGGAGACACCAGGATGCCTTAAGTTAGAGATGGAGACAAACATGTCCATTTATAACTTCAGCAAGTTCCTGGGAGCTCTCAGTCCAATAACTGTATCCCTGTGATAGGCATTAGAAACATACAATCTGAGCAGTTTATGATTTAAGCAGCCTTAAAATCTCCTAGTTTCAAATTTCCACATATGCATTCTATAGATTCTCTATGAAATGGTTAGTATATAAATCATCCCATCTCTCTTTGCTTCTGTACAAAGGTAGAGATCATCCACAGAGAACTGCTCATTTTACCTTTATATGGACCTGTTTGTGTAATGTTCTCGTTTTAGTTAAAATTCATCTTTTTACATTTTTTACTCAGTACTACGAGATCTATTCTCTAAAGGAACAAATGAATCTCTATGCCATTTCAACATATTTTACACCAAACTCTCACAAAGTCTACTAGATTCACTTGAAAGCTTAAATAGTAAGTTGCTAATAGCCCAAATAAACTAATTAGGAATTGCAATTTAATTACACATTAATTACACACCATTTTCTTTTTAATTAGTGTCACTTAAGGTGAACTGTGACTACAAATTTGTTTCTATTGATTGTGATAGTAATAAAGCCCAACTTAGAGTAACACCTTTTTCTTTTTTTTTCCTTTATTTAACATTATTCAATGGATTAGTGTAGTTTTACATTCCTTGTCTCTTTTCCTGGGCTATTGTACCAAGTGGATTAGAACTTCAAATGCTACAAAGATACAAAAGTGCTTTATTGAAAACAGCCAAGACACGGGTAATTATCACCCAGGTTTTTCAATGATTTCTTTTTTCATGTTTAGGTGGAGCTTTGAGCAATGAGTTTCTTTTTAAAAGAGAGAATAAAAAATATTTTCAGTGGATATGTAATACTTTTCAATGTCTCATCTATCGGTTTTCTTTGGATGTTTAAAACCTCAGTGTGACTTAAATTTTATGAAATGGGGGTCACTGACATATAAAAATGTACAACAAATATATATACTGAATATCCTGTGGACTGAAACCCAAAATTGTCTAATAAAAAGGTTATCCACTGTGTTAAGTCCATCACTGGCAGAAAATTTCTATTACTTCTAAGAGAACAGATTTGGCCGCCTCTTCAAAGAGCTGAAATTTTATGTTGACTGGAATTTATCCGTGGGTATTACTATGTTCTACTACCAGCTTATGGTATCTAATTTATAAAGTCAATTTACATGCAAAGCTTTTTTATTCTTTGTACTACTTAAATTCATCGCAATACATTTTATTTTCTTTGTGAAATCACTTCCTGACTCCCAGCTATTCAACACATAACTTTTTAAACAAAAGAAACTAATTTAAATGGTTTTTCCAATAAACCAATTCTAATTCAGCAACTGAGTCCATAAAAACTTAAAAAAAAAAGACTTTTCTTTTTTTAATAGATTCACAGGCAGGGGAAAAATCATTATTTTAAAACCACTATCAGTGCATTATAATATTTTCTGGTGTGGTTAATAAATATTAACAAAACTATCCAAAAAGGACCAGTGGGAAATAAGACAAAGGAAACTGGCATAATACTTTTAAAGAGGAAGGAAGGCCATTAACTTGTTTGTATTTAGAAGAAAGTCTCACTCTGAGCTCAGGTGCCAGCTTAGAGGTGTGGTTTTATGTCTAATGGGTAGATGTATGCATGTAACCACTTGCCTCCCACCCAGTGGCCCCATCACCCCACCATAGCTGGCATAATGACCTGTCCCACTTCACTGTTCCTGCCAGGGTCCTCTCTGATTGAATGCTTAGTTTTTTTACTTGCACAGGTGTAAATCTGAAAAAAAATCATCCTCAAATTATACTTCAACAAAGACAGGATTAATTACCATTTAAAGCCACCTATTTTTAAGAAAGATTTTGATTACATATAATTTAAAATAGAACCATAATAAGGATAACTTTCAGAAGGCCCAGTAACTAACGTTGTTCAAGGTCTGATTTCCATCACCATGAAGTAATAATGTTCTTGTCTTGGTGACTCTCTAACCAGTATGAACAAGTAAAATTATCCAAAACCTAAACGATGCTCTTCTTCTTGGTATAGTGAATTACAGATAATCTCAAGTACAATGTATCTTACTATCCTTTACCACCAATAAAACTGAGGAAGTAGAATGAATTCATTTCAATGAGTATATGATCTAAATATATTCACTGAAAAGTCCCAGTTTACCTACAGCACTACGTTAAACTTGTTAAAAAAATTTTACTTTCTGGTAGAAGTTTCTATGTCTCTTACTTAAATAAGGTTTCAGATATTAAGTAGTGGTCTAAAACTGAGATCTTTACTGCAGTCAAAAACCACTAAATGTGTTTTGAATTTAAATCATAAAACTATATTTTGCAACAAGAAGTTTTACATCCATTTCATTAGATTTTTTTTTTCCTAAGTACAATATTAATGAAAAACAACTTGGGAAAAAATTTCCAGAAATTTCTCATTTAGAAACAATAATGTTTTTGGAATTTGAGACACTATTTGGTTTTTGGTGCCCTGAAACTCATTACAAACTCAAAACAATGTTTAAAAACAAATTGTATTAGTAAATAAAGTTCTCATGTATATTATGTTTTCACTGTAGAAATTACTCTTAGAACTCATGCTAAAGAAGAATGTTTTCCAGCAATTGTCTTTTTAAAAGACAATTAAATTTTTAAAAAATTTAAGACAAACTTGTATTGATTTACTTAGTTCAGAAAAGCAAGAAGGACAGAGAAAGTTAACAATTGAAAAGTTTCTTTAAAGTGCACTGATAGAAGAACAAAGATGTATTTAGTTTTGAACCCTGAATATACAATAGCCATGGGAAGTGTTTGATGTCATTTCTTTTGGATTTTTTTTTTGTTTGTTTAATGATTTGGAGTCTGAAATGAGTCAGGAATCCAGTATGGTTTCTCTCTGAACAATTCACACAACATACCTGCGGAACAGGAAAACAGCTCTGTACCTTTCAGATGATTTGATATGCCTGGTTTAGACCTTAGCAAAACGAAATGGATATAAAACTGAATATAACTGAAATTAATTAGAAACTTGACTCAGGTGGATGGTGAAACACCATGAGGCTTTCTGAATCCTGAAATGTATCCTTTCATGAACTACATGTTGGCGAGAGATGATTGGGGTCTTTTTAGAAACTATAGCTCTATAAGGGCCCATGATTAAAATCTTCTCAAATACTGCCTTTGTTTAGAAACACAGAGTGTACAAAGTTAGGAAACAAGTAATTCTTTGCTTTTATATTGTACAAGAAAACATCTTTTACTGGTGTTGAGTAACATTGAATTAACAAGATAGAGAGAGTTGTCAGTAGTCACAGTGCAAAGAAACACATTGGGAATTTATTAGATTTGGATTTATCAGTGCATAGAAATTCATGATGTTTAACTTAAAGGCAAAAAGAGCAGAACACTTTGAATAATAGCTTGAAGTGGATGATTAGCTAAGGGGATGCAACATTTAATAGCCAAAATAAATTACTATAATTATTTTATTACCTATGCTAACTGATTCCATTGTTTTTATTGAAATAACAGCTCCCTGAGGAAGGAAACGGTGTTTCAATGAATCTCTGTTATAGGCTTGTGTATTTTCCTGCAGCAATCAAAAACAATGAAAAATAGCCTTCATTGATAATAATTTTAATGTCTACATTCCGGCACTTGGAGAAAATATCTCAACCAACTGTAAACACCTGGAAATACCTGGAAGTTTCTGGAGAGAAAGGAAAGCCTATTAAAGTCATATAGCTATTTTCAGTTCTTTGGCTCCCATATTTTCACATTTTATTAGTTCATACATTCACCATATAAGTCTTCTTTTGCCCCATTGCATTCTCCAGGAAAGATATTTTTGAGATTCCAATATATCTAACTTCTGAAGAAAAAAAAAAAGAGAGAAAACAACAACAACAAAAACACACACACACATGCCTGAATGCTTATGCAGGATGGAAGTGGACTACGTCAGTTTCAGAGGGTGTGGAAGAATGGAATAAAACTATTGTACAATCCGAGAAAGTAAATTGTTACTTGAAATTTGAAATTTATTTTGAAAAAAGAAGTTTTGTTTTCTTTTAAAAACATTCTGCATTATGAAGTACATAAACATATATACATATATATATGTATAAATATGTATATATATGGGACTCTTAAAGAAATTACCAACTTGAAGCAGACCATGTCTCTCTTCTTGTCTGAGCCCCATTCTATCTTCCTTGCCGTTCTCCTCTGCCTTTAGGGGCATTTTACCAGAGAATTTAAAAAATACTGCTAAGGTACTTCTTTTGTTCCTTCCACTGTCCTTCATTCCCAGTTGAGAAAAATAAGAGATCATCTGCCATTACAGGGTGTGGGCCCACAGAAACAAAACATAAAGTAAAAGAGAGGAGATTCAATAGATTAAGGAAAATTGGAGGGTAGTTATAGAGAAAGACTTTTAATTCAAGTTTGAAAGGTTTTTGCCCTCTTTTCTTTCTTTCCTTTTTAAAAAAATCTAAGTAGGTTCCTTGTATACATTTTCCAGTTT
>CM053405.1:132528766-132567579 GCA_028644305.1 Xerus rutilus | reverse complement strand
TCAGGACAGTGTGATAAGGTTCAGTATGTAGATAGTTAATGAATTTGAGTTCCTATTCTTCTCCCTACACCTACCTGCTAAAACAACAAAGAGCTGTGTTTATACATGGGCTCAGATCTACAAAGGTATTGCTCTCTTCTCACTCCTTCTTCTTTCTCTCCCACAGATGACTTCTATTAGTCCTTGAAAACAGGATTCATTCTCAGAAGATTTGCAAATTCTTATTATCAACAAAAAAACCTCACAGACCTCAAACCCTTTTTAAATTATTCTAAGATATTTTTAAAGATAGAAATTGAACACTGTTAATTTTCCAATGACTATTTGGAAACTGGATCATGAGAGGTTACCTTCTCAAAGAAATTTAAAAAACATGTTGCCTTTTCCGGAGGAAAAAAATCTGGCCAGCTGTGAGAATAAAGCAATGTTCCAGTAACACGGAGTAGCTCTTCAGCAGTTTTTCAATACTAGTCAGCGATACATTTTTTACAAGAGATGTCATTTAGAGGTTCTAAAATTTAAATACATTTGTGAACTCTCAGTGTAAGTAAGAAATTGATTTTTATGGGGATATGGAATTGTTTGGCTTAAAATTATAAAGTAATTGATTGAAGAAGCAATCATTTTAATAGAAAGATGTGTGTGTTTTCAATGATTCTCTCCATGAAGCATGTAAATTTCTTGATTTTTAAAAAATTTTTATATTTAGCCAAAATTTTTATATTTATTTGTGAAACACTTCTAAAGTAAACATTAGTTGTTACCTGTTACTTTTAAATATGGTCAATAATTATATAGATAATTATCTGCATACTGCAAATTTTTAGTCACAGACATTAGGAGAAAATAAGTTCATCTTAGGATTCTGACCTTTTCTCAATAAATCATTGTGATAGGATATTTATCTAATAAAACTGAAAAGGAACAAAAGTGTTTCAGGCACTGTAAATACTCAGGCAGCGGTCACAAAAGAGCTTAGAGAAGTTTCTCCTGGAGGCAACAGCTTGCACCTTCTGGGACTTTAAATTGACACACTTTTAGCAATTCTGGGTGGAAGAAGCTATCTTCAGGGCATATGCTAGCTGCCTGGCCTCACCAGTGGAAGGAGACTTGGACTCTCTTATCTCTAGGAAGAACACATCACAGTATCCTTGTAGACTAAATTAGCAAATTTAACTCTTTATAACTTCAACTCACAGAGAATGAACTCAAAATCTCTTTTTTTCATAAAAAGAGTTATATCTTCAAAAAAATTTAAAAATAAATCTAGTGAGAATTCCAGTTAACCATGGGATAAAAATTAGTGTCTAAATTGTGAATCTCCACAATCCTCAGTAGACCATGGTTAATGAGCAGTAAGAGTAAAGGAAATCATCAGTCAATAACATCGCAAACCAATGTCATTTTGAACAACAGAGGTGGGGGTGGAGTACCCCAAATCCAGTAAACAGATGTGCAAGTGGGTCTGAGAAGGAATATCTTATCTTTGTTTTCATATACTCAGAAAATAAAATTCTCAAATTACTTAGTAGAACTCATGATGCTTCATTTATATAATGTCTATATTTATCTATGTAACTCTATTCATACCTGTCAATCTATAATCATCATCTATGTGGATATGTAGATCAATAGATACTTTAGCCCAAAGCCAACATCTAAATTAATAGGGCAACATTGGCTTATTTCCCATTAAAGAGAGAACATAGCAAAAATTAAAAAATACCTCCACTGTTATTTAATAATTTGATAAAGATGTTGCTAATGTAGTCAGATAAGAAGAAACAATTAGAGTAATAAAATGAGAAATACATAGATAAAATTATGTCCACATATAGGTGATTAAACAATATATCTGAAAAATCCAAAAGATTGGATAAAATATTATAGTGAGCCAGGTGTAATGACACACACCTCTAATCCTAGAGGCTTGGGAGGCTGAAAGAGGAGGATTGTGAATTCAAAGCTAGCCTCAGCAAAAGTGAAGTGTTAAGCAACTCAGTGAGAGCCTGTCTCTAAATAAAATACAAAATATACCTGGGGATGTGGTTCAGTGATCTAGTGCCCCTGAGTTCAATCCCTGGTGTCCCCCCTCAAAAAAATACTATGTGAATGATAAGTTAGTAAAACAGAAGGATATATGATTAACATAAAATATGAATGAGTTTCACATAAATTCAAACTTCATTTTTGTAGCAAATTTAAAGATTATATGACTATTAATAAAGTTGATAAAAATGAGCAAAATGTAAATAAAAATTTCAAATTTCCAGAAAGACCAAAAGTAGAATTGGATACATGGAAAGCCAGACCACAATATCAGATGTATTAAATCAATATTATAAAAATGAAAATTGTCTCCTTATAATCACAAGAAATATGATTTATTATCTGAAGTTAGACAAGTTAATTATGACATCCTTGTTTAAAAAATTTTATCAAACAATCAGGATTAGGAGAAACATGTGAAAAGTGAGAAATCAGAGTCAAGATCAACTCATCAGAAATCGACACATATTGGAAATACTCAATGATTTTTTCCTTTAGTGTAACCAATGGCACATCAATAGTGAGATAGCAATACAACAAAACAGAGAAGCCCAGAATCAACCCTAGTACATAAGAAAATATAAGCTTTCAGTGATATCTGAAATCACTGGACAAAGTCAAATTTTAAATCAATAATACTAGGACAAATGACAGTCATTTACAAAAGGATAAACTTTGTGTAGCTCTCACACTCTACACCAGAATAATTCCAAATAGATTATAGATTAAAAAGTACTAGTTGAAAACAGATGAAAACTCCTTATAACCAAAGAGTGTGAATAGGCATTTTAGAATTCCAAATCTCAAAGCAACAAAAGATATGACAGTATAATAAATATTAAAAGAATCGTAAGTAAATTGCCAACAATCTTGGAAACTGTATATAGGCACATGTTTTATCCTCCTAGCACAGGAAAAGTTTCCAACAATTACCAGAAAAATGTCAAAAATCTTAATTAAAAAAAAAACAAACTAGGACATAACCTTGAAGAGGGTTCCATGAATAAGTAAGTAAAAGATCCTTTAATGTATGGAAAAATTCGTCATCTCATTCATAGTGAGACAGTACAAAATAAACTAGAAAGAGATGCTATTTCTCATCTATTAAATGGACAAAACTCAAAGTTTCAGGATGTGTTTTGGTGACAATTTTATGGGAAAATAAGCCCTTTATCATACTGCTGAGTTGCCTGCAAAATGGCATAACTTCTATGAAGAGGCTGTGGCAATGTCAGACAAAGCTATTCAGGTATCAACCCATTGACTCAGCATTTGCACTATGACAGTTGCATCTAAGAAAGGAAGAAAACCATTCAGATATGAAAAACCAATGCCACTGTTATTCATAGCAGAATTTTTGGAAACAGCAAAAGGTTGGAAATGATCCAAACACTCAGTATTAGGGGACTGGTTTATCTAATAATGATACCTCCTCAGAAGGCTGTGTTACACAGCTATGAAAAAGAACAGAAATCAAAATTTGTGTACTGATAGGAAATGATGTTCAGGACATAGTAAGTGATATGGTTTAAAAAGTTGAAAAGTGAATATACATAAACATGTACTTGCTTATTAGTACAAAAAAAAAACTGTAAAAGCCACCAAAAAATAAATAAATAAATAAAACTGTTTACTAATGAATAGTACAGAAAATAGAATGAATACAAGGTTTACTTGAAAAGAATTTAAGATATTTCTCTCTTTTTTAAACCATGAAAATCATCTAATGTATTTATTAAAGTATAATTAAATCAAGGGAAAAAACCTTAAAGTTAAAACAAGGCAAACTAATAAAATTCTGTATAAGATATTCTGTGAAAAAATAACTACAAAAATGTCTTCAACAACACAATGTTTTATTTTTAGTAGCATTGTTGATACAATTATTCAATGTCTGATGAATCAATTATGTATAGAGAGTAATAGTATTAGGAACCAAGTATTTTAATGTAATGGAAAAAAGAATCATATATTTAAAAAGTAAAGGAAGAAACCTTATACCGCTACATTTGTATTGGGAATATCATGTACAGTTAAATGTATATTTCTCACTATCTACTTATCTGTATAGACACACTCCATCTCTATTTCTATTTGTCTACCTTTGTGATGACAACCTAGTAGAAACAAGCACACCTAGAACTACTGTTTAATGAGTATTTCTGACTAAGAGGACCAGATTTCTAGAGAAAAGGGCTGATCATCAGGTCTAAAGCAGAGAAGGGAAAAGAGCTTAGACTATCACTTGTGAGAAACAAGTGCAAACTAATGGGAATTTAGCCAAAGGACACAGGGGTCAGCTAGCCAAATGTGAGACAACTTTGGTCAAAGGAGAGGGAAGGGAGGGGAGGGGACATGGAGGCAGGAAAGAGGTGGAATGAGATGGACAACAATGCCCTAGGTACATGTATGGCTGACATATGGTGTGACTCTATATTTTGTACAACCAGAGAAATGAAAAGTTGTGCTCCATTTGTGTACAGTGAATCAAAATGCATTCTGCTGTTATGTATACTTAGAGTAAATAAATTTAAAATTTTCACAAATTTGAGATAAAGCATTTCAACTCACTGAAAACCCAAATAAAGTATTTGAGTCTTAGTAACACTTTTTGCATTATGCCAATATATCATTCCTTCAATATATTTTCATGATAATTGTGAGAGGACAGAAAAGAAAGAGGCATGTGTGCATATTCCAACACTTACACAATTACCCACATACCAACACATACATGCACAACTTTGCAGGAGAAATATCTGATGGTCCCTAACCTCACCAAATGATCCACCTGGGCATCTATAATTGGGAGTGACAAGTTGACATTTTGTGTTTTCTGACCTGATACATTTGAAGAAAACTACATTATCTAATTAGCATTCTTAAGAAGCTAAATTGAATATACACTCTTTTAGTCTATATAAAATACAAAAGACACAGGGAAAATGATACCTATGAGACAATCAGGCAAATTCAGAATATGGAACATTCTACAGGACAAGAAGTCAAGTCTCTTGAAAGAATTAATGTCATAGGACAAAAGAAAAATTATCATAGGTTTAAAAACAATAATAATCCAAAACAGCTAAATAGGACAGGTGAATGCAGAATGACTCCTTGTTAGGGACAAAAACATACTATAGAAGTTATTGGGGGGGGGACAAATAAATTCATTTATGGTTTAGTATTAGAGATTACAATTTTCCTTCAATAAATAATTGATTTCAGAACTCATCCTCTCAATGGTGATGGACACCCAAACCCATAGATGCTCAAGTCCTGCATATAAGATGGTAGAGGATCTGTACAAAACTTACGTCTAAGAATCCTTTCATATACTTACAGTATCATCTCTAGATCACTTATAAGTAGCTGTTACAGTGTACCATTTAGGGAATAATGACATAAAAATGTCTGTACATGGTCAAAACAAATGTAATTTTAATGTTTTCAATTCAAGGTTTGTTGAATCTGTGGATATAGAACCCAAAGGTATGAAGCGCTAATTGTATCAGGTGATATCACTGGATTTCATAACTGTGATGGCATATTGTCATGCAGAAAAATCTCTTAATTCTTAGAAACACATGCTGATTTTTAGAGGAAATGTGGCATGCTGTCTGAAATTTGCTTTCAAATGATAAAATAAAAATAATAAAATAAACCTAAAGATAAAAGAATATCACAAAATGCTCACTTTTATATACTAGATATGCATTTCCAATACACTGCCCTTTCAAGTTCTCATGATGTGTTAAATTTTTTATACCATAAAGTTGTGATAAGTTTCTGGCAGAACTTGGTATCCTTTCAACAGGTGGTGTAAAAATTGTCCATTTACATGGTTAATATTGCATGCCACTTCCTTTTAAACAGAAACCAAAAGAAATACAACCTTGATTTTTTAATTTAATTTTACTTTGTTAGGTCTTCCTTTTCAAGATATGGCTTCCTCTCCTAACACCCTAATAAGACAGGAGAAACTCCTAAATGTAATTATCATTGCTAAATTGCTAAGTCATGGAACAGCAGGGACACTCAGGGCAGGAGGTGTCAGAGGGCTGATGAGACCAAACTGAGACCGGTCACTTCAGGAGTCAACCTGTCTTTCTGTCTTGCATCAGCTGAAGAATTTGGGGTTTTAGAAGAACTTAATGAAGGGGGAAAGCAACAGCTAGGTCTTCAGGAAGAACTCACCAGCCACAGAAGTAGAAATACCCTGCACCCTGGTTGCAATGCACTGGCTGCTTCATTGCTCCAGCTAGCACTGAAATTCCCAGAGATAACTGGGCCCACCACCGGCTATGTGCTGTGTGGCTTACCCTTCTTCACTGACAACCATATTGTGGACTTTAGAGGAAAAACAGATCCCCTGAAAATAAAATCAAAATAATTTCAAAGAGAAAATGTCTTTGATAATGTTAGAATCATCAATAGTTTTCAAATTAGCTTACATATACACACCATGGAAATGTTGAAAAATCTATGCATTTTTCATTAGAGTGTTTATTAATAGACTTTGTTTTTGGAGCAATTTAAGATTCACAGCAAAATCAAGTAGGAAATACTATAATTTCCTGTATATTCACTGTCTCCAAACAGGTCCAATCTCCCCAGCTAACAAACTCTCACACCACCATGGTCCATTGGCTATAATTAACAAGCTTATAAGACATAACCCCTCCATATATGGCCCAATGGCATTTGAGAAAACAGTAGAAGCAAGGAGACCACTTTTCATTTTCTCCTCTTATTCTTCCCCAGAGCAGGTCAGGAAACCCAAGAAGGTCTGTCTCTGACCTCCTCTTTCCTTTATCCCCTGAAAACCCTAATGAGAGGGTCTCACCTATGCCAAGAATTTGAACAAACAGGCTTTGCTAAGTTTGCCTCAATTTATTATCATAGATTGAATCCTTTTGCTCTTTAGTTAAACTTCTCTATGACTGCCCTTAAAACACACATTTCCCTGTATTTTTGGGTCTTCATTTCCAAAGGCCCCTGTGTCATGGAAAACTCATATTAAATAAATTTGAGTGCTTTTCTTTCGCTATCTTTCTTTAGTTATGGGGGTTTTAAGGAAAAACTTAGTCATGGGTGAGGAAAAGGCACTGCATTTCTTTCCTACACTGGTGCGACACACCATCCCTCAAAGTCCATAGTTTACAGTAGGGTTCACTCCTGCTGTTGTATATGCCAAGGGCTTTGACAAATGCATCCACCATTTATTATCATGCAGAACAGTTTTACTGCTTGGAAGATACTATGCACTACACTATACTTATTTCTCCCTCCCTCCTCTCTAGCCTCTGGCAACAACCAATCTCTTTACTGACTCTGTAGTTTTATCTTTTCCAAAATGCCATCCAGGGAAATCGTTGAGTATGTAGCCTTTTCCAACGGCTCCTTTTACTTAGTAATATGCATTTAAGTTTGGTCATGCATATTTTTAAGTGGACATCCAAAATGTTTCAATACAAGCTGTTTCAAAGGATACAACTCCAAGGATACTGTAAAAGCCAATGTTTAGAAATAAAATTTATATTTATTAAAATATAATTTTTAAGAATAGATAAAAGCATGATTCTTATACAGCAGTAAATATGAGCACATGGAGTGCAAACTTTAGTTAACTGGTTAAAGAGGCAATGTGAGAATATTAAACTAAAACTGGTTTAAAGGAGAATTCAGTGAATGGATACTAAATGCTGAAATAAGGGTACAAATAGAAATCACTTTGGGTTTTCTGTATAGGAAAGAGGGTTCTGCATCCATTGGATAGATCATTTTCATATCTATAGATGAGAATTACTTTACGAGCTCTTGTTCATCTACAATTTAAAGAGTTACAAAATAGACAACATACTGTTTTCCTTATACATCATTCTTTTATACGCATCCAGAGAAATGCAAATTCCATAGTAATTTGACACAAACTTTTATATTTATATATATATGCACACACACATACATATACACAATCAATATTATTTAAAATGTCATTTCTATTTAAAATGACTTTGTCTTTTTATAGAATTTTATCTTATAATATTTTACTATTTTTTAAAAATTTTTACTATTTTCTCCCCGAAACAAATGTATCCTCTTAAATTTTTTTTTGTAGGGTCATAGGCTCTAAGGGTTAACAAATTTGGGGTAATTCAGTTAGCAAAATCATCATCATTAATACATAATTGATCAAAAGATACACATACACATGAATTCTGAAAAACAGTGATAATAAAATTCACTGAAAAGCCATCTCTCAAGCAGATGGCCTATGGGGGTGTTATTTTTCCTCTCAATATCAAATACAGATGTATTTGAAAGGTCCTTTTTGTTACCCCAGAGTTTTTGTTTCTATCTGAACAACACAAGTAGAAGCTTTAGGATGTGGGCTGAATCAATGCCCAAGGTTCTTCTGCAAATTTAGGATAAGGTTATCATGACATAGGATGATGATAAGAGGGCTGTTCTGTGAATCGATTTTAGGAAGGGATTAGGAAAAATACAAGGATTTGGGAATCAGATCCCTTTAAGCTGTCCACTCTCTTGGGTCTTTTGCAAAACTTTAATGTAGACTCAGGAATTCATGTACCAGATTGAAGACTGTTGTCATAAATCACCCAAAGGTAATTTGGTCAGAGGCGCTCTGCTTCTTTCCCATTTCTCTCTGTAATCTCTTTTCATAATGCAGTTATTTATAATTAAAAAACTTTACTACCAAGAACATTTTGGAACATACCCACATGTAACTAAAGAATAGCTCTTTCATAGACTAAGTTTTCATAATTTCATTTTACTTTAAAGCTACCTGATTTGTTACCTGTGGCCAGGGAAACATTGTTCTTTAAATAATAGCCATGTTAACAAGAGGTATATTGATTGCACCCATTATATTAGGCATTTTATGGAGATATATCATTTAGTCCTCATTTATCCTAATCTGAATTTTATAGGCTAGGGTACTAAGCTTAGTTTAGCAAATAGTATTCTTTGTTCAAGGTCACAAAACTAGGTGTATGTGATTCAGTGTATACATCACTGCAAATGCCATGGTTTAATTCTTTGCACTATTCTGTTACAGTCACTTGGTTTGAAGTTAAAACTTAATTCTTTTGTGTTTTAGGGATTCTAGTATCTCCTATATTATATTTAATATTTCTTTACCTTGAGTTTTAATGAATCAATTTTATAGTGTGGCTTTTCATATTCCTTACCTCCAAAATACTTGATTTAGAAAAGCTGAATCTAAGATTCCTTTCCAGCACTAGAGCTTGACAATTCTACAACTTCTTTTTTATTCTTCAGCTTATTGGAAACGTTTCACATAAAACAATTATTAGAACAACAAAATCAATCTGCCAATCTTTTTCTTTCTGGCTGGCAAAAGCATCTTCTCCAAACGAAATCTAGTTATAATTTTATTCTGTCTCTTGCTTCCTGCCACTCCTATCTCCTCCCAACTTTGTCTTGTTATAAGCTGCTTCTTTATTTTTTTTTATACCACTCCTGCCCCTTTACTGGTCACTGATTTGCAAAGAGTCAAGAAGGCCTGCCAACCAATTATTTTGAAAGTCAGCTTTAATACTTGTTAACCTTTTCAGCCAAGGAAAGAAGGCTCATACTATTAGGGAAGGCACTGGCTCTTCACAGAAGCCATTTCCTTATGAAATCATTTTAAAAGAGAGAAAAGTCCTCCAAAATATTTTCCTCACTATTGTGCCTGGGTAACTGAAATATCTGCTGTTGGAGTTTTCCCTTAACACGGAGGCACTGAGGTCCTGGTGGGATCCTTCCTTGAAAGGACAGTGAACGGAGCAGGAGGTGAAGGAAAAGCAGAGTGAACCATAATCATTTATAAAGTCGTTTAAATTATTTGACTTAATAACCATTTCATAGGATACTGGAGACCCTGGGAGAATAGGGCAAGGACCAGGTAAACTCAGTGTTGAGATTGGAGAGTGGAGAGAGCACACTGAACTGAGAAGCAGAATAACTCCTGGGAGGCAGGGAACAGCCTGAGGACATTCTGGTGAAATGACAAATGGAACTTGGAACTCTGCCTACTTCACAATTTTGCCCAAGGCCAGCCTATCTATGGAGGTCATCTTCTTCAACCCCAGACTTGCAGACTTGATTGCATGGAAACCGCATAGGACAGTTGGGTTCCTACCAGTACCAAAATATCTCCAGTGAAGGAGATCCAATAACCTTGGCCCAGAGAAAATTGATCACAAACTGTTTACTCTACATTTTTGAAAGCATAAATACCCACAGCTAGGCAATAATGATAACTCTTTATAAACTACACCACAGCAATGTGCTGAGATGACCCGGGCACTGCACAAGCAATAAAAACACAGTACACTTCCTTGCAAATTAAGCTGTGAAGATCTGCCTCAAACCTTCTAGAGAGATTTTTCAATAAAAGGAGAAATGTCTGCATATTCAGCCCTGCAGTACACTAACAGCACCAAGATTTCTAATTACAAGACCTGTTCTTACTAAAATAACCCTCAGGCACACACATCTGCAGTATAAACTCCCACTGATAACTGGATTTCAGCTCTTAGAAGGGCAAGCCCTCAGAAGAGGCACTGAGTGACAGATAAGGGTTTGAGAAACATTGCACAGGAGAGGTACCTCAGTCTACGCATCTCTGGATGTTCTAATGGTGGCTGTATCAGAATACGTAAGTGCTCAGTCAGAAACAGGGCACTGAAAACTGAAATGGAGAAGGATTATAATTTATTATGTCTACCATCTCATCTTCCCAAGGTATATAAACTATTCCTAGAAGGTGGAACACAATACAAAATACATCATCCAGAAACCTTTTCTTGGGCTAGGAGTAAAGGGGGAGCTCAGTGGCAGAGCAGTTGTATAACTTGTGTGAAGCCCTGGGTTCAATCCCCAGCACTGTAGAAGAGAAGAAAAAGAAATAAAGGAAAAAAAAAATGTGTCCTTCTTCCTTAACAATGTTTGCTGGCCAGGGCTCACCTGCCAGCAGTCTTGTTTATTAGAGTCTGCTTTATTCCTGCATGAGGGGCAAAATGTTAACATGGGTGGCAAGATACTAAATTTAAAATATGCACCGGCATGCAGAATTAAAGCAGAGATACAAGTTCTCATTGCTCTATTCACCTAAGGAGGAAAATATTAGCACACTGCTTTAATTGGCTTTTTTCTATGATCAGTTCTTAAAAGTAAATCATGCAACTCTAAAATATCACCCTAGGAAGTCAACTTAAATGCATGTAGCATTAGAAATCCTTTTATTCGCTTTTATGTTAAAGAGAAGAATATAGATTCCTTAGTTTTTATTTGTCAGCTCTTTTCTCTTTTCACGCATGCAAGTCAATCATTTTGAGGTGATTCCTTTTTAAACTTAATCCCACATTCATATGGCAAGCCTTAATGAGTCCACTAGGAGTAAACAAATTAGTCTCCACGATGTATTATGCATTAATTAATCAAACTAATAGTATTGTATAATGTGCGATAGATGAAAATTAGTTCTAAGTACAATACTCACATACAAGAAGAGAACCAGAGGAAAAAATAGGGAGTAATAAGGAAAAATCAGTTCCTACAAATATAGTTAAATAGCTCAGCTCTTCTTCCCCATTTCTCAGTCCATTCAATGGCAAAGAGCATAATCAAAGATGGCTTTCAGTTGAGATATCTATGTGGCGTGGAAACTGAGAGGAAGAGGACAGCATCTGTAAGCAACAAATCTAGGTCCAATAACTGGTTTGCACCTGCTTTTGTGCTGCTCAAGAACAGTTAATTCTTTAGTATATTTGTAAATGGTTGATAAAGAATTAAAAGAACAACATTCCAAGACACACAAAAATTCAAATGTCAATGTCAAGGGGCTGGGATTATAGCCCAGCGGTGGAGTGTGTGGGGCCCTGGGTTCGATTCTCAGCACCACATACAAAGCAATAAAATAAAGACATTGTGTCCATCTACAACTAAAAAAATATTTAAAAAAAAATTTAAAAAAAAACAAAAAAACAAATTTCAACGTCAAGAAAAGAGGTGTTACAGGAACCGTCACATACACTTGTCATGTGTCATCTACAGATGATTTTACACTGTGCTGCCAGTGGATAAAATGAGACAGAGACCTTCCTGTAGGCAAAACCAAAACTATCTGTTCTCTGGATTTTCACAAGGTTTGCCAATCCTAGAAGAAAATGAGTTCTCTGGAAGGACAGCACGTGGACATACATGGTGCAGGAATACCATTTAAAAATTGGAGGGGAAAGTGGATGCTGTCTTATGATTCACAAGAAAAAAACATTACTTCTTGCTCTTCCTGCCAAGTTCTTCCGTCTAATTACGAAAAAAAAAAAAAGTCAGACAAACACAAATGAAAGAAAGAAATACAAATGTGTTCAGCTGTACTTTTCAGAAGAGATAAGATAATGAAAGATAAAGACAGACTGAAAACTATATTAGACAGTTAAGATGATAACCGAATTTAATGTTTGACTCTGAATTTGTATATAAAACCAGACCTTTTTTTTTTTTTAAATTTTGGGGTCATGAAGGATATTATTTTAATAGTACGGTAAAATTTAGATAACTTTGGAGATTAGACAAAAGTATGATATTGAATTTAGTTTTTCTTTTTCTTTTGGTACCAAGGATTGAATCCAGGGGCACTCGACCACTGAGCCACATCCTCTTTTTTGTATTTTATTTAGAGACAGAGTTTTACTGAGTTGTTCAGGGCCTCACTAAATTGCTGAAGCTGACTTTGAACTTGCGATCCTCGGGCCTCAGCCTCCCGAGCCACTAGGATTCCAGGTGTGCCCCACTGCACTGGTTAGTTCTTTCTTTTTTTTATCATTGTAATGTGGTTTTCAAAGAGGATGTTGTTGCTTTTAATGGAAAACACAGAAGTACATGAAAATAAAGTTTTAAGTGTATTACTTGGTCTTGAATGTTTCAGGGAAAAAAGATGTATGTGTGGGCATGAATGCAATATTTATGCATGTAAATTTATGCATGTAAATACACATCTACACATATATGTGTGTATATATATGATGGGAAAATGCAAATTTGGCAAAATGATGAGGAATCTGGGTAGAAGATAGAATAGTTTATATAATTCTTAAAATTTTTCTATGTATCTTAAATTACCTAAAGTTAAAAAGTAAAAAGAAACAAAGAGCACTTCAAATCGTTCCTTCATCCTTATTAATATGAGCCACAAACCACTAGTCCTGTAGTTCATCTTGGTTCTCAATACCTGGGCTTGGAGTGGTTACTTGGTGTGGTGGTTCTGTATTACATTCAAGTAGCCAAACTAGAACTCCCCTTCCCAAACATCCTTTTTTCTGTGGTTCAGAGTGAGTAGTGGACATGGGCAATTCCCAGAGGGTTTGCAAGGTACAAAGGGGAGCAGAAGCCATTATTTTTCCTGTATAGTCGGTACAAGATCCAGCATTAGGTCAGCAGCTCACAGTGCTATCGGTGATATGATAGCTCCCCTTGCTGGTGTGGGACACAAAGATCCTCCAGCTCCTACCATGTCTCTTCCTTTGGCATCTTGAGTTTTGGCCAATGTGTGCAAAATTTGAAGGTGCATTCTAGAGTACCAGCTGTTCTTGAGGTTATTCTGGCAGCAGTTGTAGGTGGTGAGAGAGAGACACAGATTCAGTTGTCGTGGCTCTCACCCACTCTCAGCTCTCTGCGTGGCTGTCACCACCAGCTCCCAAAGTCATATAGGGTTTGAGCCTGGTTTTCAGATCCTTTATTCTATATCACTTATAGTGGCTCTGCTACATTGATCAAACCCTGACTCTGACTGTGGTCTCCTAAAGTAGTGCAAAGCTTGCTTAGCAAGCACTTGATCCCTTCAACTCAAGCCTCACATCATCTCCTTACCTTAGAAAGCATGCCATTATCACAGAGTCCTAGCAAAGTGCACTGAGACTACATATTAACAAACATGAATAAAATCACCATTTGCTGAGTGTCTACTATGGAACACATCAGCATTAAAACTTGCCAACATCCCACCGCTAGTTTCTTCTCTAGTCTTACAGTTGAGAAACTGAGGGTCAGAGATATCAAGCCATTTGGTCAATATGTTGCAACTAAATGATGGTGAAACAAGAATCAGTTCTGCTCAAATCTCAGGTTATTTTTCATTGTGCTAAGTTGTTACCTTGGAAAAAAAAAAAGGCACCTCCTCACCTTCCAGAGGCTGCTTTGTGAGTGTCCATAACTTTATTGAATCCCAACATTTCATTCTTGCTTACACTTCACAGCATTATTATGTATTTGAAGAGATGCATTGCTGGGAATATGTTACCATCCTAGGGCAGTTTTAATGTCCTCAAAAACAAAACACTGCTGATATGCACAGTAAGAAAATCACAAACCCCTCCACTGAAAACTGTTTAGTCTTCGCATATAGACAATGTTATTAATTTTCTTAATCTTTGGAGTATTTCACCCTATTGCAAAAAATAATAATTCTAATTCAACAGTTTTTGATGCATTTCCACATCTATGATTTTATTTAAGGTTTATAATAACAAGACTAGGAAATCTATGTGGCTCATTTTATTAATGCTTGTTTTACAGAAGCACAGATTAAATCTAAAAGAACACACAAATCATCTTGAGTAAAATCTGTTCTTTTTATCTATTTGTTTTCTTCCTCCTTTAATCTAATAAGAACACTCAGATTTTGCTAGAATTCCCCCATCCCCACACAATTTCAACTTCCTATAGTTGGTCTGAAAGTAGTTGCCACCTTCAACACTAGACAAATTATCCAGGCCTGGGAAGTCACCACATACTGTCCTCCTGATCATAATATCATGTTCAAAACGCCATTTTATTCAGGGCTCATTGTAGAAGGAAGACAATGAAGGAAACATCTTCTTTACCAGCACTTTCCCAGAATGTCAGCCTAGCGTTGCACAGGTCAACAGAGAAGTAAGCTAAGTCAAGAAAGGTCATGCTACTCGAGCACCAAGATCCGGCTATATCAAAACAACTAACTCAGAATTTCTCCAATACATTTAAAATACAAGTTTAGCATCCCTAAACCAGAAAATCCAAATTCTAAAATGTTTCAAAAACCAAAACTTTTGCATGCTGACATGATGCCACAGGCAGAAAATTCCACACCTAACCTCATGTGATGGGTTGCAGTCAAATTTCAAGCACACTAAAAATAATGCATCAAATTACCTTCAAGCCATGTGTGTAAGAAATACAAATGAATTTCATGTTCAGACTTGGGTCCCACCTCTACAATATTATGTATACACAAATATTCCAAAATCTGAAATACTTCTGGTTCCAAACATTTGGGATAAAGTACACTCTAACTGCATATTTCATATTCTCCATCTCTCTCTATCTTTTCACCACTGCCTTGCTTTTCTCTCCTCTTCCTCAAGCTTTCTCTCATCCTCTCTCTCTCTTCTCTCTGGTCTTCTTGCCCTCTCTAAAATACTCCCCATTCCTTACTCTCTCCTGTCCTATAACTAAGCTTTGCAGCCAAAAAGACATAATTCACCCAAAGTTTGAAGTCTTAACTACAGAATTTGGAATTCAGGATACTAGGTATATAAACATTTCTTTACTAGGCAAGCTACCTCCTTAGTAAATGGCAGTTTCCCCCTTGGCTGGGATCTACTTTCAACCAAGCACTCATTTCTACTTTTATTCTCTAGAGAATTTGTTTCACTTGACTATCCATTGAAGAAATTAATGCTTGTAGGACCTGACATTTTTCTCAGCTGCATAATTGCATATGCAGGATAAAGGATACCAATAAGGCAAGATTGATTTGAGTCCTCTATTTCTGTTGAAGAAATCCACTTGGTTTATGCTATAATCAAAGTCCAGAGATTGAAATAACACCAGTCATCAAAGTCTCCTTTAATCAATTATTTTTATTATGTTTCGGGAAGATTTATAAATGAAAACAAGCATTTCTGAATTATTTCAGTGTGTGGTATTCTTTTTTTTTTTCCCTATTCTTTTATACTAGAGACTGATAAATCCTGTAAAGGACTATAGCAGGAGTCACTATATTATACTGAAATGAGAACACTTTTGCCTGAGTAATGAAGAAGCACACAATATAAAATTTATAGCAAAATAAAAGTGATATCGTATTATACCATAAAACCATCAATTGGATTATCACTGAATAAATGGTTCACTGTTTACTTGCACGTAGCCAATATGTTGAATGAGCAGGACGTGCAGGTGGAAATTACAAAACAACTTCACTTCATTGGTTGATCTCATCTAAACTGAGATTAGTATACTGGTTACCAGAGACTGGAGAGGGTGGGTGGTTGGGAAGGATGGGGAAGTTGGTCTTTGGGTAGGTATTAAGGTAGTTAGATAGGAGAAATAAGTTCTGGCATTTTACTGCACAGTAGTATGTCTATAGACACTGTCTCCTGAAGCAGAAAGGTGCGTGTATTTGGCTTCTTTGTTTCTCTACCTTGTCTTTGGCTTTTCTTCCCTCGTTCCCTAGGCTGCCCGTGGCTCATTCAGGGTTGAAACAAGACAGAGGAGAGGAAGCTAGCAGGAAAGGTCATTCTGCGATGACCTTATGTAACAGAGTGTTAACTTGGTTTAAAGATGGTAGATGTTCAAAGGTGATTCTTTGGGTCACATGTGTTCCTGTTCACTCCTGGGAGATGCCCTTGATGCTCCTCTTAATTGGTGGCATATTTCCTTCAGCTGGCTGGTCACCATTTCTCCTTAATTCTACACCTCACTGTGTCCCTGCAGCCTCTGCTGCAGGGGTCACTTGCCCTGGGCAGATGCTCTTAAGGCAAGCAGCTATAAACCAGCATTCCCAATGAGGGATGGAATGTAGTTATTTTTCTCTTGCCTTTGGAATGATAAGGTGTGGTGGCTTCCACATGCATCTATGTTCTCTGGTACATGTCAAGCAGATTCTGCTGTGGCCTTCTCTGCAAGAGTCCATCAGACACCAGTATGCTAGATTCACTCAACCCCAGGAGACTCATCTCTAGAATCTCCAAGAAGTCCTCTAATAGCCTAAGGGAGGGGAAGAGGAAACCATCAGTCCCCCTCCATCTTGAGTAAGTTATTCAAGAAATCCTTTGGTTTCCAATCTGCAGCCCAGACAAGTTCAAACTTCTCATAACATTAACAAAACTACTTTTGAGCCACTTCTTTGCAGGCCCTGCTTGTATGGTCTAGCTTCTCCTTTTGGGATTTGGATAATTGGTACCTACTTTCTCAGAGCTTGGCAAAATTAGAGTCACATTAAGCAGCCTATTGATGTGAATCTCTCCCACTCAAAGCAGTTTTACCAGATACCATAGCATTTTCTCATTTAAAAACATCATATTCTATAGTTAAACCAATCCACAGTCATTATGCATGCAGCATTTAGGAATAGCTAAGTAATTATTTTTATCCTCCTTGTATACATTTAATGTTTAGATTTAAATTTCAATCAACTAATCTGTTTTCCAGCTACATGCTGAGTAAAATCACGTAGCTCTGAAAGAACAAATGAACTAACCAGTTGGAGAACGTAAGGAAATTTCCCAGAGGAACAGTTCCCATGAAGTAGTTGCCTCCCAGCATAGAGGCCCTCTGCCTCCAACCCCAGGAGAACAGATCCTGAAAAGGCTGTGTGTGCATTTGTGTGTGTATGTGTGAGAGACCTTCCCTGACTGAATGCAAACTGAGAAGTTTGCCAAGATTTTTGTGATAGGGATAAACAAGTCTAAGGGGACTCCCAGTTGCTGCATCAGGAAGAAAATCAACACACTTGGTTGCAACAGCACAGAGGTTCTCACCCAGGGGTAACTGTGTCCTCTAGGTGACATTTTTCAATATCAGGGAACATTTTTCACTGTCACAAATTGGCTAGAGTGGGTATGTTGGTATCCAATGGATAAAGGTGAGGAATATTGCTAAATATGCTGCAATGTACAGCAACCCACAGGAATCCTCTGATCCCAAATGTTGACAATGTTGAGGCTGGAAATCTTACTTACATGAGGAACAACATCACAGATATGAAGGCAGAGTGATAGATATAGAAACTATGACATTTTAAATAAAAACTTTTAATTATCTACCTTCCCTTTACTTGTTCTACTAGAAAAGAACTGCACAGTGTGTGCTGATCTCTTGGTAAATAGCAAAGTAAACGTCAGGGAATCCTGAGCTCCTGTAACTGACCAATTCATGCAGAAGAACCTTGACAGAGAGATCTTCACAAAGTTTGATGACATATTCTTCAAAAAATTTTCAAAAGCTCACCTAAATCTTCACATATTTTTAAAAATTTGTCTATATTTTGAATTATCATTGTGAGAAAAATTGGAAATGATATATTCTCCTGCAGTGAGGTGGATTGCATATGCACTTTAAATACACAATTTAAAAAAAATACTTAATGGCTTCAAATTTAATTCATTTAATTTAAAGAAAGTGCCCACTGAACAAGGTAATGGACAAAGATAATACTCAATATAAAACTGGCTCTTAACCTCAAATGTTAATTCAGTGAAAACAAAGTTTGGGGCTGGGGCTGTGGCTCAGTGGCGGAGTGCTTGCCTAGCACATTTGAGGCACTGGGTTTGATCCTCAGAACCACATAAAAATAAATGAATAAAATAAAAGCATTATGTGCATCTATAATTAAGAAAAATTAAAAGAAAGCAAACAAATTCTGATGTTAGTTTTAATTTAAAAAATTGATAACATGCATCTTTGTGATAAATTTTTCACTTATTTAAATCAAATTTTAAAAAAAGGAGGAAAGTGGCTGCCACTGGAATGTAAGATTGGGTATAAATTGTTTTCTTTTGCTCATTGATATATTCTCTGAACAGTAAGCACACTGTAGGTGTTTCATAAGTATTTGGCCAATACTAGATAAAAAAAGATGATAGAGAATAGATAAATAAATAGATAAGGAATTTGTAGCCAGGATGAAATAAAATGCCTCATTACCTGAATCTCTATATTGTCATATTATCCCTCAAGGTCTTTACAACCTGAGGCAACATATCATAATGAGATTTTCACAGGACAAGTTTATTTGTTTTAGGACAGAGAGAGCTGAGCACTGTGCACAGGGAGCTGGTGAAGGCATTGGAAAAGTTTTTGGAAGGAAACTAGTTAAGGAAATGAAGTATTGTAAAGCTCTCATGTCCATATAGCCCCTGGACAATCCTCTTGTATCCTCAGTTTGAAAACCAGTGTGCTAAAGATTATGGAAAGCCATGTTAATGAGGAAAGCAAAGGAAGTCAATGAGCCTGAAGAAGAAATAGGAGTATGTTTTGAATTCAGAACTGGGCCCGATCAATGATCTAGTGGTAACATAATCTCTAGTTATAAAGGAAAAAGGTAGGCAAGTTTATTCAGCAGAGAGCCTGAGAATTGTACAGAGCAGGTGAAATGAGATATGTGCTGGGGAAGACATTTGCATAACCTTTTAACCCTTCTAGGCCACAGAATGAGCTTAGCCTGGGCACTTCCTTGCTGTGACAGTCCTCACAGCCCAACCTGGAGTAAACCTTGCGGGTCTGTTTTACCCTACCTCAGACTGAATGCATGCACTTGTATTAAGGTTGAACTTTGCTTCCAATGGCGACTGCCTATCTCATTAATTTTCTGTCCCCTTTGGAGAGTGAGTAGTTTCTCCCACTGTAGCGCATAAGAAAAACAAGCAGGCCAACTACCCTTTATCAGCTGCTAGGAGGACCCCTGCTAGGGAACAGAAGTTGACTCCTGAAGCTAGAACTGTTCTACCCTTTCTCCACCTGAGAATGTTACACCATCCAGGGCTTGACGTGGTTGGGTTTTCCTTGGTGGCTCTGATACCAAGGAGTACTGGCAGAAACACTTGGGCTTCTGTTAACAGGAAATAAGCTCAGTTGCTCAGCAGTATAAAAGTGACCCTCTGTATCATTTGACATGGTTTAGTTTTCTTCCTAGAAGTTGTCTTTTCTTGACATTCTATTAAATATTTACTTACTTATCTGTTCTCTACCATTATGCAATATGAAAGTAGACATTTTTGTCAGTTTTGTCAATTATGTTTTCATTTTGTCAGTTTTTTTTCACAGTTATATATCACCAGGACCTGACATAGTGCTGGGCATACAGAAGGTGCTCAATCAACATTCATGAAGCAAATGTTAAAGAGGCTACCTTGGAAATAGTCATGAAACAGGCTTAAGATAGTGAAATGGATCTCATCCTAGCCAATCTGTGACCTAGGACATGAATAATCTCCTTGGAGTTTCAATTTCTTCACCTTCTATGTAAGGAAGTGGAAAATGATGATCACTGAAGTCTCTTCAGTTGTATTTTCTGTTTCCACCCATGGGTGGTTAGCTGAAAGGGTCACATTTGTGTGCATGCAGGGGTGTGCGTTTGTACTCATGTGTGTTTTACAAAGGAAGAAATTCAGAGAAGCAGTGAATACACACTTTGAAAATGAGCAAAGTATTACAGAAAGAAGGAGCAAAGCATGAAGGTAAAAAGCGAATGTAGGTTTATTAGTAGCGGTCCTCTAGAGGAACAGACCCAACAGGGTATGTGTGTGAATTATTACAAAAGAGGACTTACAGGGAGGCCTACAGGATCAGAAGCTCAATAGGCCCCTGGCAGCCCTCAGCACAGGGCAGAGCCAGAGGAACCAGTAGCTGCTCAATCCAAGAAGCTGGAGCTTCAAAACAAGCAGAAGACTTAAGTCCTGAACTCCCTAGAGAATCACTCACCAGAGTTCACCTTGGAAGAGTGAAGAAGATGGAATTTCATGTCCTCAGGGGATGACAGAAGCAATCCATGCACCACTCAAGAAGAATCTAGCCAGGTGCAGTGGCGCATGCCTGTAATCCCAGCACTTTGGGAGGCTGAGACAGGAGAATCGCGAGTTCAAAGCCAGCCTCAGCAATGGTGCGGCGCAAAGCAACTCAGTGAGACCTTGTCTCTACATAATAAACACAAAACAGGGCTGGGGATGTGGCTCAGTAGTCGAGTGTCCCTGAGTTCAATCCCTGATACCAAAAAAAAAAAAAAAAAAAAAAATCTAGCTTGCATTTGCCTCCTAGACTTCCTTCTTTTATCACATTTTGTTTTATCCTGGCCCCAATGTATTAGACAGGGCTGCGCACATTCAGGGTGGCGCTCCTTTGTTTGGTGTTCTGCATGCAAGTCATCTCTAGGAACACTCCCACAGACACACCCAGAAGTCCCTTGATTCTAGGCATCTCCTAATCTGATCAAATTGACAATCCAGATTAATCATCACAGTGTGACTAACTTCACTGGGTAAAAGAGGGAAGCCTTGCCATAAGCAAAAATGAAATAAGTAGCAATGATAAAAAGCCTTATAAGAGCAGAGGCTTCTATGGAACAGGAATGCATTAAGACTTTCATATCCAATAGCTTTTATAGCACTTTAATTAATGTTAGTTTTAATATATTATCTTCTCGCAATCAGAACAATATTAAAAAGTTAGGTCAAGAAGTTTTGTTTTGGAACATAAATAAGTTAATTTCTGACATCACTGTAATCAGGGCTGGATGAACTGGGTTTTGAAAAGTATCATTAAGTACAGAAGCACATTTGTTTAAATTCACTTTAAACATTTAAAAGAAATAGCTGCCATGATCAGATCTTTGTTGGAAAGATAGCTCTTAAGAACAACAATAATCAATAATCAAATGACTCCAGAATCTACAGGAATCCTAGTACTTATCTGGATACCAAGTGCCAGACATTACAATTAACAAAGTCAAATATAGGTGAATATACTTCAGTGAGACATAAGCATTATTTCTCCTGCTTTTAGCAAGTCCATGACAGATGCACTGTTAGTTTTTGGCCCATGAGTGGGTGGAGAAACTGAGGCTTAGCAAAGGTCAATAACTCTCCAAAGTCATTTGTGGAGTCAGGTTCACCTAAAGCTCTTGAGTAACACCTTGTATTCAATGCTGCATCCAAACATTTAACCAAATTCACCATGAGTTGTCACATGCTTTGCTGTCTAGACATGGCAAGTTTCCTCTGAGAAGATCTTATTTGAGTTGCCAAAAACCTAGAAGGTTTTAAGCCAGGCAAACTCTTTGATTGAAGGTAAATTACAACCATTGTTTGACTGTTCACTTTTACTCTTAATGTACATTTGTGCTGGAGTGCACAGATGAAAGCCCCTGTCAGTAACAGTATACTTAAAAAAAAAAATCAATCCTAAAGCAAAAAGGAGTTTAAAAACAGATTCTAGAGTGGTAACACAAGCTAGCCTCAAATATCTATTTTCTATTCAATTGCTTTTCCAAAGTTTGAAAGCTGCTTGTTAACTTTATGTTTTCTTAATATAAGATTTTAAGGTGTTTGTTATTTCTAAGTAACATGATGGAGTTGAATGCATTCATTTACTGAGATGTCAGGAGGAAAAATGTACTTTTTTCTTGAGATGTCAGTAGGAAATAATCAACATAATTAATCATTATGACATCTACTCATATTCAGATATTATCATTATACTTTTTAATTGTGCTAACACTTTACTAAGCAAAGGACACATACAGACACAAGTGTGACAGAATTTTAATAAGGTTTTACTTATGATTGCTGAATAACATCTTTTCTCTTCTATAGTTTTATCTTCCTTTCCATAACATGAAGGAGAGGTTTCATCTAGATACTCTTCTTTTGGTGTTTCATATAAAAGTGAAACATCATGAAAGTGTTCTATGGGGAAGAACAAATACAGGTATTTTCTAAAGAATTTTTAACAGAATACTGGTTTTCTCTTGCATATGAACTTAATAAACACTGAAACTCATGTGGCTCAATTTCTGTATGGAACAGAGAATCTGTCAAACAAAACACTAAACAGAAACCTCCACTTTCAGTTGTGTCTCAGTGAATACTGAGGTCCCCCAGCAGTATTTTCACGAACAATCCCTCCAATTTCTAATTCTTTCTTACCCTATGCTGGTTTTAAAGTTCTTTAAAGTCTAAAATTTCAAACTGTCTTCTCTCATCCCTATCTGCTGGCATTTCCCCCCCTCCTCTCTTTTCTCTTTTTTATGTAGAGAGAATCAATCTTTTCAGATTCATCTTTCTTCTCTCTCCTCATTTCTGAAGTTCTGCCTACATCCCTCCATTTTTCAAACTTTATATCACAAAGGATACTGGAGTCATGCTGGCAAACACTTTGCTTTAGGTGAGGGGAGAGGAGAAATCAAGAGCAGAGGGAAACACAGCTAGCAATCAGCAATAATACAACCTATTACACTACAACCATGTTAGGGGCAGGGCCTCCCTAACTTCCATTAATAAGTTACTGTGGGTCCTACAGCAGCAATTAGTTCCCAGCTTCCAACTTCTTCCATATTTCCCTGTTCCAGACTCATCATGTCCCCTCAGAAACACCAACACCACCTGAGAATCCCATTCCTTAAAAATACAATGCCTCGAAAATTCTAAGGGGTCTTAACAAAATATCCCCAGGTGGGCAGTACCCACTCTCACATGCCTGAGTCACAATTCCGCAGAGCCCTGCTTGAGATTATCCCAGTTCTGGTATTATAGAGCTGAGGTCTTCTGAGAAACTGAGGCAATGTAAAGACTCCCCCTTCAAACTTTGATTTTTGTGATTAAGTCAGAAATATTTCAGACATGTTGCTCAGAGTAACAGGGATGAGTTTATTGAAGGGATGTTAAAAGGTAAAGGGGACACTACACTCTCAAGAGAGAGAATAGGTCCTCTCAGAGAGGAGAGGGACAACATGCCTCTCCTGCACTCATTTTGTTGGGGATCCCAAAGAAGTTTCCAGAGAGTCCCCTCCGGGTCTACTTCTTGACATGGGACTCTAGCTTACCTTGAACCATGTTGACCAGTTCTAACTGGATTCTTGACCATATATTTTTACAGATTTTAGGCTTAGGAGGAATTATCCTTGTTTCCCTCAGTTTCAGGACTTGGTTTAAAAGTCTCCTGTGTTCCTCCCATTGACATTAATTTGGGCCTGTAGATAAGAGATTATTTGCTGAGGAATGTGACATACCCTGTCTAAAGCAGACCTGCAGGTAAATTGCTTCTTTAAAATGAAAGCATGTGGGGGTTAGCACAGTGGGCCCCTTTTCTGGAATTTTCTCTTAACCTTGCGTTCCTAACGTCCTCATGTGTTGTCCTCTAACACTTGGTTCGTCTAGTTCAAAAGGTAGTAGCCACCTATTGCTGTTACTGTCTTTGGATTGTCTTAGTGATCTTTTCCTTTGGTCCTCCAACACCTGCATAATGTATTACTGACATTTAACTCTTTCTGTAGAAATTCCTAGCATGGTTTCTGATTTCCCTACTAGAGCCAGACTTATGTATGGTTAGACGATGCTAAAAGTGTCAATCACTTGACTACATTATTACTAGATAAATTTTTAAACTCCATAAGCATAGGAGAAATATTTTCTGTAGGGGCTGCTTTGTAATTGAAGCCAGAACCTTGGAATTTACTGTTATAAATACAGTTATTCGATCTTGAGTCCAGATGAAGGTCACTGACATTATTAGGTGAAAAATCTCAATTTGACTACATATTATTTAAAATATGTTTTTTAAAAGTAACATTGTACTGTTGTTTACAAAATAAATATGTATTCTTAAACTACATTAAATTTTATGCAAAAACTTTAAAATTTATCTATAGATTTCTATGACCAAGTCCTAGTACTTCCCGAGAGAGAAATTTAGGGTGTACAGCTTCTCCACATTTCAATATCTCATTGGAGAATCAATAATATTTGAGGCCCTCCAGAAATTTACTTATGAAGTCTGTAGCAGGTAAAACTATATTGCTTTGCCCTTTGCCTCCAGGAAAATAAATACCATATGGCAAATGCCTCTCCTTTCACAGGTGCTTTGCTAATATACTTACCACTTTGTGTTTGAATGAAGTTTTATTATGTATAAAGCACCTTTGTATCTTCCATCATACATAATTCATATCCAAACCTGTAAATCAGATATTTCTTCCATTTTTTCTGTAGAGAATCTAAGACTCAAAAGGATTCAAGAATTTACCCAAGGCTCTAGACTAAGAGAGAGAACCTGACATCACACTTATATCTCTCAACTTTTCCATTTAGGTAAAATTTTGTTTTGTTCTACTGTTTGCTAAATTGATGCATTCACAGGAAGGATGTTGTCCAATGTGGGATTTTATAATGATTGAATGATGTTCAAAATCTCCAAATTAACAATATCCAAGAAGCATTATCTAACTCACCATGTGGCTTATTTGTAAAAACACTGTAACAAAGAGAAAATTGATCAGAGACAGGCCTCCAAGAAACCAAATGGGAGAAATAATTATCTTCAGGGATATTTTATTATTAAAAGGTCTAATGAGAGGTTCTATGAGAGTAGATTAAACTATCAGAGAACCTGCCACTAGTGACTTAGTAATTTGAAAGATCATTTATCATTTTCAACCAGGACTTATAGTTCTTTTTCCACTGATTTTTCAAAATACCTTAAAAATTCTTTTTCAATTTTTTGATTGGTAAACAGACAAATGACTCTCCATTTTCTTTAGAGAGAGTCTGCTTTTGATAATTAGTGTAGCTGTATATGTGCCTTTTAATTTTAAGATACATCCTTACAGTTCATCTTTGTATAAAGTTACTGAATATTCAGTTAGTAAATCTTGATGAAAAAGTAAAAACAAAAAAGATATTGTTTTGACCTCTACAAAGACTTAAATTTCTACGTTCTTATGGATATGCACACACACTATTAGAAAAGCAACTAATAACTTACTCAAAATCTATTTCCCACTGCTTTCTTCTTAGAGTGCCTATATTATAAGAAGCAGCACTATATCTGACTAATAATTATATTTCCAACCTTCCTGTACAGACAAGGGTAGCCAATAATGTGTAAATAGCAACCATTTGTTGCAGCATATGAAATGAACACTTCTAAGAAAGCTTACTTAGGTAGCAAGTTTTTACAATTTTACCAATCCACTTTTGTCCCTCTTTCGTACAGAATCATTGATGTGTATGCAGGTATGAGGACTAGCACTACAATACTTATATTGTGTATATGAGGCAAAATCAAAGGAAGAAGGTCTATTTAAAACAAAACAAAACAAACAAACAAAACCCTAGTGGCCAGACATTAAGTATCATGGATCCTCTCAAGGGTCTGCTATGTATTACTGACTGACAGTCTATGAAATTTTTGCTGCTATGGGTAAGAGAAATAATTTTTCATCTTTCTCTGGTAGCCACACACACTACGCTCTAATCAACACACCAAAGTTTCTAGTAGTAGGGGGTTCTCTTATGCATTTCTGGCAGGAATATATGCTGTTATATAGCATAAAACTTCCCAAGTCTAATAACATACATATAATTTGACTTGGAATTTCACATCTAAGGATATTTGCAAAGAAAATAACTGAAGTTAAGTATGATATGCACTTAAAGTGTTGGTCAGACCAAGGTTGCTTACATATATTGGACTATTTGGACCAACCTAAAACTCAAACACATTGAAAGATTAAGTTATAGTAAAACTGTACACAGTTCAAGCTACTAAGAAGCATTTATGTAATACTATATTATGTAACAATATTTATGACTTAGCAGACTCTTTTAAAGTGGTATCTCGAATTTAATTAATGTACAATAAATTTACTAAGATGTACATCATAATGCTGATAATGCTAAATGCATAAAACAACTGCATAGGTATATAAAATCTATCTGTATAGGCATATGCCCTTGTGTTAATAATAGTCATTTCTGTATAGCTCGGTATTTAATAATTTCTCTCAGTGCTGTCTATTTTTAAAAAGAAATTAACAAAAGACATGAGCATTTAGTTACCTATGCAAGATCCTCCAAAATTTGTGTGTGTTTGCTTTGTTCCTGACCTTTCCTCTTTTGGGTGTTGACTTACACACCCCAAGATCTTGGTTGCCCTGTTATCTTGAATACCTGAATGACTATAGAGCAAAGGGACACATTTCTCCGCTGGCCATGAACAAATGTGTAATATGGTTAAGAAACAAATATTTGCTCTTCTATCACACTGAGACTTTGTAGTTCTTTTTCACTATAGGATAACTTCTACTATTCTGATTACTTATAGTATATTTAGCCATATGGAATACATTTTAAATTATTACATACCCTTGAGCTCACGATAACATATGACACCATTATATTTCTGTAAAATGAGTTTATTTTGAAAGAAAATTATGTATGTGAATATATTCTTTATGGGAAACGCAAGCAATATCCGAAACCATACACACATACACACACACACACACACACACACACACACACACATGTGCTTTTGCAAAAAGAGAAAGGAACCTGAATTCCACAACTAAGAAAAGGTTTTAATTAACTTTTAAGGAAATCCAATTTCAGTCATCTTTTCATATCTATCTACCTATTTATCTATCTATCTACACACATACACACAAATAGAAAGGCAAAGAGAAACATATAGATACCAATATAGAGAAAGAAATGTATAGATACAAATAATTTTTGAAAATATTATCACAAAAAGCATTGCATGTGAGTTTACTTGAATATAAAATTGAGAAAGTAAAATTAAAATAAAATGCCATTTAAAAAAACACTGGCCATTTCTATACCAGAAACTCTAGTCCCCTATTGCATATATTTCACGTTATTATTAGCATTTAGGTATGTTAATGGTATATATGGTTATTCTAACCAAAAGGCTTTTATATTTTAGAGTTACATACTCAAATTATTAGTATCTAAATAACATCATGTCTACTATTATTCAACCTAATCTGAAACAAGGTGTAGATGAAGAAGTATATGGGTACTGGATGTGGGCACAAGATTTGGGCACAGTGCAGTGGGCATAGCTGAGTTCATTATAACAGCCTATATACAGCAGCTTTCCTATGCACCAATAATGAATCTGATCAAAACGAATTCAGAAGAACTATTCCATTCACAATAACCTAAATAATATTTTTAAAAATACCTAAAAAAAATCTAGGCAAGGAGGTAAAAGACCTGGACAATGAAAATTATGGAACATTGAAGAAAGAAATTGAAGAACAGACTAGAACATGAAAAGACTTTCTATATCCATGGCTATGCAGAATTAATATTGTTAAAATGGCCATATTACCAAAAGCAATCTATACAATGTGATTCCCATCAAAACACCTATAATGTTCTTTTTGAAAATATTTTTAATTGTAGATGGACATAATACTTTTTAAAAAAATTTTTTTAAATTTTTATGTGGTGCTAAGGATTGAACCTAGTGCTCACATGTGCTAGGCAAGTGCTCTACCACTGAGCTACAACTCCAGCCCCCAATGATGTTTTTTATATAATTTTTTTAAAATGTGAAACTTCATAGGGAAGAATAACAGACCCAGAACAGCCAAAGCAATTCTAAGCAAAAAAGAAATGTTATATATAAAATTATTATACAGAACTATAGCCACAAAAATTGCCTGGTGTTGGCATAAAAACATATGCATAGACCAATGGAGCAGAATAGAGAACACAGAGACAAACCCACTCAGATAGTCATCTGTTCCTTGAAAATGTGCAAAAAAATACATTGGAGTACCAGATGCAATGGTACATTCTTGCGATCCCAGTGGCTTAGGAGGCTAAAGCAGGAAGGTCACTAGTTCAAAGCCAGCCTCAGCAACTTAGCCAGGTCCTAAAGCAACTCAGTGAGACCCTGTCTCTAAATAAATTATAAAAAAGGCCTTGGGATGTGGCTCTTTGGTTAAACACCACTGGGTTCAATCCTTGATAACCCCCCACCAAAAAAAAAACAAACAAAAAACACAGAAACCAAAACAAACAAACAAGCAAACCAAAAATCTAACAGAACATTGGAGTAAAGAGCCTTTTTAAGAAATTTTGTTGGGAAGACTGGATATCCATGTATAGAAGAATGAAACTAGATCTCCCCTTGCATAAATGTCAATTTAAAATGAATCCAAGACAAGAATTAGACCATAAACTTTAGAATTGTTAGATGTAAACAGGACAATACTCTAACTTATAGGCACAGTTAACAAAGTCCTCAATAGGACTCTGAAAGCTCAGGGAATAATACCAGGACTTAATACATGCATAACATCAAATTAAAAATGTTCTGCATAGCAAAGGAAACAAGAATGTGAAAAGAGAACCTACAGAATGGGAGAAAATCTTCACTAGCTTCTTTTCTAATAGAGGATTAATATGCAGAATATATATAGAACCTAAAAAAACTTACCATCACAAAGCAAATAACTTAAATCAATGAATGGGAAAATGAACTAAACAGACATTTCTCAAAATAAGAAATACAAATAACCAACAGATATATAAAAAAAGTTTCAACACCTTTAATACTCAGGGAGATGCAAAGCATTTGAATTGGATTTGAATTCATTCCAGTTAGAAAGACAATTATCAAGAATACAAATAATAACAAGTTCTGGCAAGATGTTGGAGAAGAAGGAACACTGATACACTGCTGGTGGGGTTAAAAATTAATCCAACCACTATGAAAATCAGCATGGAGGTTTCTCAAAGGACTAGAGCTGGGACAATCATATGATACTCCAAGATATTCGAAAGAATTAAAGTCAACATAGTATATTGATACATGCATATCTATGTTTGTAGCAGTGCTATTCACAATAGCCAAACTATGGAATCAGCCTACATGTCCATCAACAGATGAATGGATAAAAATAGGTGTTATATAGAGAACATCAAGTTTTACTGAGATAAAAAGAATGTCATTTTCAGGAAAATAGGTAGAACTTGAGATCATTATGTTAAGCACAATAAGCCAAATTCAGAAAGTCAAAAAAAGGAGAGATATCATAAAAATAGGAGGGAGAACTATATAGTAGAGGAAGAAAACCAGAGGGAGAACCAAAAGGAAAAGGGAGGCATTGGGGAATTAAATAGGTCAAATTATACTGTTATGTGCATATATGAATATTTAATAACAAACCTTACTATTATACATAATTATAATGCACCAATAAAAACCCACATGCCTACAAGAAAAAAAATATTGCCTATATACTTTTAGGTATGTTTGCAATTCTCCATAACTTCCAATTAAAATTAAATACAGCTGGATGTAGCAGCACACACCTGTAGTCTCAGCTATTCAAAAGGCTGAGGCAGGAGGCTCCCATGAGCCTATGAGTTTGAGGCCAGCCTGGGCACCACAATAAGATCCCTATCTCAAAAAAAAAAAAAAAAAAAGAAAAGAAAGAAAAAAAGAAAACAAAAGAGATTTCAGTTTGTGAAATGTAAATTTATTTTAAATAAACTCTGTACCCAACTAATGAGTCTCTTTTGAACAAGTTCTTGACAGGCAACCTGCAATGTAAGGTAAAGGCTTTGAGAGAGTAGACACATGTCCGTTAGGAATTGGTTTGACAGTGCCAAAACCAAGGTGACTTGTGACTGCAGCTCTCCAAGTTTCCAGAAGCAAATGGTAATACTCCAAACCCAATTATCCTGCCTTCTGTTCTGCTGGCTGACCACTGGATTGATGGTAGATCAAAAGTAACAAAATTAAGCAAAACAGGGATTTCATGTAAAAAATTTCTCTCTGCCTTTGTGATAGGGTGTATTATCATCATTATAAAGGTTTTAACTAAGTGAGGCATTTTATATTACCTGTAAAATACATTTTAAAGTGTTAACCTTGAGAAGAATAACCCTGATTAATTATAGTTCCAATAATTAATTCACTCTTAAAATTTTTATCCAATTATAATTCTTCATCCTAGCTGGTTTTCACTGGTAATCACTCATGTTCTGTAAGAATAAAATACTCAGAAATGGACCCAATTTGGTAACCTGAATATAGCAGCACTAATTATAAAAATAAACTGTATAGAATGTCAAAAATAATTTGACAGATTTTTTTTCCTGCAACAACTTAAGGAATTAATAGATTTCACTCAAATGTATCCCTTTTAAAGTTCTGCATAGATACTCTAATTTCTGTATGTATCTCTCAGAAACTTCTAAGAGATAAATTCTGAATTTGCCAGGTTTTTTTCTTTGGTATCTCAAATAATAAACTTAAAAAAAAATACCAAAATACCACCAAATAGGACCAGAAGAAATTAACAACTAATATGATTAAAAGGGTAAATTAAGAAATATCATCAGTGGAAAAGAGTCATCTGTTTTTCAAGCACTTTCTTATATGAATACTCAGGATCACACTTTACCTTGCAGATTTTTTCTGAATAATGAGAATAGTTCCACACGGAATAAAGAGAGAAAAGCAACTTAACTCACCATCCCAGAACAGACAAATTGTTATTAGAGTGGTAGATACAAGAAATTCTTTGGGAAAAAAAATGTATTTTTCTCCATAGTGAAAACTCTGAACTGAAGCTGAACAGGCTTTGATTAAAAAATGTAATACAAGGCTTGCTTTAGAAGACCAGTAATTGTGTTTGACATTCCTTGTTACAAAGTTGGTCAAAAGTGTCATCTGTTAAAGAAAGACCTGGTGCTAACATCAGGAATCAAAAAGCTGAATGAATCCCTCACAGTGGCCAGTACCTATCCAGGATGCTTTTCTATAGAATGACCAGGTGCTTCACCAAGAGTTTGGTGGTGTGGGCTTAGACCAGAGGAACTATCCCAGAGTCCAGTACCAGACATGCTTCCTCGAAGTCGGTGATGGAAGGTATCTATAAGCTAACCAGTGCTCAAATGTGGCACCACTACTTTCCTTTAGCAGATAATTTTAGATGAGGATGAAATGGTAAAAAGTAATTAAAAATTGAGAAACACCATAAATGATACCAAGCAAAGTGGTTGGTTAGAGCCCTTTCGAGAAATGAGAGGAGGCGTCAGTTCCAAGGAAACAGAGTAGTTTTTTGTTTTTGTTTTTTTTGTTTTAACATATTTTTAGTTGTAGATGGACACAATGTCTTTATTTTATTGGTTTGTATGTGGTGCTGAGGATCGAACCCAGGGCCTCACGCATGCGAGGCAAGCGCTCTACCACTGAGCCACAACCCCAGCCCAAACAGAGTAGTTTTAGCACACGGTGGACTTTTTAAAAAATCGTCCTTACTTCTTCAGTAATTATTCCTTTGAAAAGTACCATCTGTGTTTTCGGTGGCTAGGAGTGAAACAGGTAAAGCAACACCTATGAAGAAAAATGAGGGACTGAGTTGTCCCTGCAGGACAAGTGTGGTACTCTAATTTGGTAACTGAAATAGATTTTTTTTGGAAAAAGTTGTCAGAGAAGGCATAAAAATTAGAGGTGAAGCTGGGCGTGGTGCTGCACACCTGTAATCCCAGCAACTTGGGAAACTGAGGCAGCAGAATCGCGAGTTCAAAGCCAGCCTCAGCAGATTAGTGAGGCGCTTAGCAACTCAGAGACCTTGTCTGTAAAAAATATAAAAAAGAGCGTGGTATGTGGCTCAGTGGTTAAGTGCCCCTGGGTTCAATCCCCAGTACCACAAAAAAGAAAAAAAAGAAAGAAAAAAAAAATGAGGGGTGAATTGGGCATAGTGCCACATGCCTATAATTCCAGTGACTTGGGAGCCTGAGGTAGGAGGATTGCAAGTTTGAGGCCAGCCACAGCAAACTAGCAAGGCCCTAAGCAACTTAGCAAGAACCTGTCTCAAAATAAAACAAAACAATACAGAACAAAACAAATAAAAAGGGCTGGGGATGTGGCTCAGTGGTAAAGTGCCCCTGGGTTCAATCCTCAGTGCAAAATACTTAAAAGAAAAAGAGGAAAAATGAAAGCTATTAGTGTCTTTCTAACAAGGATATTCCCCTCATCAAATGCCAAATGATGCTTCCAATAGGGACGGAAGACTAATTTCTAAGTATATCATTCTCTGTTCAACTCACCCTAAGTCTGAGGAATTTGACATTCTACTTTCTACTTTGGGCTATACAGGAGGAAAGAAGGGTCTAGATTTAGAGAAATAGCATATTAAAATACAAGGATCTTTCATCTCAAGGACCGGAGTGGGATAATCCTATCACTTATCTATCTAAAGTTTAAGTTATGTGGAAATGGGAAATATACAGCCACCCACACCTGTTACGTATACATTTGTATGTTATTATATGCTTATACATACCAAAATATTACAACATTAGGGAGAGATGTGGTTATATAATTTTCCTACTAACAAAAGCATTATGATATGGCATTATTATCTTCTACTTGTAGTTGAAGACTCTATTCCTGGTGTCTCACACTTTGCTCAATCTCACGACTCTATCCTTGGATATTCTTGCCCTGTGGACTTTCCACACAACATGGGAACTAACTCTTAATTGAACCATTGGCTAAAAATATTGGCGTACTCTTATGTCCATTTAGAAGACTCTTCTGAATAAGGAACTTACTTCTCATTCATGGATTTGGTAAACTTCCCAGTAAATCCATTTTTCTGTTCTGACCAATCTTCACTCAGGCCTTTCAAACCACAACTCAGACATGGAAGAACTTTCTAACATCACCATGCAACACACATGGAATGGTCCAACACAGTGAATCAGCGATGAGTGATGGACTCAGAAATTTTAACACTGAGTTTCTCTTTGGCTCTGTTGGGAGACTGCACTAAACTGTGATGTGTAGATAGGCATCATACTGAAGCCAATGTTTGAATGCGGGTAATTTAAGTCACAAACAGAAACTATCAGAGTGCAAAGGGCTATTGGATGAATTACTAGTCAAAAGCATCCTTTATGGAAAACATACACAAAGTCCTTAACACAGTATTGATGGACACAGGACAAACCATCACTCAGTAGGCACCCAATCCATTTCACTGATTCTCCTGGTCAGAAGAAGAGACATTAACCCAGAATGGAGCCAATCAGCAGAGCCAAGGTGAGCCAGGCCAGCCGTACACACTGGCACATCCACAAATCTATCCTAATTGATACTCATTCAGAGAAAAAAGAACAGTTTGTAAAGTCCCATTCTTTATTAAAGAACAGCAGACACTATAAGACACTTTATTACCTAAAATTAATATTAAGTGAAATTACTTAAACTTCATGTTATTGATAAAAAATAATAAATGAGCTAATAAGGGAATGCTCAGCATGGGGTAGGCTTCCTACCAGTTACATGAATACATTATTTAATGAAATCAGAGTTAACTCTCACACTAACTCTCAATTAGGTGTAATTATCCAAGTTTAATAAATAAACTGACAACTCAGGGAATATAGGGACACATCCAGGTTGCCTAAGTGGGAAACCCCAGACACGGACCAAGTTGATTGGACAAAGCCTCCTTTATACCAACAGGTACAGAGAAGGAAGATGACATCCACCCAGGTCAGCTTTGGTTCTTATAGCTTCATGAGATAATTTAGGACTAAAATACTGAAAGTTAATCCATGTTTTCTGATGAGCCAGTTATCACTTTTTATTTTTGAATACCTAGGAATCACACCAAATAACCATAAGACCTAGGAATAAACATGTAAAGAGAAAAGCCCATTATTTTAATGTTTATTTATTTATCTATTTATTTGTAAAATGTATCTAACCTTATAAAGAACAGTGCTCCTCAGGCAGCTTCTTCTCTATGTGAGGACATGCCATCCTATTTTCCCTTCCATGAGAATAAGACATACTCACTGAAAAATTAACTCTGGCTTTGTTCACCTGAAATGAATTATGGCAATCTGACTAATATTGGTATTTCTAAAAGAGCCCAAAAGTGAAGGAAACTGAAAGAATCAATTTTGTATAAAGGAGAAATAGATAGTTCATCAATTAACTCTTTATTAGATTGACAGAAGGCAGCTAATTGATCACTCAACAGTTGTATTTCTAACCAAGGAACTCTATTGTCTCAGAATACAGGAAAACAGGATCACTGCTTGAAGGAATTTAAAGATAGGTCATTTCTAAAAATCACTGGTTTAAATTTATGAATATTACACACACATATATATTAGACATTATATATGTGTGTAAGACATTATATATATGTGTGTATAAGACATTATATATTTGTGTGTAAGACATACATATATGTGTAAGTCATTATATGTGTGTGTGTAAGACATTGAATATATGTATATATATATATTAATATAAATATATTCTGGTTTGAGAGCTTCTAGCCAGTATCCAAGACTCTGCACAGCATATGATGCCTAATCCTTGCCAGTAGTGTGAAGTAAGAGCCCAAACAGGGGACAGCTATAGAACTGAAGTTTCTATCATGGAATGAGCCTAAGCCCAGCATAGAGTACAGTATTGCTTTGTGTTAGAGGTGCACGAATGGTACATTTCTTTATCCTTTAAAGAGTGCATTGATTCTAGAGAAAAATTAATTTTTATATATTATATGAAAAGTTAAAAAATGATGTTTCCAAGCTTGAATAGGGCTGGGGAATTTGTTTGTGCAATGGTCCATTGGTGCAATTTGGTGCTGGTTGTCGGCAGGAGGCCTCAGTTCCCCATTATATGTTATTTGAGTATCTTCAGTAGAATGTATTACTTCCCCAGAGCAGGTAATCCAAGAGAGGAAAGGGAACCTTGTTCTGGAAGTCAGAAAACATCTTTTCTGTAATATCCAAGGAGTCATTTGAGGCTACTGTGTTCAGTAAGAGAGTAGACTACACAGACGTGTGAATGAACACCAACTCATTGGGGTGCCATAGAGGAGGCCAGAAACAATAGAGGAAAAAGCAAAGACATTTATTTATTGGATATAAGAAAGAATGAGAAAATCAAGCATGAAACTCGAGAGTCTGGCTTTTGACAATATCATCGCCTTTGCTCAGAAGAGTTTTGCATTTTCACTTTCCTGCTGAGTATTTGTTAACATGTATACATGACAACTACTATTTCTCCAGGGATAGTCACTGGCAGGACTTGTTAGATCACAGTGAGGTCGTTGATTTGTACCATCTCTTGGAAAAGGGAAGGGAAAGCAACCAAGGGACAGTTATAAAACCAACTATTTCAACAGATTAATGAAACTAGAATATGTGTATCTGCAAGGCACATTGAAGTTGTAGGAATTGAGAATTGGCTAGTAGGTCTTAACACTGGAGAACAAAGTTGTGTGATAGGAGAACTCTTTGACTTTCTTGACACCAAGGTTCCTTATCCTTCATGTTACTGACTTTTGGGGCTACATAATTTTATTGTTGTTGTCACTAAGGGGCTCTCCTGTGTTTTGTAGAACAGTATCCCTTGTCTCTACCTTCTGGATTTTATTAGCACCTTCTTCCCACTGTGACAAGCAAATATGACCTGAATTACAAAATGGCTCCATATTGGAAAAGGGTGGAGTGAGGCAGGAGAGTAAAAAATCATTTCTGGTCAAGAACCACAGCTCTAAATATTTTTGTCTAGATTTTTCTTTAAAAATTTTGGTTGAGAATTTATCAAACAGAAATTTGGCTATGGTGAAACTTTTTAATTAAACCACATACTCAAAAGTCAGTACTTATTAAAAAATAAAAGTAATCTTCTCTAATTCAATTGAAAATACAGGGTAAGGAACTCACTGAGATGAAAATTAAAACAAAATTTTATGAGGCCAGACTTCCAAAATTGAATGTTTGCTATGAAAGACTTCTAATATTGTTGACTATTTGGATCGCAGAAGGCACTTTCTGATTGCCTTTATGATTGAACTGAAGTAAACAAGAAATTGTAGGATAGAACAGAATAGATATCCCATACCTAAAGAATTTTTTCCTAGAAATAAGGAGTTACAAGAACATTCAAGTGTCATTTATAAAAATGACCTTAAAGAACAACCCAGGTCTTACTGTTGTTTCCATGAAAGTCCCATGTTCATTCTAGGTCAAGTTGAAATGCTTGCTGCTTTATGGAAACTTGAAAACCCAGTAGGGATATCTCACGTCTCTTATTTGTAGAAGGGATAACAGTGATATTCTTTTCTGTGATAGTGAGTGAGGCAGATTGGACAATAGCTGGTTGATTTCTTCCAAAATGTATAGCAAAAAGGTTATTTGGAACCATTACTTTTTGCAAAGTGTAGAATGACTTAAAGAATGGCAGATCAAGGAGCTCTATGAATTCTCTACAAAGCAAAATTGCCATAACAAGTGAAAACTATTTAAAACAAGAACTACTACAGTATAAAATCTTCAAAATTTGTCTAAGAGCATATGACAAATGATAAAATACCTAATGAAATACCTATTCTATCTTGCTATAACAGCAAGTGGCTGTGTCATTTGAACCAATTATTTTCCTCCCAACCCTATTAGGGGTAGTCACAGCCAGGAACTCAGAACATCCTTACTCTTTGCTCTCAGTCTAGGAGCATCACTTTACTAGCATTTTTCATCTTCCCCAGCTCTGTGTTGCAGAAATTCTACTTCAAGCAATAGCAGCTCAAAAGTCCATCATCTAGTTCCCATTTAAAGGAGAGATATTCTACTTGAAAAATGGCAGATTGAGAATACTGGGACGTAAGGTACCCACAGGACAGCTCACTGGCAGAGTGGAGATGCTATGGTAAGAGCAGTTAGCTGACAAGACCAGTGGTTGCTGTTCCTAATGCTTGGGTTTCACTCTTCAAGAAAAAATATTATGTTTTTTCCCCTGAAACTTCAGAAACAAACAAGAATATGATTGATCTTATTTGTGTAAGGCATAACAAATATATTAATTCCACTGCTACAGGGCAATGGTCCTGAGATTTTACTTGCACAGAGAGTAGACTACAAAACCAGACACCTTCAGAGCATTCACCAGGGAAATTTACTTTATTTGGAAAAATATTTGAGGAAGTTCAAATCTAAGAACACCCTTAAAACCAGGCAAGAGTTTGCTGGTAGGCATTTTGTGGGAGGCTGGTTACTTCATGATAGTAACAAGCTAACTTGCAAATGAACTAGACGTTTACCAGGGAGAATTAGGGACAGACTTCTAAGAAGAATCCTCCTAGGGTTGAAATTAGTCTCAAAGATTAACCCAAAGATTGTGATATCCTTTTTTTTTTTTTTTTTTGGTACCAAGGATTGCACTCAGGGGCACTCGACCACTGAGCCACATCCCCAGCCCTATTTTGTGTTTTATATAGAGACAGGGTTTCACTGAGTTGCTTTGCGCCTCGCCGTTGCTGAGGCTGGCTTTGAACTCGTGATTCTCCTGTCTCAGCCTCCCTAAGTGCTGGGATTACAAGCATGAGCCACTGCGCCCGGCTTATGATATCCTTTAATTGGATTAGACATTGAAGCAATTTACGCCATGAGGGACCCTTGAGAACACTAGAGCAATCAGTTGGCAATTAATGGATGTTCACAGCTGGATGTGATGTCAACAAAATCAGAAAGCTTAATAGAGAGATCAGAGGAAGAATCAGTTAAAAAGAGTCCTTGTAATAACACCACCATCCTAGAGAGACTATGTTATGCCAAGACTGTACTCCAAGGAGTGTCATCAGAGGATGTATGCCAAAGGGGAAATACAATTTACAAAAATATTTTGACCAAGTCACTAAGCAAATTAAAAATTAACAATAATTACAAGACTCCAAAGGTGAGATCAGTATGTCATGTTTCTACATTTTTTTAAATGTACAGTTTTCAACAAAATATTACTATAAACACAAAGAAATGGGAAAGCGAGATTTATACATGTGATAAAAAAACGAAAATCCCAGACTATAGAAATGCCATTAATATGCCTCAAATTGTGGA
>CM053405.1:132511597-132528666 GCA_028644305.1 Xerus rutilus | reverse complement strand
GGTCTCACTGAGTTGCTTAGTGCCTCGCCATTGCTGAGGCTGGCTTTGAACTCGCGATTCTCCTGTCTCAGCCTCCCTAAGTGCTGGGATTACAAGCGTGAGCCACTGTGCCCGGCTGAACATCATAAAATTTTAAGGCACTATTAAACACACCAACTATGTTTATAAAAGAATACCCAAAGGAGATGATATACACAGGGCAGGATAAAAGCTGAAGAAATAATATATAAATTTATATATCTTATATATATATAAATATATATATATATAAAAGAAATAATATATAAATTTTTCTTAAATCCCCAAATTTAAGGATATACAGTTATCCACATATCTACACATTCAAGAAGCTCCCCAAATTCCAAATAGGATAAATTTTAAGGGATGTAAACGAAGACATACAATAATCAGAATGGTCAAAATGAAACACAAAAAGCAAATATTTTATCTCAAGGGTGAAAATGACTCTTATATAAGGAAATCTGAATAAGATTAACAGTTGACATCCCACAGAGGCAATGAAGACTAAAAGGCAGTGGATGATGTACTCAAAGCACTGAAAGCAAACTGTCAAAGTGTTAAACACACAGAAAAATTATCTTTTCAAAATGAAAGTGAAATAAAGATACTCTTCAATTAACAAAAGCAGAATTTGTGAATAGCATATCTGACTCACAATAAGTACTAAAATAATTTCTTCAGGCTGAAAGGAAATTCAGTCATTACTTAGGCCGTAATGCAAGTCCACATGATAACTGTAAAGGCTATCATGTAATTATAAAAGACAGTAAGTTCATGCTTCTTATCCTTCTTTTTCTTTTACAGATTAAAGAGTAGTTGTGTGAAAGAATATGCATATGATTGCATTTGGCTCTTTAACAGATAGACATATTTGACAATAACAGGAGGAGACAAATGGAAACAAAGCCTTGATGAAGGCAGGAAATGACACCAGATGGATACTTCAGTCCATGGGAACAAAGGAAGAGACCTAGATATGCTGAATCGGAGAATAAACATAGCAGACTCATTGATATTAAATTGATCTCTTTCCTTCTCTCTGCATGCATAAGAGACATATAATTATATGAAGTCAAAGTAACAATAATGTGCTATTGCTTTTGCAATATATAGATAATAATATGTATGTAATAATAGCAAAAATGGGATGAGGGGCTAGGTAGGAGTAACAGTTCTATATCTCACTAGAATTAACAGTATAAATCCAAAGTAGATTCTCATAAGTCAAGATGTATCTAAATATATGTTATCCATAGTTTACTTTGAAAGATAAAAATAAGTCAAAAGAAAAAAGAAAGAATTTATGCAAACAATAACAAGAGGAATGGTGTAGTGGCTGCAATCATATCAGTCAAAACAGACCTTAGAATAATTTTTTAAAGTTACAAGAGATAAAGGCGGGAATTGTATTATGGTAAATGGAACAATGAACCAGAATGATATTATAATTTGAATCTATACTCCCCTAAATACAGAAGCACACTGAATCCTAAACTACACAAAACAAAATATGAGAGAACTGAAGGGAGAAATAGGAAATTCAGCAGTAATAGCTGGATACTTTGATACCCCATTTTCATAATGGTTAGAATCGGGCAGAACATAACAAAGGAGCAGCTTGAACAAAACTGAAAACCAGTTAGACATACCAAGGTCTACAAACCACTCTACTAACTAGAGAAGAATAAATATTCTCCCAAGTACACATGAAAAATTTTCTTGGATACACAATATGCTACACTATAAAACAAGCCTCATTACATTTAAAATAATTTAAGCCTAGCATGGTGATACACATCTGTAATCCCAGCACTTGGGAATCCAAAGTAGGAGGATCACTTGGGCCAGCCTGGGCAACTTAGTGAGACTCCATCTCAAAAAAAAAGAAAATAAAAACCAGAAAAACCACTCAAATAACTTTAATAATTCAAAGAATGTTTTCAACTATGTGAAATGAAACAAGAAATCAATAACAGGAATACACTTGGAAAATTCATAAATATGTTGACCAATGCAAATCAACAGAAGCAATGGGTTAAAGAAGAAATAAAAAGGATTTTGGAAAATACTTCAAGATGACTTCAAATAACACAATATACCAAAAACTTTCAGAATGCATCAGTAGTAGTGCTTAGAGTGAAATGTGCAGCTATGAACACCTATATTCATAAAAAGAAGAAAGATTGAGGCAATGGCCTACCTTCTACCTTAAGGCATTGGAAAAATGGCAAGTATACTATATGTAAAGCAAGAAGATGGCTGAGAAAATAAAGATTAAATGTAAATAAATGAACTAGGAGACAAAAATATAAAGAAAAGATCAACAAAGTGTTTATTTTAATTTCAACAAAACTTTTAACTACCCTCCCCCCACCAAAAAAAAACCCAAAAAAGCAAGAAAGCAAGAAAAAGAATGCTGAAATTAATGGAAATAAAAAGGATCATAATGTAGATAACCTAGAAAAAATGTACACCTTCCTGTAGGAAGATAAAAACCACTGAAATTGAGCTGAAGTGAAGGTATAAAATTCAAATGAGCCAATAAAATTAAAGACATTAGTAATTAAAAATTTCCACAAAATAAAAAAAACAAACCCTAAATGGTTTTACTCATGAATTCTATGAAATACATAGAATAAATTAGAAATTCTACAAAACAGGACAAGTGACACTCCCAAGCCTATTCCATGAGACTATTATTATTTTCATCAAAATGATCCAGACATTACAAGAAAATATATGGATCAATATCATGAGAATATATAGTTTCATAACTCTTCAACACTAGCAAAGTTGATCTAACAATATATGAAAATAATTGTACAACATGCTATGACCGAGTGAGATTAGTCCATGAACTCAAGGGTGGTCTGGTTTCTGAAAATCAACAAGTACAACCTAATAAATCAATAAAATAAATGATATTAAATGTATGATTATCACAATAGTTTCAAAAAAAAAAACATTTGACAAAATCCTACACACCTTCATAATAAAAATAACTAGAAGCATAAATTTCTCAACCTGACAAAAGTCAACTACTAAAAGTCTTCACAGCTAGCATTGCACTTAACGATCAAAGACTTAATCTTTACCCCAAGGTTAGAAACAAGACAAGCATGTCTACTTGGATTACTTCTATGTAAACTATACTGATGGCTCTTGCCAGGGCAATTAGGCAGAAAAAAAAGAAAGAAACAACTGTACTCGGATTGGAACTGGAGAATTAAAGCCATGTTTGCAAATGATGTAATTCCGTATATAAAAAATTCTAAGAAATTCTTTTTTTTTTTTTTTTTTTGTGGTACTGGGGATTGAACTCAGGGGCACTCGACCACAGAGCCACATCCCCAGCCCTATTTTGTGTTTTTTTTTTATGTAGAGACAGGGTCTCACTGAGTTGCTCGCTTAGCGCCTCGCCATTGCTGAGGCTGGCTTTGAACTCGCGATTCTCCTGTCTCAGCCTCCCTAAGTGCTGGGATTACAGGCTTGAGCCACCGCGCCCGGCTCTAAGAAATTCTTAAAAAATTTTATAACTAGTAATGATTTGGCCATTACACATGATAAATGCATAAATACTATTTTATTTTTATGCAATAGTAATGAGCAATCAGAACAAAAAGTTTATGCAATTCCATTTACAGCAGCACCAAAAATAATGAAGTGACTAAGGATAAATTTAAATAAGTGAAAAGGACAAAATAACATATTAAGAAATCAAGGAATGTATACGTATATATGTGTTTGTGTATGTGTATGTATGACATATGAGTGGCATCCCATGTTTGTGACTGAGAAAAATTAATATTTTTAGCAAGTCAAGACTCTTCAAATTAATCTACATTTTTCAGTACAATCCATGTCAAAATCTCAGTTGTATTGTCTATAGATACTATGAGATTGATCCTAGAATTCTTATCAAACTATAAGGGACCAAGAGCAGTCAAAACAATCAAAATGCATTCTGCTATCATATATACCTAAGTAGAATAAATAAATAAATAAAATTTAAAAGAGATACTGAAAAAGAGGAATGTAAGAGGCTTCACACTTCACAAATTTGAAATTTAGTATAAAGCTAAAGGAGTCAAGATAATGTGATATTGTAATTAGAACTGACATATATAGATCCATCAAATAGAATTGGGAATCCAGACATAAACTCATATTCATGGTCAATTTTCATCAAGAAAGTGAAATGGTTTTATCAAATGATGATGGTACAATTGGACATTCACATGCAAAAATGCATTCATTTGTACCTTTCATACTATAAACAGAGAGTTAATGCAAAATGGATCAAAGGCCTGAATGCAATGCTTAAAACTTTCTTAGAATGAAATACAGGAATATAGTTTCATTATCTTGGGTTGGGCAAAGTCTCTAGATATGACACTAAAAGCATAGCCACAAAATTAAAAAGAGATAAATTACATTTCATTAAAATTAAACTCCTCTGTGGTTTGAAGGATATTGAAGAAATTGAAGACAACCTACAAAATGGGAAACACGTATTTTCAAATGATGTGTCTGATAAGAGTCTTGATAACAGTTGATATAAAGAACTTTCATACTTTAATAATATAAACAATTTAAAAATGGGCAAAGAACCTCAGTAGACATTTATTCAAGAGAACATGTATAAGTGATGAATAAGCATAAGAAAATTATTTCGACATCATTACGCAGTAGGAAATTGCAAACTTAACTACAGGGGGGTGAAACATACCACCCACTAGGTTGACAGTAATAAAAAAGAGGGGTAAATAAAGAGTGTTGGTGAGGATGTAGAGAAATTGATACCTTCACATGTGCTAGTGAGAAAGTACAGTCACTTTAGAAAACAGTCTGGCAGTTAAAGAGGATAAACATAGAGTAAGTAACAATAGAATCCAGCAATCCCACTCCTGGGTGTACATACAACTGAACTCAAAATACATATCTACACAAAACACCTGGGCGACTACCTGCATAGATGCCATTATTTATCACAGACAAGGTGGAAAAATAGCCCTAATGCCCACCAAGTGAGGTACAAATAAAAAAAAATGTGGTAAATCATAAAATAAATTATCATTTTCAGTAAAAGTGTGTATAGTATGAATGCTATTACCAGGATCAACCTTGAAAATATTAACTCAGTGTACTAAGCCAGTCACGAAACTCTTCACATCATCTGCTTCCACTTACAGGAAATGTCTAGATCAGGCAAATTTATAGAGACAAAATTTGAATGGCTGTGGAGAAGTGGTAAGGTAAATAAGAAAAATGAAAAGTCACTGACAATTGACACAGTTTCTTTTGGGGATAATAAAATTATGGTTATAGTTATACAAATCAATGTATTTGTGTAAAACCCACTGAGTTGTTTTTATGCAACTTTTATATCAATATTCATACTATATCAGTGGATTTATAGCATATGGATTATATTTCAATAAACCTGATCAAAAGAAAGGCTAGAAAATATTTAATTAAAACTATCTGTTTTATACATGTATAATGAAAATTAACTCCAGTGAATAAATTGCACTAACGTGGTTAGGTGTACATTTTCAAAACTGCCAGGTAGCATCATTAGTGCTTAGAATCAACAACCACAATCATGATATCTACATTTTCTTGAATGCTGGCTTTGTGCCTGATACTGTTAGAAGTATTTGCCATCCTTCTTCATTTTTATTAATTTTTGTATCAACACTATTTGGTAGAAGATGTCATTATCTTCATTCTCAGATAAAAAATTTGAGGCAGACAGGTTAACAGCTTGGCCACTTTCACAGATAAAAGTTTGAAAAGCCTGGATTGGGCTTTTTATACATTTGCACCCACTAATTTTTTATTAAGGAATTTAACTTTGGTGTTTCAGAGAATGAAGAAATTGTGCTCGTACGCAGAAAGCATCCTGTTATTTTTCTTCCTCTTGATTAATCTTAAGTATACACTAATGATTTATTACAATCTAGGAAATGGTTATTGAGGCTGAACCAATGTACTTTCTTTTATACCTCCCTTCTAGGATGTGCATTTTCAGAAAGCATGGACAATTTCTTATATGTGGCTCATTTCTCAACTCCTTTAATTGCTATTTTAAGAGTGGGCATTTCATAGAAATATGAGGGATGAATTAAGCCTGAGATTTCACAATGGGTATGTTTTAGTTGGTAAAGTTTGTTGGCAATTTTAATTTTCTCCACTTTCATCACTTTGAGCAGAATATTGCAACTTCATAGGTCATGGCAACACATGGACTTATGGTTCTGAATCTTCTTTGGGGCAGAATCTGTGTGTTGAAATTAATCGCAACTATGCAGTACATGAGGAATGTCTGAGTTAGTTCCTGCTGAATAATGTGACAAAATTTCTCACATGACAAAATTTCAAGAAGAATCTTAAGTTTTAATATTCTTAAACCTTAACATTTTTTCTAACAGGAGCATTTTTTGTTTTTCTCAGAAATTAAATATTTTATTACAGAATTTATAAAATAAACATTTTAATCACAGTTTTATTCTCTCTGTAGCACAAGAATGATCCCATGCTGTATATAAAAACTGAGATTAGATTCTTTTAAAGAATGTCAGAATGTGATTTCTCATCCTTGAAGTTTAAATAATATTAATTTTTCATGAAAAAAACCTTCATTCAAATTGTAAAATAAACCATTCCAGTTTGTCTTATAGTCATTGCTTAAAATGTTTTATTTAAAATTGAAAATGCTTTTAGTATCACTATTTTAAAGTAAGTGATAGTCTAGGGGAGTATTTGAAAAACAAAGGACTTGCTTAGCATGCACGAGGCCTTGGGTTTCATACCAGAACAAAAAAAAGAGAAAAAATGTGTGCGTATGTGTATACACACATAGGCTTATAATTTCAAATATATATATTTATAATAAAAATATATATTTTTATAAAACAGTGAATACAAAATGTTGCAGGGCTATGCTTCCCAGCACCTATATGTCTTGGGATCTTTTTTCCTGGACTATTATTTTAAGGATGTGCAGCAGAACAACCTCGTAAGAGAGAGATTGTTCTCTTTCTGGGGCGAAGGGCAGAATTTTCATAAACAATATTTTAAAAAGTGTACTCTTGGGACAAAGAGTATATAAAAACTGAGATTAGATTATTGGGTAAGTTAGCTATCAACCTCTTTAATACAGGGGATTCATGTAGCTGCTTCTCAGAATGGCACAGATCTACTGTGTACATAGCGTAAACCTGGGTCCCTTTTCCCATCACCCCAGGAGGCTTTGGGAACAATAGTAATCAATGCAAACAAAGTTCTGCTGCCTCTGGTGCTGTGAATAATGAAGTCCTGTGTCCATGACCCCAAGACTCATGACTCTGTCAGCATTTATGAAACTGCAGTAAGCTACCTTACTACTTTGAAAGTAGGGTAAAATCTCAGCCCCTTCTTAGTTCTCGACAGATACAGGATTCTAAACATAGACTCACACAATGTGGATAGTTAACATAATATGCAAATATTGATAAAAATACATTGCCAAATCAACATACCTAACTTCTATGATAATTATAATGATAGATCCATATAATTTAATGCACATTCTGGTCTCGGTCACTATTTTACATGTTCGTTTTAAAATCATGGGATTTTTCTGATATGATTTCCATTTCTTTAAAAAGTATTTAACTTTAACATATTAAAAACTACAGTTTAAAGGTACAAGCTCCAATTTTATCACAGAAAAGAAAAAAATAAGCACACAGAAAAACCCTCAGTATGATAGGCATAAATGCTTTACCAATGGTATCTTGCCAGATTTGTTGGCCTTCCTATTGGCAAACTTGAAGCTTTTCTGTTGGCTAAAAAACAAGAGCAACACACTTTCATCATTGGCTTAAGCCCTATTCCAATAGATGATAGTCTTAATAAAATCAGTGATATGCCATAGTGGGATCAGATGTATTTTCTAATAAGCAAATGTGATTGTACTATAGTAGACAGAAGCTCTGAAGATTTTGTTTTCCCTTTTTGCTCATCTTTTTAGTTTTGATAGAATAAAATGAAAAGCAAGGTCAATTTCTCCTTGTGTTTTGCACGACCAACATGCAATGTCCACTATAACACTTGTTCACCGAAGGGATGGACGTTGTATGTTAAAAATGCCTGCTGCTGCCATGTACTACGGTTCAACTACAAAAAAAAAAATGGCTTGGGTTTTCAGATTCAGATGGTGAGTCCACCTGATATCACAAGGGTAATTAGCACTAAAAAAGCTGTTTGAGAAAATATACATAAGAAACTCTTGCCAATTCTATTCAAGGTCATCTAACTAATTTGAAACATTGGTTCAAGTCGAGTTCATGGTATATTATTCCTGAAGGTCCTGGCATTAATGAAATTTAGTATTAAACAGTCAGTGTGGATAAAATAGCAAACCTTCCTTGGATGACATCTCAGTAAGAAGTGGGGACAAGACCTTTACCTATAAGGGCTCAAGAGCTGAAATTGACAGGACAGCAGGAAACACATAAAGAAGTGTACTGCAAAATCAAATGACTCCCACCATCTGCTCGGCTTGTTTCTGCTCTCCTTTTGCCAGAAGCCTTTTGAGAAGACATGGAGCCATGCCGATGCCCTCCATCACGTGCTATTTCCCCTTCCCGTCTGCGGTGCCCTCTCCTATGCTCAAGGATATTGCTGTGACTTTGCCCTTCTCTACTGAAATGCACAAGATAGCGGAAAGGGAGGAGTAAGGGCTTCGGAAGCCCACAAAAATAGTGAGGATGAGACTAGAAAGGGATGCTGACCAAGTTCACTCTTTTGGGAACCAAATGAGGGGGGAAATCGACAAGGTCAAAAATACCAAAGCAGCATGGAAACTCAATTATTATTCAATAAACATTTACTAAATTCTTGGTGTGTGCCAGATACTGTGGTCAGCTCTGGAGAAGAAAACAGGGAATGGGGGAGAAAGGATCCATCTTTGACTTTACTAAGCTTAGGTAGAGGAGGCAGAAAGATAAATATAGGAAATGATTCTTAATGATTGTACCTAGCACCTAAGAAACAATCTCAAAGGTTAGATACAGGAAAACCCAGTGAGGGGTAACCACAGTTGATAATGTGGTTATGTAAGACTTCACCTGGGCAGGGACATTTAAAGTGAGGCCTGAATGCTGAGGAAGAAGCCCAGTATAAAGTCATTTAAGGTAAGAGGCAGGAGGTGCTAACTTGGAAGGGCCAGATGCAGAAAGAGTAGGCATACATGAGGAGAAAATTAAGTCAGTGTTCCTGGAGCACCGAGAACCCGGGAAGAGAAGTAGGAGAGATCAGCTACACAGAGGCAGGCGTACATCATGCTGATTCCGGGGGTTATGGTGACGAGTTTTGATTTTACTCTAAGTTCTTAAAGAACCATCACAGTACATTAATAAGGACAACATATTCAAATTTACTTTTAGGACGATCAGTCTGATTGCTCTATGTAGAGCAGACTTGCAGCAGGGCATGTAAATTGCAAAGCACATGACCAGTAGTAACGGCAGGATTTAAAGACAAGTTAAAACAGTGATCAGTACAAATAAGGCAATAAGAGCAGAAGAGGCATTCAGAGAGCAGTGTGCAGCAGTGCCCCAGTGCCCACAGCCCGGGAGACAACCAAGTTTGAATGGAGATGTGTTTCCTTTACAACATGCTCTTGCGTCCCCTGGGGAGTACTGGCTACTAGTTCTATCGTCTCTGAAGGACCTGAATTCCTGAGTCAGATTTTCCTATTTATATTTCTTGACAAATATTTGCCCACTTTCAAACCGGAAACTTTGAATATGCCCTACAGATCGGGATCGAGGTTGGGATGGCTGCTTCCGGGTCCTGATGATGTCCTGTCGCTGGTGTGATGCTATCGCGTGCAGGTCAAATATGCTAGAAGGATATTGCAGCTCTCACACAGCCTCCCGGACTGGAGTCTCGATGCGCCTTTCCTTCAGATAACAAGTGGAGGCCCCTTGTTCCAGGAGACCAACCACAGCATTACAAATGGCACCCGTTTAAATGCCTTGTACAACATTGCAGGGGGGAAACTACAGATTTTTCAGGGCTGAAAAGAAGCACTGTGTATGGGCTCATTATTAAAAAGGAAGGGTATGTTTCACAAAATATGGCCTTGTGGGCTAAAGCTGTCTTTCTTTGTTCCTTGGAACAGCAGAATGTGGCTTTACATCTCAGGCCAATTATCCTCCACCGTTTTTCAGAAACTGACAAAACCTATAAGATGAGCGATGATATGATGACAGCGAACCATTCTGCAGTTTAGTTTGTACCCTGCAAATTTGCATCTGATTTTGGTTGTTTCTCTCATAGAGGTGAAAAATCTAACTATGTAGACAAAAGATTTCCTAATATAAGAACAGCCTACAAAACACGCAGCCGCTAATTCTACCTGTCTCTCATCTCTTTGCTGGACGGTCCCCCTTAAGAAGGGGCCTCTTCTATCAACACCCAACATTAATCCACCCCCCAAGATAACAGGATTAGCCGGGAGCAAATCTGTACATTTTGCTACACTTAAAGAGAAGCTTCTCTCCAGCCTGGGTTTGAAGGATGTAACCTTAGTTTTCACTGAGAACTGCTGGAGCTTGACGTGCAAAACAAACCATCAGGGCATGTGGAGTGATTTCATACAGGCTTGCTCTCACAGGAGAAGAGCAGAGAATCAGAGACAGAAATTAATCGTGACTCTCCATCAACCAGGCACTGTGTTCCCTTCAGGTTAATGCTTGCTCTGGCCCCCAGAAGCCCCAGGAAGCCCAGAGACACTGTCCTGCAGGCTCCTGTAGGCAGCACTCCCCATGGGGAAGACAATACAGGAAGTGTAGTTTAAAAATCAAAATGGGACTGAATAAAGGATATGAATATTTTCTGATTTTTTTCTTATTTCCACAACACACATGAAATTCACTTAGAATATCCCCATAATAAAGAGAAATGATCAGAGGGATGTAGAATAGACTGCTGAAAACTGATTTTCAGATGCCTAGTAATGCTTTCCAAGAGAAAACATTGTGTCAAATGTGAATTAAATTTGAACAACAGCCTTTCAAATGCAAATCCTTCGGAAGAGATGTCATTGATATACAACCTCTAAAACCCTTTCAAAGGAAATAAAATGGATAAATGTGATAATTAAGATCGCTATTTATAGGAAAATGATCAGATCACATTTGTTCTGAAATGTTTTTGTACCTGCAACATGGAGGGCAGATACATAAAGTAAGGATCGATTTTGAAATTTGCAGGTTGGAGGTGAAAATGGAATGATAGCTTGTCTGACAGAGGTGAGGATATTCCTCTGGTATGCTAAGACCCATTATTATGCACCCATAATTGCCAGGGCCCCCACTGACCTCTATTCACTCTTGCCTTCTGAATTCCAGCCCCCTACAACACCCTCCTCTTCTACATGCAAGGTGTCAGCTACTCTGCTCTCTGCACCAGAGTCCTGCTAAAAAGTATTATTCAGGAGAAGCTGACTAGACTCCTCAAGGGTCCAAGAAAAAAATCTTGTTTTACTTTGAGTTGATTGTAGACACAGAGCTCTAAGCCAAAGATCTACTGGGGAGCATCTCAGGACTTAAATTTACAAACCCACAAGGAAGGTAGGGTTGGGCAAACAAGACAATGTGGTCCTTTCTGAATTCTCAGCTGATTCTTTTTAAATTTTTTTTTTAGTTGTAGATGAATACAATACCTTATTTATTTGGTGCTGAGGATCAAACCCATTGCCTCACACATACTAGGTGAATGCTCTACCAGTGAGCAACAACCCCAGCCCTCCTCAGTTTGATTCTGAAACAAAGGAAAGGGATGGTCTGATGCTGGGGTGGCTCTTTATAGGTATCACAATTTGAGATTTGTAGGAGGGGCAGGGGTGCAGAAATTTGCATGCCTCTGCCTGCCAGTTTTAGGTAACAACCCCTGAGAGGTTGTACTTGGATGGAGGGGCATCTCTGAGGTCAAGAGCATTTTCCAGTGACAGATGGAGCTATGACACCTTAACAGGTACACAGTCCCAGCAGCTGGGGCATAGGTGAGAGGTCCCAGGTGGAGTACAACATTGTCTGGTTTAGTTGTATACATGATGGAATTTAAGTACATACCATCCCTCAGGACTCCTCCTTACCAGTTTGACATATTACTTCTGTTGTATTCATAAATTATTCTCACTGAAAGCCCTTTACCAGAGAAAACAAATGAAGGTTTTCCCTAAAATTTACACCAGACTGTGAATTTCTTTATCATATTCATTTCAACAAGGTGAAATTCAGTAATTAGGATGAGACTATCATGGGTGAATAAGGAGAAAAGCCAGGACATGGTGAATGAAATCTTGAGTTGAGAAGCCCGGGGTGGTCAAAATAAAGGAGAAGGACACCAGGCCTCTGAAAGGGCCTCATGTCAATCATAACAAGAGGATGCTGAGCAGAGAAGAAACTCTGGCTTCTCACATCTGTCCTTGGCCAGTGCTATACTTAGGGGGAAAGAGAATATAGTACAGATTTATAATGGGAGTAGATCAGCCTTCCCTTTCTAACTGGGGTTTTTTAGCATCACCCTTGCCAAGGTTTCATACTAGTGGAAAAGTCTGGAAATATATGGAAGATCAAAAGTATGCTGTGGGGGACAATGTCATTACATGAAATATCGATTGTTCTGGGATTTTATGGTTTGTTTCTAATCTCAACCAACCTGTAAGCCCTTCTTGCTTTTCATTTTCTGACCAGATCTATTTTTAATGCTATCTTCACCATTTATGTTTCTACTCTTATTTTCTGTGGACAAATAGTAGCTAAAATTGGGGGATGCCTTGTAGGGGCTACACAGCATTTTCTTTGTCAACTGGTGGAACTTGTCTATATAGCTGATGGCCATTTTTCTGGCGACATTTGTTAGTGAATTGGCCAAACATTCCATGGACCGTTGTGCTCTTGTGAGATTTCTTTTAGCAGGTTCTTTACGTTCGGGAGGTTCAGAGGGTTTACAAAACCATCTGAACTCTTAGGATTTTATTTGAACCAAAACCCAAACTTTGAACCTTTTATGGTTTTGCACATCACAAGTATATGTGTCTCCTGCCTTGATATTATTCCCACTGGTCCCCTCCTGACTCTTTGTCCCTTGAATAAAACTGAACAGTTAGTTGGAGATCAAAACTCGATCCAAGGGTCACCTCCAATTGATGACCTTCTCTCTACAACAACCACTTTAATTAAAGAGCATGTCTATAGCAACCACTTTTCCATGGGCCCTTGGATGTATTCTCAAGACAGATTTTGCTGTTATATAGCTGCTGCATCCCCTTGCTCTGAAGAGTAGCAAGTCCCAGCAGATCACAGATCTTAACCCCATGACAGGCCAACCTATTTATGCTGGCTGCTAATAATGACTTATGTTTATAATGGCACTATTCATCCCAGAAGCTCGCTCGCAGCACTCCACTGACCACATATGTGCTCTTTATTTGGGCATGTGTCTATATACACTCATATATCGCAAATGCACAAAGGCCTTCAATGCTGGGGCTTTAATCAGCCTTGTCTTCCTTTTGCTTAGCTCCAGGGCCTGATCTCCAGGATTAGGGGAACCAGTGCCCCCTCCTCTTTATCATTGGGGAAAAAAAAAACAGAATCAAACAATTGAAAGTCCAGCTTCCTATTCACTGTGCTGCTTATTAGGTTCTGTGTACATCAGCCTTGATGCTGCAAAGCAAGTTGAGAAAGACCTTGTGCAATACATATTTAATAGTGGGAACTCTCCTCCCATTTCATCTCTTCCCCTTCTCTCCTTCCATTTAATGAACCAATTATTCTGACAAGGAGGAGAAAGCTCCTTTCCCAGCTCCCTCTCACTTTGAGCCTTTATTCCCTGCTTCTCTAAAGTGCTGCCTAATTTGGCATAAGACCCTATTGTAGGTTATTTTTACATTCACCATGAATTGTGTAAAATTGTTTCAGCACTTTGGAAATTTTTCTTTTAAAGCAAAAGATATTATTTTATCCCCATGTGAATGACAGATAAGATGTGATGCTAAGAAAATGTCCAAACTTTCATGCACTCAATTGCATTCATTTTATTTAACAATATTACAGTTTGTTTTCTGGAATAGATCAAACACAAAGAAAAAAACACATAGACTACATATTAATGGATCTCCACTTCTTTTTTTGTTGGAATGCTTAAAACGCAGCAACTCTAGCTTTCCCATTGAAGATCTCATAGCTATTCATTATTTATGATGAAGCACAACAGAATTTTATTAATTTGCACATTTACTTTATTTACATGCACAAAAATGTGCAGTAGAATTACAGTGGATAACCAAATGTTATGAGGCTAAAAATGGAAGCAGTTTTCAATACTAATTCTACTAGTATTTATCTTAAGGCATTTTTTTTTTTTGTTCTGTACTGAGAAGATATCTGTCCTCCATGGTGCAATATGAATGAGATACTATTTTTCATATATATTTTAAAAGTGTTTGGTTTGTTTTTATGAATAAACAGAACTGAGTGAAAATGTTGTAACATCCTTAAAGAAAAGACCTGAGACTAGTTCAACTTTTTATCAATATTGAGTGCCAGGCATTCTGGTAGAAAATAGTTTTAAAAAAATGAACAAGAAATATCGTCCACCCTCAGGAAACTTCTCGACCCATGGAGAAAAGTCTCTCTGAACAAACAAATGAAATGTCATTAGTACACTTGCTATTTCTGCAGTCTTGACATTCTTTTTTTTTTTAAACAACACACAGATTTTCTTCCAAGGATTCACTGGATCTTCCAATGTCCATCTATATAGTTTGGGAGGCAATGAATCTATATCCTTGTACCAAAAGTCAGCATTTATCCTGGCCAATTGGGTCACAGAACAGAATGTCCCTAAGAATGAATAATCACCCTAATAACCAATCAGAGCACTTCCTGTGATTTGTAATTTTTTTTTTCCCCTAGAGCTGCCAATTCTGTTAGGCTGATGGAACATGAAGCTGAAGTTCTTGGGGCTCATGTTTGGAAATGAAACTACCATGGAGAAAAAAAAGAGTTAAGAGTTGGAGAGAAACCAAAAAAATATCTTTTAAACATGTCATTTTCGACATAACTAAAGTCAGAAATTCTACAAGTTTTTCTGGTTAAGGAAGCCAACATCAAACAAAACACCTATATGCATAAAAGTATGTGGAGATGTTTACAAGTTGTACTTGATATAGTTTGGATTGGTACCCACAAAATGCAAACAAAATCCAAGTACTTGAGCCCAAAGAGAAGGCAGTAACATTTTTTCTGGAAGACGTTTTAGCCGAAATGATCATGACCCACCAAAAGCATAAGTGGAGATGTTTAGTTCATTTATGTCTAGAGGTCAGAGTTTTAAAAAATTCACAGAACCAATTTTCCCACAAGCTCACACTTAAACAAAAGATTATAGAATTTTTTTTGTTGGAAAATATGTATGTTTCTGTTCTCCCACCTGCTCCTTTTTCTTTTAGTTCTTAATCACAGAGTAACCTTCTCCATAAGTAAGAGCTTGTTGAGCCCAGAGCTACTAAATTACCTTTAATAGGAATAGGAACAACTTTCTGAATTCATTCTGTGGCTCCAGCAGCCAGAACTGATAGCCTATCCAAGAAAGTAAGTAAAACTTTGCTCTGAAAAGTAACTGTGCCAATTGACTATATTTAAATGTCAAGATAATAAAATATGTTGTGAATTAAGGCTTCAGGGCAGCATATGGACTCAATGACATTTCATGATCCCTTCTATTTCTATGATCCTATGAGTCTATAAGGCTATCTTTTTCCCCCCTGATATTTTCACCTAATTTAACTAGTAAGTTCTGAATTTAGGTAAGCAATTTATTCTCTAAATTGGAGGGTGCCTGTTACTCTCACATTGTAGAGTCTTTTCCTGTTGTGTGGTATGGACTGTTCTATCTTTTCAAAAATATGATATGAGGGGCTGGGGTGGTGGCTCAGTGGTAGAGTGCTTGCCTAGCATGCGTGAGGCACTGGGTTCAATCCTCAGCACCACATATAAATAATAAATGAATAAAATGAAGATCCATCAACAACTAAAAAAAAATATGATATGAGGAATAAAATTGCAAGGTATAGTCAGTCCTCAACATGGACCTCTCCCATATTCTAATGCATATCCTCTTGACCCCATCTTGCTCCACAGTGGCCAGTTCTAAGCACCTGGCCTCCAATATAAGAAGACTTGGCCCTGAGTTCACATTGGTATTCACATCGTTTGAGGGCTTCTCTGAATGCAAAGTATGGAACCTGTGGGAATTGTGTCAGTGTCTTGTGGAATCAGAAAACTCAAAGCAGACAAATGCTTATGGACAGAAGTACTCATATTCTTATGCCAGGTTAATAATTCTGGGAGGCATTTCACAAGGCTCTGCCGAACACCAGAGGAGATGTGAAATCCTGTCTTCATGGACATGGAGTTCTGTGGTCAATTTGACAATCACCCTAGTGCTGTTTTGTGTCATTATTATCTTTTATTTGGTTCTTCTGTGTTGTTCTACTTCATCCATCACCCCTGTGTTCTTCCAAATAACCTTCCTGCATATTCACTTCTGCCTTGTTTTCTGCCATTTTCCCATGGCAGGGAAGACACAGGCTAGAGAGCATTACTACTATTTTTTTTTCTTTAGAAAACATATCAGTGTTCTGATGTTCTGATGTCCCGTTTATAAATGACAGCATTCTTGTAACTACTCTGTCCTCCTGTGATCAATAAAAACTAAACAAAAGGAAAAAAATAGAACAGAAATATGTGTATTTGAAGCACTATTTGAAAAGCAAGATGACTCTCACAGTTTTAAAAACTGTATTTATTGGCATTGTAGACATGGTTCAAACTAAAAACCCTACAAAAATTATTCTCAACACTCTATCCTAGTGAAATTCATTTCACAAGGAACTTAAAATCCATAGAATCTGAGAAGCCATATCCATAATATTTAGCACTTGCATAACTCTTTGAATGATGACTTTCATCTCTCTTTAAACC
>CM053405.1:132461361-132511097 GCA_028644305.1 Xerus rutilus | reverse complement strand
ACTGATGATGAATTTGGCTAACTGGTAGAAGGTAAGAAAAACTGAAGGCTTCTGCCTTTCTTCTATATAGAAAATATTTGTCCTTACCCAAAATCTGTAATATCTGCACATATTTTTCTTTCAGCCTCGAATGCAAATAGTGTAAGAGAGGCCTGCCTATTTATTAACCATACTTTAATGATTAATTCTTCCAGACAACTTTTCTTTGGATCACACAGACATGGAAACATAAGTGTCCTGGGCTTGATGCCAGGTCTTCTACTATACTGTGAAGAATGAACTAGTTAATAACTGGGAAAGCACCTTGTACCCTCAGAGGTCTGCATCACTGATGGATAAACCTAGGGTATGAGTTTCCTCATGACCGTGAGGAAAACCATGTGTTATTCACATCAGAAGGCGGCACATAAGTACAAACGGACACCATAAGCAGCCACAGAACTCTGTATATAATTTCGATGGACTTGTGGGACCCTCAAAAAAGCCAGGGTTTCCAAAGATCCTAATTTAAGAACTCTCGTACCATTGTGATACAAAGAATTCTTACTGTGATTTATACTGAGGAATCTTCTGACAAGCAAACTTGGGCCATAACTGTCTTCTTACCCTCCTCTTCTTTCTCAGGTAAATGATAATGTGCCAATTTTATTTTCCATTTATATTATATTTTCAATTCAAATTTTATGATTTTAAAAATTTACTGCTTCTAAATTACCAAATTTGATTTTTGATTGTCAATATTTAATGTCAATAGTTATTTTTATCTTGCTATGTTCCTGTAATGGTTAAGACTTTGAAATTGTTATCATCAATACTGTGTCATCTGTGAGCATTTTAAAATAAATACCCAAGTTCAGATCTAACTAGAATTAGTTGATTTAGCAATGCAATAATTCAAACTTTATTTTCCATTCTCATCTATTATATACCTGGATAATACTTATTTTTGGTGAATATCACAAGAAAACTTGGGTGTCAGAGTGTGTCTAACATTATTGTGTCATTTTAAGGCTTTTCCCCAAAGGAATTCTGGAAATATGTCAACACCTACATACCTGTATTATTAAAGAGAATAAACATAAGTCAAATGAAATGCTGTATACTAATATTTCATAAAAGAATAAAACCTGCTGAAATACTTACTGATTAGTATTCTTAATTTTTGATCATAGAATTAAATCATCTTAAATAATTTGACCACTGGTGGCATACAATTGATTCGTCTGGGTTATTGAGAATAGATTGGCTGGTAGATATCTTTGTACAACTGAAATCCCCAAATATTGTCCAATATTAAAAATGATGCACATGTCATTCAGACAAATTTAACCAGCCCTTAGGGAAGAACAAACCTTGGCTTCTATTCCAGTGCTGGAAACTGGACTATGCTATGTCCAAGTCATGAGTCTTTTGGCAGTGGCAATTTCACAAAAAAATTAAAAATTGGCTTAGGAAAATAACACCAGTTCTTTTTCATAGACAAATTCATGAACCAAATTAAACTTAGATTATTCACCTCCTTTGAAAATGCCACCTATCTACCTATTTAACCCTCTGTTTTTTAATACTAAAATAATCTAGCAAACCCTTCCCATAAACTGCCAGAATTATTCAGAACCTCTGTTTTCAAATACCCAGTTTCTTAAGATTACAAAGCATCAACTTGAAGATTGTCATGTATTTTGAATAAGCTCCAGGAGAAATATCAGATATTGATATCTGTACCAATCTGATATTGATAAACAGCCACAGTTGTGGTGTGGCAGAAGGAATATGAGCTGGGGAATACCAAACCCAACTATATGTTTGCAGTTGTGTTGGCTAGTTAAGAGCATCAAAGACATCCTTAACATTTTGCCAAAATTCAAGAAGGAAATGTTCAAAACATCCTAGAAAATTTTTAATTCAATCTAATAGGTTACAGAATGACTAAAGATTGGCTGGAACTCCTGGAGAAAATAAAACTGAGACTGGTCCATTCCTTTGGGCAAAGATGGATTTTGGATGAACTCTGTATACACTCAGTGATCACAAACATTGGAGTCACTCCTAATTACCTTAAGTTTGTTTGCTCATATCATTTAATGTTCTTTTACCTTGAAAAGAGGTGAAATGCTCAAATTACTAATCATTTACTGCTAAAAATATTTTTGTGGAAGTAACATGGAATCCTATTATAGATAATGTAGCTAATATGTAACATGTAGCAGCCATAGATAAGCTGTAAACTTTCAACCCTTTGTCCTGGCTGTAAAATGTCAGTTGGACCCATTTTGGTGCTTTTTATTACTGCATCAAAACCATGCTGTGAATTTGTAGCTGCCATAAATGCTTAATGTAAGAGCTCATTGTGCAATAAAGTGTCAGAACACTGTTTTTAAACACGTTTTTAAAGCAACATTTTACAGCTTACATTTTTTCCCACTGCGTACTATAAAAAGTACAGATTTTCAATGTCACATTCATAAGGAGTGCATAATCGTTCCTGGGAAAGCCAAGTGCAGAGAGAATTAAACAATTCCTCTCTCACCTTTTCATCAACCCTGATTTTTCTCCCCTCTTTGGATAGGCCACTTCTGCCTCCCTCAAAGGAGCAAAACAGTAACCTTGGATGAACGTGGTGGATTCAGCAATTTATTTGGGTGCTTTGATGCTTTGGTTCATTTAAACTTTAAACATGAAGCTGAGCAGGCAAAAAAAAAAAAAAGACAGATCTGTTTAATCTCAAATTATTTTGCTTGTTATAAAATGACTTGATTACATATTTACTACCCAAAATATCCACACCTTTTTTTTAATTGAAAGAATATTTCTTTTTCAACCTTGTTAGAGTTGGAATTTTATTTTCATGTGAAAGTTCCCTTCTTAGTATTGTATCACCATCACTCTCATAATTAAAAAAATTATTGATTTCACTTTGTGGTCACTTGATTGTCAATATGATGTTGAGTATACCTTGGGATGTTTTCCCCCTTACTTTTTTATATATTCCCCTTTTTGAAATAACTGGAAGTTCTTGTGGCTAAATCCTTCTGGTAGCAGACTAAGGTTCTTGTGGGCAGAATTTCTGCTGTAAACCTCTGCGAGCTCCTCGTTCTTAAACTGGAATGTGTTACAAGCTTTACTCTGAACTTCTGTTCTCATCTGTGACTAACAGTGTTCTATCACCACATGTACAACTGTGGTATCTCTACTTCTCGGGCATACCTGGATGGAGTCAAGGGATGGCTCCTGTAATTAACTTTTCAGTATCTCTGCAGACAGTTTCATAGTTTCCTGTAGGATTGCAGATAAGAAAACACCTTTCTTACGAAACTATTCCCTCTTTGCCTAAAAGCAATGATACAGAATTCTTAAGGCTCAAAAGAAGAGGTTTGTCTGCTGTTTCACACAATTATGTCCCCAGGGTTGTGGCATGAGGCTGAGCACATAGTAGGCACTCAATAAATATCTGCTGAATATGTGAATGGACAAATGTGAATAAATTAACTTAAAAATTTATTTTAATAGCAATTTTTTTAAAAAGATAGAAGAACTATAAGATTTGCAAGTTCTCACATTAGTATCATCCATGTAGCAATTAGAGGCAAATTTGTCTCAGGGTCAAATTTAAAAGTAATCCTCAAAATAGACTGGACATTTGAGTCAAGAAAAATGACTTAAATTCAGAGTTTAGTAAGATGTTTCTTTGGCTTGAGTCTTTTTCATTTTCCCCCTGAACTCAAACGTAAGTTTCCTTTTTTCCCTAACTCAAAAACACAGAATCAAGCAGTCATAAAATAGATAAGAGTCTTTTGCAGAGTGGACTGAGCAACCAATTAACTTCTTTGACTGTGAACCTAACTAAACTAATTCACATATTACAGCATAATGACTTTCACAGAAGAGCGTCCTTTGAAGCTACAGCCACCAAGAAAAGCGACGTGAACTTCTGAGCTACCCTTGGTAAACATGGAAATAAGCTGGTGATTCATTCTTATTCAGAGAAAAGCATTTGATTTTTTAAAAGCCCAGTGAGTGATGCCAACTATAAAATGCCAAAGAGATTAAAAGCAAAAGCAGACATACAGGAGAAGCCTTTTAAAAAGTTACTTTTACATTCCAACCATTTTTTTTCTTTTTTTAAAAAAATTTTGGCCACATGGCATGTATCTGTTTAATATTCATGAAGTTGGCAAAAATGTTTTTTCCTGTACTCGCTAGTGACAACCTAAGCATTTGGAATGCACAGCATTTTCTGCACTCTAAGGTATGATGATTTATTACTCATTTAATTTTTTAGAATGTTTTCTAACCATGGAGATTGAAGCTTTATTTAACCCTAGTACCGCTAGCCACGCTGATCCTTGCCTGAAGTTTTTCATTTATATTTTGCTATGCACAGTGATACCAATGAAAGTCATATTCTATTAGAGGAAAAAAGAAAGAACAAAATATTTAATCCCTCATCAGCTGCTGTAGCTGCAGCTTCCATTGTTTTTTTTTATCCAGCTTCTTTCAGATGCAGAGGATGAACAAGGGAGTATTTAACTGGAATATTATTTTTTAATTTTTTTTGAAAATTTAAATTTTCCTGCAGGTTTATGATATAAGAAAATAAATCTTATCTCAGAAATGGAAACCTGGATTTGCTTTTACTTCTCTTACGCTAGTTGTTACTCTCTAATTTTATTTCCTTTGGGTAATACATTGAAATTTCTAAATCACTTTTATTTGAAGCATCTTTGACTTGATTAATTGTTCAACCTGTGAAATTCTGGTCAGGGAGTTAAGGTATTAAAAATGATCCAAAAAAGAATATCACAGTTAGAGAATGAAATCCTGCAGACCTTCCAATCTGAAATACTAACAGCATAGAATTCAATTAAAAGAGGAAGGAATCGACAACAATATTATAAATTCCTGTTTTCTATTTGGTCGTAAGGGTAAATATAGCACAGTGTGTAAGCATTTTACTTGAAGCCTCAGCAAAATAAAATAAAGAAAAATACAAAGAGGGGGTATAGTGCTGGACAGAAGGAAGTGTCTCAGGGCCGACTTCCTCGGGAGAGCTTGGGGGTAGGTCCTGACAGCGCAAGCCTGATTGTTGACAGTACCTCCTGGTGTTCATCCAGCAAGTTCTAAGGGTGCTCAGGGATTAGTCCTTTCTGCACCAATAGCCATAAATAAACAAGTAATAATAATAAAGAATCTATCTTGTAGTAAATTATTGTTAAAGAAAATCATGGGAAGTTTGGACTGAGTTCCTGGGCCAAGATCAACAGACCAAACAAAATAGAGTCCCTCCTATGAAGTCCTGTGTCACCAAGCCAAAACCATGTTGTTGATCCCAACTGAGAAATCATGAGCATGAGGGATACTAGCCAAATTCTCAAAACAGCCAGATTTTGCCAGCATGGTAAGGAAGTCCTCTGTGCTTTAAACTTTACATAGGAAATACCTATGAGGTAACTAACTGGTCATCTTTCTGTGGGCTATTTGTTTTCTTCAATCTTTTGTATCTATACAACCAACCTCCTCTGTTCAACTCTTTGGGACTATGTTACCTAATTCCAGCATCACAAGTAAAAGTCAATTAGGATCTTTAAAATAAATATGTTTAATTTTGTCTTAATACTATAGAATGCCTAATGTGCACAATATTTCAAATAACCACAAAACTCCTGTCCCTATTTCTTTTTCATTCATAATTTCATAAATTATTATTCATTTGCATATATAAGGGCTTTTTTCCTTGACATCTCCAGCAAAAAAAGTCAATTTTTAAAATAAGTCCTTTTTTAATACCTTTATTAATTTATTTTTATGTGGTGCTTAGAATCAAACCCAGTGCCTCACACGTGCTAGGCAAGTGCTCTACCACTGAACTACAACCCCAGTCCGTAAGTCAATTTTTTTTAAACAAAAATTTTACTAAAAACCTTAACCATGATTAAAATAAAACATTTTATTTTTACATGTTAATTTTCCAGGTTTCTGCTTTTAAGAAAGAAAGCCAAATTCCAAGACTGCTAGTTGGTAGAGGTGAAATGAGAGTTCATCTATTTATTTTTTTCTATTTACACAACAAACATTCCAAAATACCAGGTGCTGATCTAAGTACCAAAGATAGAGCAGAGAACAAAATAGATAAATCAAGATAATTAATAATTAAAGAAAAATACATTATAGATCAGGTAGTTCAAAGAAAATAAATAAAGGACAAGTGAGAAAAATTTAAAAATAGTTGCCTTATTTGTAGAGGAAGTTTCAAACATTTTAATGGAGGGGGAAAGAAGCTACAGAACTATTTGGGGGACAGAGTTCACCAGGAAGTAGAAACAATAAAGTAGAACCATATGGCTTCATCCCCATTACAGGATTGATACCTCCAAAAAATGAAAGATATGCTACCCTGGGACACTACTGTTCTACATTGATGTCTCTGATGTGGGAAAATACTTGTCCTTGGCTTTCTTGTCATTGGAGCAATGAAAGAGTGAATGTTGAAAGCAATCTCAATTCCCATCAACTCGAGAGGGTTTAAACAAATTACAGTTCCATTTGTCCATCCTATGGAAACCTGAAGCACTTAAACACATAGGGACATCTATATGCACTGACCTGAAGATATCCAAAAATACTGCTTTGTGAAAACATGCAGTATAGAAAAATGTCCAGAAGTCGATTTTATTCATGTTAAGCATTTACAAAAACACAAATCTGTTTCTCCTCTCCATATATAATTTAAATAAAGTTCTGAATAGTTATAAAAATTGATAGAAATGATAATCTCCATAGAGAAGACTGAGTTGACGAACAAGGGGGACTTTTGCTTTTTTAAGTTTCTTGAAATTTTAAATGTACTACAAAAATCTGTGTATAAATTTTCATTAAAAATAATGAAAAAATGACCCTATCTGAAAATATGTAACCAGTGACCTTCTTTATTTTGGACTACTTGATTTAAGATGTAGGTTGTTTAAAAGGTTTTTTTTAAAAAAATATTTTTTTAGTTGTTGATAGATTTTTATTTTATTCATTTATTATTTATATGTGGTGCTGAGGATCGAACCCAGGGCCTCACACATGCGAGGTAAGCGCTCTACCACTGAGCCACAATCCCAGCCCTGTTTAAAAGGTATTTACTACATCAATATTGCTACTCAAATATGGGTGATGAAACAACTAGGACTATAGTACCTTTAATTGGAAAGAGCTTCACACTTTTGGAGGTAATGAGCAATTATATAGACTATCTTTTAGAATTTAAAGTGTACTTCACACATTTGATAAACAATATATATTTTAAATATCTAAATAGAGACATACATCTTTATCTACCTCTGGTAGACTACTTACTGCTGGCATTACAACCTACTGGCATTGCTACAGAAAACAAAATAGAAATAAACAGCAGGAGAAAAACAGCTAAATCATGTAAAATACAAGATTGGTTGATACCCTCTCACTTGATGTGAAAAACAGTTATAATTAGTATGCTAGTGAATTCAAAATTTCACCATAATAACAGAAATTTTAGTTTTTAAAAGAGATTAAAAATGATAAATTATTCACCTGAACCAAACATTCAATGAATCCTTAAAATTTGGTTAGAAGTTGGCCATTTTACGGATCTCTAGAAATCTCCATCTGCCAAATTTTACCTGCTTTCCTCAACAGCTGCACCTATTTGAATTAGCATGTGTGTTGTGTAAGACTGAAAAAGTTGTTATTCTTTCGATGTGAGTTTTTAGTTGCACAAGGGTGTCCCAATATCTCTTCACAATAAATAAAACTGCTAAAGTTGGCTTTGATTAAATATCTTAGAGGGGATAGAAGCTTAGAGCACATAAACTAAATGAATGATCAGAACCTTTATGAAGCAACATATAAATAATTTCTCTCAAGCATTTGGTCTTATTATTCTATTAGTGCAGTGTGGTTTTGCTCCGATTTGATTTGCTTTCAGCCAATCAGCATTCAGCAACTCAGTATTCCAATCAGCTATAATTTGGCCAGCATTATGACAGTTTAAAACCAGCTTGAGAGCTTAATGTGCTAGTGTTTCAGTACCATGCATCAGTAAAGGCTGGTGCCCTAATCCTCAGATGGACCTGCTCAAGTGAGTTACTAGACGCCAATACACCAAGCAGGTGGTCATGCTCTTAATTAAGTGAGGCAGATCCTCCCTGTGGGGCTGGGATCAATTACATCAGGATGTCTCTGACAACTGCAACCACGCTTTTTTTTTTTCCTCTATTGGAGGCTGATTGAGAGTTAGATTGTAGGGGAGGACACAGTTCTATATTTGTATGTGTGTGTACCTGTACACATGGATATGTCTTTTTACAAGGAAAAAAAAAAACATGGGTGATGGGGCTCTCTACAAATGCATGTCATGTTTTTAGCTTCCAGTGCACATGGGATATAACAAAGCAGATGGTTCTGGAGCACCATTCTGTGATGTGAGGTTTCAGAGGTCCACAACTGCAGTCCTTGGATCATGACAAGATGTGTGCCTAAGACAGTCATGCATAACAAAGTTACAAGAACCATATTGATACTTAAAGATACGAGAGATGTGTCTTATAAATGACAGATGTCATCATTGTGCCACATGTTGGAAATTCACAAGAAGTGGAGATGTGGGAAAAGAGAATAAATGAAGGAGAATAAGAAAAGGAAGAGAGAAGAACAAACACAGAAATGGGGCGGGGGGGAGAAGCACCAATGGCCAAGGCCTTCACCTGCTTGTTTTGTACGGTTTCTTCTCTTCTCTGTCTCCTGAGCTTTACTAGCAGGGTCATCAGAATGAGAGGAAAATCACTTGAGAATTTAAGTCACCAGTTTTCTTATCCATCATAGTGACAGATAGAATTGACCACGGCTTTTGTTGATTGGCTTGTTTGGCAAGATTTCCCCGGGTCAATTTCATCTTGGTATTTGCAATTAAACTTCACAAGCAATAGGAAAAAGAAATTTCAAACGAGCATGTAGACAGATTTATCACCATATTATTTTTGTACTTTTATAAATTATTTGAAAATGATGCTCTCCAGAATGACAGATAAGAGAATGTAGGGTACACCTTGGAAATGCATCAGAAAAAGGAAAAAAAAATTATGTGTACAGATACCTAAATGAAGCTTCATATAGCTTTTTAAGTCAAACTGTACTCTAACACTTTTTGTACAAAGGAGCATACAAAACTCAGGAAAGAACTATCTTTTGATGCCTAAATCTCATGTCAGCTCTGGTGGGATATTTTGCGTCCAGGCCAGACTCAAGTTGAGCTGTGTACAAGTGACATGGATTTTACAAAATTTCACAAAAAGAAAAATAGGAAACTGCCATTTTTAGTGTCATCACAGACACAGAGTCCACACAGGAAAGTGGCATGAACAGGGAGACATAAATTCAATTTTGCCTTTGCCATTCATCATGTTGGAATATCCAGGGAAGTGCTGTGTTTTCTTTACAAAGGCATTTCTCATTGTTGACATGGTCTCTTTAACATTGACTTTGAAAACATTTTAAAAAACTCCGGTCCTTCCCTCTTCTCCACATTATAAAAGATTCTATAAATATGATATGCAGAAATAAACTCATTGGCTATTCAATATCCTGTCCAGCTCACGATCTATCATCTCTCAGGAATGATACCCTGATTGGCTGAGGTTTTTTGATGCCATCGAAACTGCAGCCTCCACTACTGAAAATTATTTGATAAATGTGTGTTTTCCCATTTTGCTTAAAAGGAACTTATTATGTGGGCAGCTGCCTTTTGAATGATATTAATGCCAAAGTGAAGCTCTGTATTACAAAGTAAAATGAGGCCAGCTTTTCATATTAGTCTGAAGAGTATTGTAATGCAGCAGAAGGTGTGACCTTTGACTCCAGCAAGAAAACTGATTTATACAATAAAATGCAAAGAGACAGCTTTTAAAAATGCTAACATGCTCTTTTTTTTTTTTTTCCTTGTGAGGAAAACCAGAAAAGAATAATACATGTAGTTAAAATATGAAAAGTACCCCAAGGAAAAATACTCTTCAAAGGGTCATTCTGGTAAATGCTTAGACTTTCCTTATAGTTGGGTGAAAAGGCCAAATCCCAAATCCACAGGTGGGAAATGCATATTCCGTCAAGGAGCCTGGAACAGGACCTATCTCAATTATTTAGTGTGCCAAAGAAATCCAGGCAAATGGAGCAAGTAAAACGGGATCAGAGCATTTGATGATCCCATGACCTTGCTCAAAACATCTGACATGCTCACATGCTCTTCTGGTTTAGGATGCATAGCAGCATGGATAGAATTTTCCTGTTAATCCAAAGAGAATTTTAATATATGCAGAGGTAAAAAAAAAAAAAAAAAAAAAAAGGAACTTAGCTGGGAAAGGGAGAAGGCTTATTGTTCTGTAAGTCAAGCTTGGCTTTGTACTGCTCTATCATTCCATCAAAATTTCATGTCTGACTGCCAGATTATATGTGGAGTGGTCAGGTTCTGTGAAGACTTCCAAAGATATGGGCTGCTGCTTGAACTTGGAGTATGCTTTCACTGTGCAGTCTAGAGAACAGAGTAGTGACATTTGGCATGTGCAGCTTTGGTGGCACTCAGTAGGACTGTATTATGCTTGTTAGAATGGGCTGAATCTCAAAAAACCTCGGTGAGAAATAAAGAGAAAGGAGAGAGTGTTTTAATATTCCAAACTAAAATACATAGTGACGAGAATAGATTTTAAAAATGTATTCAAGTCAATTTAAATATCACATTCTCTTAAATATACAATACAGCTCTCACATATTCGATATTGAGACTCTCTAAATTGAAGAAAAAAGTGGATAAAATGAGAACCACATGAATTTGCATTGCTTATCAAACAGTGAGATAAGCACTATTGCTTTCAAAATTTTACAGTAGAAAAAATGTTTATCCCTATTTTTAGAATTGGTTTTCTTAGGACTAGCAACAATTGATTCCAAACACTATTCTCTCTACCTGCTTTGTGCACAAGATACAGAGAATAGAGAAAGACAAGGGTCATATCCTGAAGCCCTGAAGGGCTGTGTTAAAATATTTTATGAGACCCTGGCTATAGAATGTTTAAGACCCCAGAGTGGCATCTCTGTTTCCTGCTTCACAATACTCTAAGTGTTCCCACCAACCTACTGTTCATGCAATTTTACAACTCTGAGTTCCCCACAATTCCTAACCATTACCACTAGCAGTTACCAAAGTCCAGATCACCTAAACATGTGTTGCTATTTATTCCTAAGCATTCTACCTTGTCCATGCATGTAATCTAATGTCCTCCAATTCAGAGGGAGTGTGAGGAAAAGGGGGCCACAAAAACTTTCTCTGCCAAATGCCCATTTTTTCTTGGTGCAGTTCAGAATCTTTGGGAAGTGTTTAACAATGGAGAAATTGTTTAGTGAGCCCAATTCTGACATATGGCCTATTGTACCCCTACTCAATCCCTTGGCTTTGAGTGAATCTTCTGTCCTTACTAGGCATCCTCTATCCCATGAGAGATAATTATTAAAAGAGAAAGTGCATGTAAAGTGATAATACTTAGTGATGACTAACTTTACAGAAGATAGCTACTTTCCCTCACGTAAGTTGCAGTTTATGCTGTATGACATTTCTTGCACCTGGCTGCATCTGGAAGTCCTGGCTGCCATTCTAGGAGGACAAAAAGAGTATTTAAAAAGAAATAACTTCATTTACATTTTTGAATAAAATACATTTTCTGCCACCCTCTTCTGCTCTAGGGTAATGAGGGTTCTCAAGTTCTCTGAAATGCCAGAGCTCAAGCCACTGACTATGGCTCTGACTCAGAGCCGCAGTCGGTTTCCATTTTTCATATTTTCATCTCAAATGCACATCCCTACAGAGCTTGAAGAGCCTGTGATTGTCCTAAGACATTCAAACGCAGCTCTGTGTTTTGAGGAAGAACTTGTCATCCCTGAGGGAATAAAATCCAACCTATACTTACTTTGCTGATTTTTTTTTTTGGTTTGTTTGCTCATTTGGTTTTTAATTTTGGAATTTGTCTTTTTTCACTCCCCAAGCTCTTCAATTTAAATTGAATTTTTGTCTCTTTCTACATACGTTTCCATGATAGTTTTATTTATCATATTCATCTGATAGGGCACAGGATCCTAGTAATATAAAATAACATATTTAAGTAATTCAACACAAACTTTGTGATTAATAAGTCATAAAGAAAAAAAAAACATAGTACTTTACATTTGAAGGTGAAGCGACCCAATATATTGAATAATGCTCTGAAAAAAGAAATCAAGGAAATAATCCTGTCTACAATATCTACAAAGAATAAAGAGAAAATGGGGCTGAATTTAAGCAAAGGAGTCTAACATCTTTACAATAAAAACTGTAAAACACTGGTGAAAGAAACTGAAAGCATAAATAATTGGAAAATTATCCTTTGTTTATAGATTGGAGTAATTAATGTTAAGCTACCCATACTTCAGAATCAATGAAATCCTTATCAAAATACTAATGACATTCTTCATTGAAATACAAAATAGACAATCCCTCCAAAGGTGTAAGGGTGATCTTTTTTTCTGCATCTTTACTAGAATTTGTTATTGTTTGTATTCTTGATGGCTGCCATTCTAACTGGAAGTCCTTCTAAAGACTGGGTAAGGAACCACCATAGGACCAAGCTGTACCCCTCAGTATTTATCCTTAAAAGTTAAAGTCAGCATATTATAGCAATTTATGCATAGCATGTTTGTAGCAGCACAATTCACAATATCCAAACTGTGGAGCCAACGTAGGCATGTGTCAATAGATAAAAGTATAAAGAAAATGTGGTTTTACTTAATGGAGTTTTACTTAGTCATAAAGAAGAATGGACCTATATCACTTACAGGACAATGGATGAAACTTGAGAACATTATGTTGAGCAAAAAGTGTCAAACTCAGAAAGTAAAGGGTCATATATTTTTTCTCATATGTGGAAGCTAGAGAGGAAAAAGGAAAAGAAAGGTAGGTATTGGGAGATTTCATGAACATCAAATGGAGATCAGTAGAGTAGAAAAGGGACCATGGAGGAGGAGGAGGAGGAGAACAGGGGAACTACTGAGGCATGATACTGGCCAAATTCTATTGCTATATTGTGTGTGTGTCAAATATACAACAACAAAACCCACCATTATATACAACTATAATGCACCAATAAAATTATGAAAAAATAAATAAAATTAAAAGAAAATACAAAAAAATAATTCTAAAACATTTGAGGAACCATAAAAGACCTCATACAGCTAAAACAATTTTGAACAAAAATAAAAAAGCTGGAGACATTATACCACCTGATTTCAAAATATATCATAAAGCTATAGTCATTAAAAAATATGGTAATGTAAAAAAAAATGATGCATGGACCAATGGAACAGAATAGAGCCCAACTCAAATCCACAGATTCACAACCTGCTGATTTTCAACAGTTCCTGATTTCCTCAAGTGTGATTTGAGTACACCCAATGCCATGTTTTATAATGCTGACCCAGATGTGGGCTTCACCTGCCTGCGGAAATGCCCTCAACACCAGTCCTTACACGGGTTTATCCATATGGTAGCTTTACGGAGGGATTGAGAAAAAGGGCAGAAGGGTTTACATTTTAGCAAAAGCAACAACCCGAGATAGACCACCACTTTTTCACCATGTCTTCAGATGTATCTTTCAGCCATGCCCTTTTCCCACCTTGCCTCTCCTTGGGCATTTATACAACAGAGCAGTGTCACTTGTACTTTGCTAATTTGTCTCTCACTAACCAATTCCTGGAGAAGTCTTGACCACTACTTTAAATGACTTCTTAAGGTCCCTTTTTAAACACAATGTGCTAAGAGGCATCCTAGTGCATGTCAAACATCTTCCCCACAGTTCTAGAATCAATTTCTCCTCTCCACCTTTGAGTTGCCCTAATGAGACAGCCACAGAACATGCCAGTCACTGACTATGGCTGTCCTCCTTCATTTGAATTGCTTTCTTCTTCTCTCTCTAGGGAAGACTGAGCACAGGCTAGGAGGCTGTTGACCTGAAAACAGTCAGAGGAGAAAAACAGGACAATGACATGGATCTCTTCACCTAACCCTTGTGTGTGTGTGTGAATGTACTTGTGTTTGTCCCAGGAATACTTCTAGGTCCCAAAGGATCCAGAATTTCTTCATCTTCCATATCAAGTTCTTTGTTGTGAAGAGGATTGCTACCTTATTTCTGTCACATAATTTGAATCTAGGGGACATAAGCACTGGCATAACAGGCATATTCTACCACATCTACTTTCTTTTTTTTTTAAAGAAAGTTTGTGATGCTAGTTATTTCGTTTCGGTTGTTTTAAATTATTGTCTTGAAATTAGAATCCCTTTTGACTGTTGACTCACAATACTGTCTCTGAGATGTTTTCACTTCTCTTATTTTTATTTTTTGGTACTGGGGATTGAACTCAGGGGCACTCAACCACTGAGCCACATCCCCAGCCCTATTTTGTGTTTTATGTAGAGACAGGGCCTCACTGAGTTGCTTAGCGCCTCGCCATTGCTGAGGCTGCCTTTGAACTCGCGATTCTCCTGTCTCAGCCTCCCAAAGTGCAGGGATTACAGACGTGCGCCACTGTGCCGGACTACTTCACTTATGCTTAAATGACTCTAGCAAGAGCTTCCAGCTTTTTCTTCAGGACCTTGGGTTTCTGTCCTTCCTGGAAAGCAGTTAAGTGTGTATAATAAAATTTTAAAGGCACCAGGGAGTTAACCATTAAAAAAAAATGAGAGAGGAAGCATGTTTTGACAACATGGGTCTTTACCAGTGAGAATGAACTCTACTATTTGAATATCCTTCAAAAGTGAGAAAATCACAAATACTGATGTTTAGTACAAGGTTTTACTTGACTTTTTGCTCAGGCAAGAAGTGAGAATAGACCTCCATGTTGCCTTTACAGTAGGATTCCACTATTCATCTAGAAGGTTAGCAAAAACGGAAAAGGAAAATTCTTTTTGATTTCTGTTGTAGTTTGGACCTGGAATTTTACTGGGAGGTTGAGGAACCATTAGCAGGTGTGGTATATTGGGAAGAAGTGAGGTTATTTCCCTGTCATGAGAGGGATCCTGGAGTCTCTACCCCTTCCGCTCTCTCTGCTTCCTGGCCACAATGAGGTGGGAAAGTCTGTTCCACCATGTGCTCCTCACCATGATGTTCTGCCTTATAACAGACCCAAAGCAATGGGACCAAGGGACCATGGACTGAAACTATGGAAACTATGAGCCCAAGCAGATCTTTCCTCCTTTTACGTGGATTTATTCAGGTATGTTGGCACAGTGACAGAAAGCTGACTGACAACTTCCAAAGATCTCTCTTCTCTTGAAAGATTCAGTTTTCCCTGAGCTCTGGCTTGCATACTGGGATGAGCAGTGTGTGCTTCTGAATGGGAAGGAGAGTAGACCAGGGGCCAACTTGGGATCTACTTCTTTTTTCAGCCACAGTGGCTTAACATTCGCTCATAAATACATTATTAAAATATTGCTTGGTGTCTTTGAAAGTGCCAAATGTCAGATCAAGGATAGAAAATGAATGCTCAAAGGTTTCAACTTTTCTCTTTCAGCCTTAAAGTGCACCTCAGATTGTTTTTTAGAGCCGTCTTGCATGGGTTTACATGAGACAGCTCCTGGCTCCCGAATCTAAATGGCTTTTCCGTTATGTTACTAATGTGAAAGTTCCATGGGCTCAGTGCCATATGATGGACTCCTTTAGTCAACATTTGCTCCCGTGCTTACTACCTGTGTTTTCTTTGCAATGTGGGAAACTCTTCCTTCTGTGTTTTCTCAAGATACTTACATGAAACATTATATTTCAAATGAGGAAGAATAGAAAAACCTAATCTTAGAATCTCCTCATGGCTTACTTGCCAGCCACCACTTACTGCTACACCCTGCATGCTTGTACCCCCATCCCATGAGTGGACACCTCACCTCCACGTGAAGGAATGAAGTGGGGGTCCTTTGGGAGGTGGTTAGACACGAGGGCAGAGCCTTCACACAGTGTGAGTACTCTAATAAAAGAGACTACAAGGAGTGATCTGTCCCCTTACACCACCTACAGACAGAATTCAAAGACATCTATGAACCCAGGAAATGGAGCTGGCCACAGACTCCATTGATGCCTTCCTTTTGGATTTCCAGCCTCCAGAACTATGAGAAACAAATGTCTGTTGTTTATAAACCACTCGGGCTGCAGTGTTTTGTTGCAGTGGCCTGAATAGGCTAAGACATACTTAAATTTCTTTCTTTCTCGCTTAGAAAAATGGACATAACTGAAAGGAAAAAATGTTACAAAATAGTCAAAGAGCAAGGAAAAGCAGGCAGAAATTAAAAAAAAAATCCATCTCTTACAGGATGATGTCCTGTGTGTATGTGTGTGTGTGTGTGTGTGTGTGTGTAATGAGAGGGATCATGGTGACACGTTTCTGATCATGCCCTAATTTTGAACAGTTTTAGCCATGGAGCTCTTTCTAAGTCAACAGGTATGGGGTCATCCTTGATGTCAGTGATAACATGCTTCTCCCCTCACTTATTTTAGAAATCTTGGGACCACAGAAGAAAGAGAAAGAGTTTGCCTAAAGCTACACAGCAAGTTGGAGGCAGCAGTGTGACCACGCAGGACCTACATCTTTGTGTCACAGATTCTGTCTCCTAAATAGGCCTGCTCAGATCCTACACGCTTTGTGACTGTCTCTTTAAATCAGACCCTATTAACAATAGCCACTCTTCTCACCCTTGGGAATACAAATGCACCAGATTTTCTCTCTGAAATGAATATCTGATGGTTTTTTTTCACACATGTATATAACACGTAGTATTGTCCATAATAAATCTCATGTTGTCTCTCTTTGACCCTGCATTTGTCATTGTTCAGGTGACTTTAATCATTTTTGGCAGTGAGTCATATAGGCAAGCTCCCCCTATACTGCAAACAGCGTTAAGCTTCATCAGCATGGTTACATTTGGGGGATGGTGATCCCCTAAATGTAAATGGAATTAATTTTTCTCAAGGGTGGGAGGAGGGGTGAAATTTCTCTTTGATATTCAGCTTATTCATTAGGTATGTTTTTCCTCCTAATAAGCCGACTGGAAATAAAGGCACTTTCTTGCTCCTTTTGAAGCCTTGCTCTGATCTGGAAATCCATTTTTGGTAGGTGAGGAGGGGGTTGGAGTTAGCAGCTGCCTCCTCACAGCTCAAGACACAAACGATCTAAGGGGATGCAGCTTCCCCTGAACCTTGAGCAGTTTTTGAAAGACAGTTACATGGCAAAACCCACAAGTGGATAAATGGTTGTTGAGGACACTGACTGATTTTAGCATTTGTGGCTGTGAACTGCCATGGTAAGTGAAGGAATCATGACCTGCGTATTTCAGAGACTTCACCAGGGATGGCTGAACACAGTGCTCACGACTGCACACTCATTCATCTGCTCTCTCCTTCCCAACAAACAATATGCCACTAGGCTGTTAGAAGTAAGTGCAGCTCTGAAATTTCACAATTCTCTGGCTTCCAAATGTTAAGAAGGTCTTATTAACGTATTACATGGAAGTGCTGTCCTGGAGTGGGGCAGAGTGAGGAATACAAGGCATCTTGATTACCTTCAACTGAGCTAATGAACTGTGTGACTCTGGACAAGAGACTTGCCTCCTCAGTAAAAATAAGAGATAAACCACTGTCAAACCTAACAGTGCTTCTAGAAAGTGCTGTGAGCCAAATGAGATAATATTTGCAAAGCACTTAGCATGTATCTAGAACATAGTAATACTGAATTCTTTTTATGTCAGTTTTGCCAACAGCGATGTCCTCCTTCCCCATGGCTACCTGAAATTACCCAGAATCTGTCTACATCTGAGGATACTTTTGCTTACTATTGACATTAGGAACACTGAAGAACCAAGTCAAGCACATAGTAGGAGTTCAAGCCCCTTTCAGTAGGATCATAAACATTCATTAAAAGCTCACTTTTTGCCCAGCACACTCTCACCATTTGTGACATATCAGAGAATAAAACAGGACACACTGATTTGCATTGTTGAATTCAACTTTTAACATGGGTGAGATTAATAACAAATATGAATTAAAATCCCCAATTATACAATAAGTCATAAGAGTCCAGGAAGGGAGGAATAGCGGCATATACCATACTAAAGAAATGATAATAATCAATACGAAGCCTGATGCCACACTGCTCATCTTCCAACTAGTCCTGTGGAACCATTCAGCAGAGTGTAATAACTGACTACAAGTATTTTCATTCTTCATTTTCAGCTGTTCTGCAATTTTTTAATTGTAAAAAATTATGTAGAGCAATTGTAACATATTTAGGAATATCTATAGAAATGTTTTGCTGTGTGTGAACTGGAGAACATCAAGCCTAGCATGTAGAAGGTAATGGATAGGTAGATGGAATGGATAAATGGCTTAGTCGGTGGATGTATGGATAGGTGGGTCAACACAAGGATGAATGGGTAGATGGATAGGTGGGTGGGTGGATGGATGAATGGTTGGATATCATGGCCTTGCTGGGGAGAGCAACTCTTCTGTTTAATCACAGTCCATCAGGGGAGAGGCCTTCTCAAGGCTCTGGAATCAAAATATATAGGAATAATACATCCAGGTAGGTGATGTGTACACAATGGATAGACCTCAGAATCATACATAGGTCTAACAAACAAACCATAAACTATGACTTTCTATTTGACATTGGCACACATTCTCTGTCTTCTAAAGGTGAGTTTTCCCTTCTGCTTGTGTGTTTTACCGGTTCTGTTGCCAATCTTCATTTCATGATCACATAAAGTATGTTAAAAATGATTAAAAGTCTGTCGTAGATAAAACTGACTGTTAACTGTGCTTCTGAAACTAATGAAGAGCAGGAGGAACTTTATAATTTTTCATCTACAGTAACCCTCTACTGAGAAGTCTCTTCAGGTCCCTGACTATCAGAATCTTGCTCAACAAAGAATTACCAAGAGGGAATAGAATATAACAAACATGTGATCTATACCAAAAGAAGAAAAGCTGAATCTCAATTCTTCTGAACTGTGAATGTGTTCTCCATGCCAGAGGACATTTTTTTCCTGGCTGACATTTACTTTTTGTATTTTTCTTTACATCCAAAGGAAATGGAAGGTCCTCCACTCAACCACCTCTTTCCAAGTATAGAGGAATTTTTATTAATTATCTTGGAACAAATGAAATTGTCCTCCTAGAAGATTTACAAGCTTAACAATATTTCATTAAGTCACCACATTTTCCTCTTAAGGAAGACAATAGTTAAAACATGATGTAATTGGCTCTTCATACTTCCTGCTAGGAAACAACTCTCAGCTAAACTTCTCTATGAGAGACAAGGCAGACATTCAAACACCTCACTTGAGAACAAGGTTGAATAGCAACTTGTTAAAAGATATTTATATTATTAACTTATTATAATAATTTATATTATAATATTAACTTTATATTATTCATCAAGCACCAACTGGCATATAATATTGCAATAGGTATTATAGGAACAAATATATATTTGTTATTCTATATCACATATTTCTTCTTCCACTAGAAATCTTTCTCTGTTTCTTAAAGGCAATATTTTTATGCACTTATTTGGTCAATGAAGGACAACTCCAAGTATGTTCTACTTATTTTCAACCATTGAAAATACATAGTGTGTAGCCGGGCATGGTGGCTCAGGCCTGTAATCCCAGCACTTAGGGAGGCTGAGACAGGAGAATTACGAGTTCAAAGCCAGCCTCAGCAATGGCGAGGTGCTAAGCAACTCAGTGAGACCCTGTCTCTACATAAAACACAAAAAAGGGCTGGGGATGTGGCTCAGTGGTTGAGTACCCCTGAGTTCAATCCCCAGTACCAAAAAAAAAAAAAAAGAAAATACATAGTGTCAAACAACTATTCAGTAGCAATGTTTATTTCAATAGTTTCAGCCTTTTATCAGAGGTATAATTGTGGGGACAAAATGATTTTTCTATTTCTGAAGTTCTTTTAGTATAGGAATCTTCAGAGATGAGAGTAATAAACTAAATGAATAAAAAAGATCACAGAAAGAAAAAAATGGTGTTGAGAAAGAGGTTTATCTGTTTAACAGAACTGTTTCTGTCTGTTCTTTGAGTCTTTCAGTAAAGAGGCATGAGTACCACCAGGTCCAATGAACATTCTGAATGGATGAGTTTACTTAGAATTGCAACATATGGTACTATGCAAGAAGCTTTCCCAGGAACTGAAGCTGAAATTTCCAGTATCAGACTCTTTTAAAAGACTTCAGTTATGTAGGTTGAAAATATTTCTGAATATATTCCAGCATTCCATGCTTCCTTACAGAAGAGACTGCATATAATGGAACATTTTATTGATGAATTTGGATCAATATTACAAATGTTACACTTGTATTACAATTAGTATTGTATTACATTGGTATTACAAAGACTAATTAATTAATTCCTGCCCAATTGAGGCTTGCTGAGGTACTCTCCACTAACTCGTAACATGAAAATTTCCTTTTGTATTGTATAATATATATGTATTTGATCTTTTTTAATGTCAGCTATCACACTCCATGTCTGTTCACTGCAATTGCCAGTTTTCTGATAATTAATAACTAACAATTAGAACTTGCTAAAACTTTCCAGTTTTGTGAAACACTACTACACCCTTTTTCACATATAATTATATAAATCTTAGGAGAAAAAGAAAAAATCATAACAGTGACTTCTTCTGGTCTCTTATATTTTTAATCTAGGGGAGAAAAAGGATAAAACTTTGAGTTATCAGAAGAAAGACTTAGTCTGAATATAAGCAATACATTTCTGAGAGTGAGAAATGTACAATCATGGACTCCACCATATTTTTCTCCATGATTCCACTGGGGTAAATTATGATGATCTTCAATAATCAGAACCGAGTACCTCATAGACACCTCCATTTGCTGAGAGACAGCATTATGTATTCTAACCCAATGAGTTCAAAAATAACTGCTCCAGATTGTGAAGCCATCACTAGAAGATAACCATAATATCATAATTAATATCGTAAGATTATCATTATTAGGTAAAATTAGGAACCTCATATAATCAACCAGAAATGGACAATTTGCTTTGCAGTGTAGACAAGCAACAAACAGATTCACAAAGAAGGAAGAGGAAAGTTTATTTGATACCTGAAATGAGGATATCTTGCAGAAAGGGAAATGAGATTATGCAAATTAGGGCACCAGGCTTAGGATTCAAGCTCTCCCTCATCAAGATGGCAGCTCTCAAACTCCCATGGGCATGATTAGGGAAAAGTCAGAAATATACCTATTAGATGAATGGAGATTATCCTTCACTTTGTTCATATTTTCAGCACTTTGTATGCTAAGCTAAGTTAAAGTCCAGTCTTTCTCATGTAAATCAGATATGAAACCTCTTTATCTATAAAAAAAGGTTAGGTAATTAAAGCCTGTATTGAGGTTCTCCTTTCTAATTCCAGCCAATATTTAACCCATCATTTGTCATCAAAACCCTATAATAGTCAAATCCTTCATCTCTCTTTATTTCTCTAATTTCCTGCTGTACAGAATGTCAGGTAGATTTTTGCCTGTTTATGGAGCTATACTTCAACCTTCATTATTAAGGCTTTTCTTGCTACTGAACAGGCTAGTTTTCTTTCTTTAGCCCCTTCCCAATAACACACTAGTTCGAGAGTCCTTGTTCCCAATCTCTTCTGAAGTCTTTCTCAGTCTCTTTGCTATTGTCAGTCTTATGAAGAGACTCATGATGAATTATCTATAGCTCAGAGCCACTTGCCCCACCCTGGGGGTGCTCTGCCTTATGGATAGAACAGCTGTATATATTAACAGCAAACCAAACTTATACTCTTTCTATTGCTACAGTCATATTTCCTCTATTAACAAAAGCAGGTTCTACGTGTCTTTCCAACTTACACCTTTAGGGAAGCAAGAATCCAAAGACACACACTACCATGATTCTCTTTCCCTAATCTCTTTGTATTTGTAACTATCCCAGTTTTAAAGATGAAGTCGTACCTTATTATTTAATTATCCTGTAAAAGGGAGATCTGTGGTTTTCTCTGTTGGCTGTGTTTTCCCCAGTCCTGTCCATGTGACTACCATAAGTCTTCCACATTCCATAATCTGTTGTTGCTCCTCCACCAAAAACATCTACCATTACAAATCCAATTAATCAGAAACCCCTCAGCTGTCATTCATGGTTCTTTATATTCTAGCTTTAAAAACACCTCCGAATGTAGATTTTCAATTATTCCACACCCACACTCTAGTGATGAGATTACTTTTCTTGGCATGTGTTATCAACTTTTGTTCTTTATTCTTGTATTCTGCCTGAGATACCAATTCACAGATATGCCTTGTGAATGTGATCTCATTTTGCAAATATCCTTCTTCCAGCCTATATGACATCTAAGTTGCACCCTCCCAGAACTTAGCCAAGGGTCTTTATATAGGTCTTCAATATTTATTAAATCCAGTCGAATTACAATAGAGAGTCATTCACAGAATTACAATAAAATGTTAAACATACACTGGTCTTTGTTTTCCTTTTTCTCTTGCTGCAATACAACATCCACTTTGTAATTGGTCTTTTTTAGTATTCTTCCTCTCCACCTCTACCCTATATTTTTACTGCTGCAAAAACATCAACTGAAAAGAAGTTTCAAAGACACATGGGAACATCTGTTCTCAGAAGCCACTTGAAAAATAAGTATGCCACAGAATGGGAAAACATCTGTGCAGTGTTCAAGAGATTATTAGCAGTGCTGTAGGAAAGAAGCAGAGAAACACACACATACACCAATATCAGGACATGAGTCTTAGCAAGAGATACTGGAGCATTTGGTGAGATACCAGAGAAATACTTTATTCTCCCTTGACTTTGTTACTCAGTATGTTTTCTGAGAAGACAGAAGCACAGTTTTGTCCATCTGTTTATATTCCTGCATAGAAAATATTCACAACTGTAACTATCTGATTAGTACAAAAATATATGCATTAAAATGTCAACATTTTACCTCTAATGATGCAAGTAATCTCAGAAGTAATTATATATAGACTCAAGGCAACTGCCTATTACTGCCTATTATTTAAAAAGAAAGCCAAGTTAACATAAGAAGACTGTAGTTCTTCTCTCAGAGTTGCAACTAGAATTGGTTACTTTGAAAGTATTTTGATTTTTATTTATTTCAGTACATGTTTCTAAATTTTAAATAATTTAAGGTCCGAGAATAAAACTTGAATTAAGCAGTAAGCCTGCCACTCTGTTTCCTAAAAGGTGAAGATGTGACAGTTAGAACTGGAAGACACAGTAATTATCTAATCCAACTTCTGAATTTACAAAGAGTGCATAGGAAAAAAAAAGCTCATAAGGCAAAGAAATCTGTTTGTGGAAATTGACCACAGCTGGACAACAGAAGTGTTATCCAGGGCTTATGCTGAAAGACCCTTAGGCGACTGTCACTTTCTCACAGAGCTGATCCATGAGCAGGACTTGGTTAACTCTTCTTCACTTTAATTCAGAATTAAAGGGGGGGACTTTATTTATTTATTTATTGAAATGCACTATCTTATAAAAGAGATGGGCCCAAAGAAGCTTCCTGTCCTGATATGAAAACAAGTGCCACTAAGAGGGACGCATTTTACCTGTGTATCCCTAAAGGGCAAAGCTAGGGCCAGTGGTTACACGGGAGACAAGGTGAGAGTGTAGTAGTTCATTACAATGAAGAATGTTTAAGGTTAATCTGAAGAATGGTCCAGAAATTAATATGACTTCCTTGTAGTAGAGAGAATGCTGATCTTTGAAGGTGTTAATTCAGAGGCGGGGGAAAAGATGACAGGGAGAGTCCAGAGAAGATCCTAGTACTAAATTTGTACAAATTGCCTCTTTATTAAAGACAAGTTCTCCATTTACTCCTTTAGAATTAAAAGTAATGATAGCAAATTAATTAATATGATTAATAACTTCTTTCCTTAGGGAAGGAAAGGAGCAACCCTTTGGAATGGTATGTTCATAAGTACTCCATAGGCACAATTGGTAAACAAGTTGAGGGATGTTAAGTCCCTTAACCCTTCCTGCTTTGCTTTGTGAAATGGGCAGGACTGCAATATATACCTTATCAGTGGTTTGGCTAATATGTAATATAAGCTGATAAAATTAGTGACTCTTTCTAACTGTCAAGAGCTAAGGGAGGACACACATATTCATTCTCAATTGAACATCAAAGATTTAAATGACATTAAACAGGTCTGATGAGTATGTTTTTCATTTTTGTGGTTGGTGACATAAGACATACTCTATTATCCCTGTTAAATAACTACAACGTTCTGATAATAAATCTGTCTTCTTCCTATGGGCCAGGATGAAGCTGTTCTTGGAAAATGGCTAGCACATGTGTTCTTAGTTCAATCTTAACCACCCAAAGCCCATTATAAGAATAAATGGTATGGGCTAAAAGAAGTGAACCTTGTGAATTCTCCAAGAAGGAGGAAATTCTTAGCAGAATTTCCATATTTATGTATTTTCACTGTTTTTATTCCAATCCCTCACAGACCCTGAAATAGGGCCCCGGGGACCCTAAGGCTATATGTTCAGAATGACTATGTACATTTCACTTCATCTCAGGTCCTGGGAAGAAAAATATTCTTCCTACACAGTCTGGCACCAAGGGATAATGAAACTATTTTCCTATAGCCTCCTGATGGGTCAGCCTTCTCCTGAAAATACTCTTCCTACAGCGTAAAACATAAATCTCTATGTATGCGAAATGCTTTGAGCTTTTTAAAAGGGAAAACCCAGGATAAATTTCAGCTATTATTATTATCATTATTATCTCTCACTCATTCAATATAATCTGACACATTATATTGCCTTCAGGCCCAGGGTACCTCTTCTCTGAATGCTGGTTCATAAAAAATTCACATATCATAAAAAATTCTGTGTGCCTAGAATTTCAGTGAACCCCATCTTTTATGGGAAATCTGTCCTTTCTGATCATTAAAAAAGTCTATTTTCTCTCTATGTTTGCATTTCCATCAGTAGACTGTTCTATCAAAAACAATCCAAGATACAGAAAAAAGGTTTGTGGAATAGAAATAAGATCGTACTACACGATCTGTTTCTATAAACCAATCTTGCGTTTCAAGATTTCTTTCAGAGGCATTAATTTTTCCATATTCTCTTTACAGATCTGAAATTGGTCTTTTTAAAAAAAGGTATGAATCTTTTTAAGAGGTGCCATTTAAAGGCTGAGAGCATCAAATTCGAAAATGAGGAATCCTTGCAAGGACTCCATAATGCCTCAGTTTCAATTCATTGTGAAGACTGAAATGAATTGTGCGTGATTCTTTCAAAGTGGTACTTATTAGTATATTGGAAAGGAATAGGAATTGCAAAATGAATGAGCATCTTTTCAGTATGTAAGTCAGTTCCTGGGAATTAGATGCTTAGGGACACCTGCTTATCACAATGGCATTTCTAACCTCAGCATTGCATTAAACTAAAAAATAGCTGATACTTGTGACTCTATTTTAACTAAGAAGGAATAGTACTTGAGTACTATCCAACCTGAAACTACAGATTTCTTCATTATTTCTTCAGCACATACAGACAGTCAGCTTCAGTAGTCACACCTTTTGGAAGTGAAGTGTGGATTCAACCAAGATTTCCAAATATTTAATGGTTACATCACTACATCCAAAGTACCTTTCTAGAATTGGATACATAGGGGAAAATAAGACATTCCCTAGTGGTCTGAAATTCACAGATTTGGGAACAAGTACAGCCATATCAAATATGCAATCCAGATGTCAGCTGTCCCCACATGCTGTGTCCAATTTTATCCTGTTTTGAATTCTATGCACTACTAAAATTCTCTTGCTATTCACCAGAAAGAGATTTTAATACCAAAAGCATTAGTGAAGTCTACATTTCTTTGCTTAAAACTAGATGTGGAAATAGAGTAGTAGTTTATAATGGGCAAATGATGTGATTAGACACACCTCAAAAGAAGAAATACAAATCACCAACAAACATGACAAATGCTCAATGCCATTAGCCCATGAGGAAACACAAATCAAAACTGCAATGAGGCCGGGTGCAGTAGCTCACGCTTGTAATTCCAGCACTTTGGGAAGCTGAGACAGGAGAATCGCGAGTTCAAAGCCAGCCTCAGCAACAGCGAGGTGCTAAGCAACTCAATGAGACACTGTCTCTACATAAAACACAAAATAGGGCTGGGGACATGGCTCAGTGGTCGAGAACCCCTGAGTTCAATCCCTGGTGCCAAAAAAAAAAAAAAAACTGCAATGAGACACCATCTATCTCAGTTAGAATGACAGTTATTAAAAAATAATGATAACAAGAAGTAGCAAATGCTGGTGAGGGTGTGGAGAAAAGAAACTCTTGTTCACTTTTAATGGGAATGTAAATTAGTACAGTCACGATGAAGAATCCTTCAAACTCTGAAGGTACATCTATCACATGTTCCAGCTATCCCATTTCTGGGTATATATCCAAAGGAAATGAAGTGAACATATCAGAGATATGCATGTCCATGTTTATTCCAGCACTATTCACAATAGCTAAGACTGAAATCATTCCAAAGGCCAAGCCACATATGAATGGATAAAGAAAGTGTGGTATACACACACAACAAAGTACTAGTCCTCCATGATGAAGAATGGAATCATGTCATTGGCAGCAAAATGGATGGAAGTGAAGGACACTATGTTAATTGAAATAAGCTAGACAAATAAAGAGAAACATTTCATTTTCTCTTTCATTTGTAAAAGCCACAAACCTGAATTAGAAGAGTGACATCTAGAGATTGGGAAGGGTGTGGGTTGCAGGATGGGAAAAGGAGGCTGGATTTGATCAGTGCATGCTGTATGCATGTGAGGGAATGCCATGTGGAACCCCAATTAATAAGAATAATAAATATGTGGTAATAAAATGAATGAATAAACTACACTTCATCTTTCAGCATCCAGAAAGTGTCATATTCACTGTGTGAATTACTTCAGAAACTATTCCTAGTTAAGGTCCTATTTCCTAGAAACCAATTCATACTGTGCTGCTATGCATACACACAAAGAAATGGCTTTACATTTTCAGTCAAAATTCTGGCTTAAACCTTTTAATTTGTCAATCATGTTATTCTTCTTAGAGTTTTCAAAGTTATAGTATTTTTAAATCAATGCCAAAAATTAAATGATAACTCTTCAGATCGTCACTGAAGTCAAAACCTCTACTTCTTTGTAAGAACTGGTATAGAACTGCTGATGGTTAATTTCTACCTTCAGTATTCTTCTTTCAGTAGATAATACATATCTACAATGAATACCACATAGTCAATATACTTTTCTCCTTAATGTAATCTTCATAAGCAATTCTTACCTTTTACTTTTAATATTTTAAATGATGCATCATCTTGATTTATTACCCATTAATATTCTCATTTCTTTAAACTGTCTTACATGTTTGGCCATTCGAGTGTCACATTTCAAAAGCTTTTCTAGTAAGCCAATGATTCTAAATCACTACAATTATGCTTTTTCTAAAAAAGTATTCCTATTCTTAGCTAAATATTGGCTAAATGTTATTCTTCTAAGAAACCATAGAAATGTTTTATGTCAAAAAATGTCTTATCTTCATTAAATCCTATTCATTTTTGTTGTTTAGTGAGTCTCTTAAGTTTTAATAATTAATGTGAAATATATGTGTCTAAGTCATATTTTGTGCTCTTTGAATTGAGAATATAAATATGATTTTTGGCTAAAACTGATCTTAAAGACTGGTACATGTAACAGGAATAACTATATATTTTGTCTTTAAAATTAAGACATAAAAGTGAATACCTTACATTTCTTTATAAATTTGACATAAATTTGGTGTAAAATGAAATACCTAAGTTTAATGGTGTTTTCAGCCGATGGAACCTGTAATTATTAATTTGAATTAGATTTTTTTTAAAGTAGGAAACATTTCTAGCCTGTCAGAAAAATGTAGTGACTTTGTTCTAGAACCAGAAGTATGAAGTAAACTGGGGTGATAAGCATAGTATAACTCCAGTTTATTTCATACCTCTTGTTCAATTTGATTACTTTCTAGTTTCTAGAGAACAAGATGGAGACACAACCAGTCCTTCTGCACTGTAGACTTGAAGCGAATATTCCAGTTCTTTCTCCTCATTGCATTTATAAATACTTAAATCTTTACTTATTAAAACATATAACGATATAGGTATTTATCTGAACTGTTCAACTTCTGGAATTGATGAGAATAATTTTTCTAGTTTGTCTTTCTTGATTTGAGGAAAATTTAAATATGCATTAAGCAAAGAATATGTAATATCTTTTTCATGAATTCTTGGGTCATGTTTGACAGAAGTCTATTTACTGTCAGTTTCAAGATTTTAAAAATTTAAGTTGCCTCTTTGAAGATTTGCTATTTCTTTGATTTTCTCCTTTTTTCTTTTCTGAGTTTGTCACATATTTTTATATCTGTCATAATCTTTTGACTTGTACCCAGTGTTAATTATACAAAAAGAGCATTGACTTGAATACCTACAAAGCCTGAGTTTGATTTTTATAACAACTGAAAGGAAATACCTGCAAAACTGGAAACAACCTTCGTGCTTTAACAACTATTTTACCCTAAAATAATTATTTATTAAGTTTAAAAAAATTATTATAATATTAAGTAAACTGAAATGCTTTATATTTTTGAAATTCAATATTTTAACAATAGATTTGCAAAAAAATAATTCTAGAGTTATTGTCTCTCTAGTGGTGAACTGAGAACATTTGTTTTGCATTTTATAAGTTGTGTATGTTTACAGAATATATATAAATTTGAGAACATTTTCAATTCCTTGGCATTATCAAAGTTCTTCAGCTTCCATGTACAACTGAAGTGGATAAGAGGCCAGTTCATGAACACCTGCAGAGCCACTAACAGAAGCAGAAACAGAGTAAGAAATGGCAGTCTAGAAATCCTGGAAAATAATATTTCATCATTCAGGAACCTATTTGATTTATGCTATAAGACAGAAAGGTCCTAGTGCATTAATATGTCTTTCATGTATGTGTTTCCTTACTCAAAACCCCTCTGGATTCTGAAGTAGTTTCCATTTTTAATGTAAGCTGTGACACAGGCTACACACCCTCAGAGCATTTGCAGAGCTAGGAAGAAGAGAGAGGAAGCAGCACTTCTCTGGGCCCTGACTCAATATGGAGGGTGACAGAGCAACTCTGGACCAGCTTCAAAAGCCAGACCTAAGAGTAAAGGCCTTTTTTAAAAAAAATATTTTTTGGTTGTAGATGGACACAGTACTTTTATTTTATTTATTTATGTATATTATGTGGTGCTGAACAATTGAACCCAGTGCCTCACATGCACCAGGCAAGTGCTCTACCACTGAGCCACAATCCCAGCCTTGGCATTTTATCTTTTTAATAAACTTACATTTTGGTGTGTTGGAGACAAGCAAGACCCTCTAAAATATGGAAACAAGGCACAGATCTTCCTGCCTTGTTCTTTACCTTAGTGTTTGACTGCTAGAGGACAAGGATAGGAAAGAAAATAATGGTTCTTTACTCTATCTTAATTTTATAAACATATGAATACATAACCAATTCAACACATGACTCATGTTGAGTTTTCCTAGAAGTACCCTGATACAATATCCATCTCCAAATACTTTAATGGTACATGATCACAGCAAACATGGGGAGGGATGCAGAGGAGTCACATAGAAGAGCGAAGGAAGCCAAGAAAATGTACATTAACAAGCAGCACCAGGGCACAATCCCATGGCAAATTCCTGTCTGCTGTATGCACTCACAGCTGGACTGCAGCATACAGAGCAATCACTCAGACCAAGGACAGCAGGTTCAGTGGGCACTCTCCAAAATGGTATGTTGGACACAGGCAACGCACTCTCTCCTCAATTAGGAAAATAAAGTGAGTGTGGTGGTGGACACTTGTGATTCCAGCTACTACGGAGGCTGAGGCAGGAGGATGGCAAGTTCAAAGTCAGTGTAGGCAACTTGGCAAGACCCTGTTTTGAAATTTTATAAAACATTAAAAAGGGCTGAAGATGTATTTCAGTGGTAAAATCCCTGTTTTTAATCTCAAGAGCAGAATAACAACAACAACAACAAAATAGAAAAACAAAAAGAAAGATATTTGCACATCATCAAGTTAAAAACAAATGTCAGATTCTCCCTTATTCTCAAGGTCACATAAGGGAGGTGCAGTTTACTTTGCAGAAGGAATATGTGATAATATTTCCAAATATGAACACCTCGTAGATCCATGCAGTGCCACTGGGACTAAGCTTACAGATTTTTTTTTATAATATAAAAACAGAATGAATCACTGTATAGTAACGCTGGTGATCTTGGCTACTATTAATGCTCACATTTACAAATTCAGCTGCATCTTTGTAGTATTTTTCCCCAACATCCTCCAAGGGCCTTTATAAACACTTTGTATACATTTGCTTACAAAATCCTTTAAAACCAAATCAATTCTTTTACCTTTCCCATGCCTCAAGCCAGGAAAAACCCACAAATCTCTGTTATTATACAGAAATACACCTATGCTCCATGGACATAAGCAACCTCATTTTCTCTCTCCCCCACCCCACCTTACCTCCCTCTTTCTTTAAAGAAAAAAAATAAATGAATTGCCTTTAAATATTTTTTAATTTAATGGCTTATCTTTCTTTTAACATCATCAAAAGTATCCTATTCACAATATTTCTTATAGTTTAAAAAAGACTAGTCTTTTAAAGAATAGAAAATTCTAATTTTAAGAGACTGGACCTGATAGTGTGCCAAAAAAAAAAAAGTTAAATGCATGCACCAAATTAATTCTTATCAGTAGTGAAAAAAGACCTTTAATCCTTTTTAGAATAAGGTGCTTGCAATAAATAACCTATAATAGGATATTTGTTTGATCCATTTTTTTTCTACTTCAGATAGAGTTCCAAATATTTTTCTTTTCTTTTTGAAGTGTTGTGTCAAGTACAAGAAAGATTTGCTTGTAAAAACTTAAGCTATAAAGTTTAACAATAGCAATTCTATTTTTAAATATGAACACAAGCAATGAAATCATGTGAAGAATGAAAACATCACTGAGGGTGGCAATGATTACTACATATGTAAGTAGCGATATAAGTTACATGCGCTTTCTTGGTGATGAAAATTGCTCATATAAAATTATATGCATTTATGTGAAAATAACTAGCTCGTTTTCTTTTAAAACACTCCCTTTAATATCTCCACCCTGCTTTTAAAGGAAAAATCAGGGAGTCTGCAAATTCTAAGCATTTAGTACGAGACAAAAATAATCTTGTTGTCTCCTCACAACACAGAACATTTTCATTAGGAATTTAATTCACTCAGTGTCTTGATTTCTGTGCCAGTTAAGTAGAAGGGTTTGTGTTGTGCTTGTATGAGAAATTTCTCCTTTGCAGTATGATATTACTTTAAAAGGAAGAAATATCATGTGGGATAGGCAACATGCTGTTTTCCCCCAAGTGTCTACAAACACAGACTTCAATATAATTAAGGAAAAAAATAAAAAACAAAATGTGCTCAAATACAGAATTACCACAGATGAGAAATTCACAAACACAAAGGTATCTGTTAATTTGTAAAAAAAATTCTTGCTCCTTCCAGACACAGCACATAATTTAGAAACAAATTTGATTTCTATGCAAACTGGACTTGGTAGTTTCACTTCCTATTACTGACAGTGTCCTTGTCTATGTGATTATTCTTCCACCTACCACAGTAAACCTCTGTGGCACACCACAGGGAGGCTACGTAGGGAGTTATACCTAGGAGCAGGAACTCAGGAGCACAGAAGAAATACTTTTAAGATAATCAGATACTGCAGTATAATTGTTTCTAAGATTTCTTTTAGTCCTCCCTTCTTTCCTTCCTTCCTTGTTTCCTTATATAATGTTATATAATGTGTAAAAATATGTATTATATGACACTTTAAAAAAAAAGACATCCTTAACTCATCCTAAGCTCTCAATACCAAAAAAAAAAGGTGGAAAACCCAAGAAAGCATAGTCAAGAATGATCCTTAAGTGTCCATGAATCAAATCACCAGGATTAAATCAAAAACCCAAGAAATACATAGTTCATTGGAAGACTGCTAATATTTAGCAGAAAATAAACCCCAGCAAAGCCACAGTTGTGAGTTCCCTACTTGATCTCAGTGGAGTTTTTCAAGGAGTATAACTAATTTTGAGTTAGGAAAGCTTTCTGTAAGGTGCAGACAAATACAAACACTCTGTTAAATTGAGATGTTTCCCAATTCCTCCCGAGAAGCATGCGCCTGCTGATAAAAGGTAATGCTTAATGTTAATATTAAACACTTCAACACTGTAATGTATAAGTCATGTTTTATTCTTTTCCTCTTTCTAAATGCTGGCACTATTGAAAATGCCTTTCAGTTAGTTACATGGGCTTGCTGAATGTCCAGATTTAGGGTGAAAACATTTAGGTTGTATCTCCCACAGCAAAATGAGATAGAGAGCTAAAAATAATCCATGTACTCTGGATATTTTAGGTCAAAGGGAAATACTTTCGGCCCCAGGGTGGCTGAGCTCTTATAAACCCAAGGCTCCCAAGTCTCTATCTGCATCATGTCTATTATGTACATAATTGCTCTCATTACCCAACTTTGTTAAAACTACCTTAATATACACTTAGATACCTTGTAATATATTCAAAATCCCTTTGGATGTAAGTAGATTCAATTTCCATGCTTCTAATGCTTGGTCTGGGGGAAAAAAGACATTTACAATATCAAAACCCATTTAACAAACAGACAAAATACAGGTTAAAAAGTTGCCACAAATAACTAAAATACTTGGGCTTTCCAAATGTACCTATTGATGAAATCTCAATGAATGTGTTAAATATTGATATTAAGCTGATGGAAAAATAGTCATCAGGCATGATTTAAACCATCCTACTACTGAGAAACTGGTCCTCAAATGTTTATCAAGATAGTACTGCTCAAAAAGGTTCAATTAGATTAAAGAAGAACACAAACAAATATGGGTACTTAATTTATTAATAGCTTGATTGTTACTAGGATTTTGAAAATGTGGGCTCTGTGGCAAGGAGGCATGCACACACAGATCTAATTAACACCAATCACAAACGCTAATGGTAGAACCTACTGCTTAAGTAAATGAACATCCTTACCCCTGCTGCTTTGAAGAGCCTGATAGGCATGCACTTTATTGACAAAGTAAGCTAATTTACAGAGTGATTGTCCAAGAGGGAACTGCTGTTTATTTGCAGAGTTTTTCCCATTGAACTCTCAGGGCAAACATTGCACTTAAATTGTTAATTAAAATATCAACAGATAAAAATGTAAACATTGGGTTTTCTTCAGAGTAGAGTGATGTACACTCATTCAGAAAGAAATCCAGATGCCCCCTGATCATTGATTTCTGAGGAACAAGAGTCAGTTCTATGAAAAGATTAGATGGCTCAGCTTTACATGTACCCACAGAAGAAAATGAATTTGGATAAAAACAACAAACACTGACTCAGCTCATCCACAAAGAGTAGCCAGAAACTAAAGAGGCCTAACATTCTTTTTGCCTTCAGTGATATCCATCTGCACTTACCAGATGTGAGCATGCTAAACTTGAAGACCATAAGGGTATAATAAGGGTATAGTGGAAGTAGACACCTGGTGGTGTTTTCCCTTACTAAACCATAGAGATTAGGAAAAATGAGGCCCAGTGTCCACGTAGCTCCAAAAGAACACATGATTCAAACTTGAAACAAAAATTTTGGGTCTTTACTGAAAATCCAGAAGTTAATCCCATAAATCAAGACTTTATTACTCTGAAATATTTATATCAGTGGACAAATGCACTGTTGTTTGGTTTGGTGTCTTTCAAAGGTACTATATCTATCCCTTCTCCTTAGGCTACAGACTCAAAAAGAGATTCTTACTTGGTTCTTTTCTTAGAACCAATGAAGAGTATGCTTGCTACTCTGAAACAAGACTTTGGTTGGTTTATAAATGCATAAAGGAAGTATGTCCTTCAGTGCTATAAAGCTAAATGCTAATATTGAAATTCATTTCTCCAGCACTCCTTTTTCTAGTCCAGGGGGTCCTGAAGCAACCCAGTGCTGCTTCATGAGAGGAAGTGGGAGACAGCGGTAGCAGGATTCCAGGAGATCTTCTCCCTTGCCTCTTCCAGAACAGCAGATTTTAACTATATCTAGTCAACCCAAAAGCTAGTTAGTTATAAGGGTTCCACAGCTTTCAAAGAAGCTGAGAACTAAGAAGTGAGGGAGGTAGGGAACTGAGGAAGGAGAAATGGTCAGGAAGGTAGGAGCGTGAAGAGGGTCAAAGATGAACTTCATGGTCTAGTAGACTTCAAGTCTCCCTTGAGCTATATATTTCATACTCCTTATTTTCATGTCTATTTTAAATAGCAGAATTCTTTAGAGAGTTGTGTGAGTGTGTGTACATGTGAGTGGGTGCACACATGTATGAGACAGAGTGCTTGAGAATTTGAACTAATGAATTTTCTGATTATATGCATGCTCCTTGTCACCATGGAAAACAGGAGGGACAAAGTAACATGAGGAGCAATGGAATGCTGGATATCACCCACTTCCCCACAGTAGATAAGGAAGTACTAAGACAAGTACTCAACCAACCAAAGCAAACAAAGTAACTTATCCAATGCTTTTCAGCAGCCTTCAGAAGCCAGCTGATGGGTCTTGTGTTATGATTTTCTCATTCATTAAATGCCAGCCTCACTGAATTAGAATTATTATGGAGAAGGAATAAAACAAAGAACATCAGCGTCTGGTGGCACCTCGGTGATTATCTGCTTGAAGCTTTCAATCAAGTGCCATCCAAAATAGCAGAACATCACAAATGCGAGGCACATATGTAATTTTCAATTTCTATTAGTCCCATTTAAAAAGTTTTAAAAGGTAAAATTCATTCTAATAATATGATACATATTTACTCCAAATTTAAAAAATATTTTTTTCTAAAATGTAATACAAAAGTTACTTAGATCACATATACATATATGTATATATGTCATATACATGTGTGTGTATACATATATAACTCTTCTCTATATTTTATAGTTGGAGCACATTGCAGTTTGGATTTAGTCATATTTCAAGTGCTTATCTATTACCATATTGGACAGTAGAATATGCCTTGAGTTAGTACTTTATACATATATTAAAACTATAATTCATTCATTTTTCTAAAAAATTTACTAAGGAAAACTAGGGTCACTACAGATATTCCACTAACACCAGGACTTCATCAAGGCCAAAACCAGTCGCTACAGCCTTGGGAGTACTGCCACTCACCCAAGACTGCTGGCTGGCTCTAAGCTTGGAAGAACACATTCAGGAATCAGGAAGTAGTTTCGGGTTTGTTCTGAACTGAAAGTATTCTAGAAAGAAGTATTGGTTCAGGAAGAGGAGCTCAAAAACAGTGGGGGCTGAAACTCTAATCCCTTTACAACCAAAAATCTCTTAGTTCACTAGAAGTAGCTGGAAACATTATTATTTGCTTTTTATGAAAACTGTAGTGAAAATATATGATGTTGCTTTCCTCTGTGGGCTCTCATAGGTCTCTCCCTGTTCTGCAATACTAGCATCTACTGCAATGCTCTGTAATTATCTAGTTGTATACTTAATTTCCCCAAGAGGCCAATGAACACAAGGAGCTATGCCGTTTTTATTTATTTATTTATTTTTAAATCTGCAGTTCCAATCATGAGGGCTGACTCAATAAATGTCAAATAATTGACTACTTGAAAAGGATTTATATTTTTTAAATGTCAGGATGAAAATTAATACCATACATTGTTTTACCACATTTTTCTTATTAAACTAACAAATTCTCATTGATGAAAATATGGATTATTAAAAAGAAAATTATATGTAACCTTAAAATTATTACAATAATTTTTATACTTTGTTATTTTATCCTTCAAGATTTTCCCCTGTGTAGGCAACTGCTATGGTTTGGATGTGAGGTGTCCCCCAAAAGCTCATGAGTGACAATGCAGGAAGGTTCAGAGGAGAAATGATTGGGTTGGGAGAGTCTTAACCCATCAGTGAATTAATCCCTGATGGGATTAACTGAAGTGGTAGGATGTGGCTGGACAAGGTGGGAATTGGGGTGTGGCATGGGGTATATATTTTGTATCTGGAGAGTGGAGTCTCTCTCTCTGCCATCTGACCACCATGATGTGAGCTGCTTCCCTCTGCCACTCTCTCTTGGCACGATGTTGACTCTCACCTGGAGCCTTGAGGACTGGAACCCGCCTTCTATGGATTAGGAAACCATGAGCCCTCTAACAAACCTTTCTTCCTCTACAATAGTACTAGTTGTCTTTAAGTCACAGCAGCAAAAAAAGGTGACTAAAACAGCAACAAACACATATACCATTTTCATGACAAAATTTCAGGTCATATCACATGTACTTTTTTTATAGGATACATTTTAAACTAACCATACTGGGAAATATTTTCATGTCTTACATACTATACTACTGCATTGCTTAAAAAATACATTTCTGGAGACTGGGGATACAGTTCAGCTGGTAGAGTGCTTGCCTTGCATGCACAAGGTCCTGGGCTCAATCCCCAGCACTGCAAAAAAAACAAAAACAAAAAAACCACACTTTTGCAATAAAAATTTTTAAACAAAATTTTCAAATGAAGAGACAGTAATAGAATGAATCCAACTGTACTCAATATACAAGTTTAACAGTATCAATATTTCTCTGTTCTTGTTTGACTGCGTCCCCAGTATTCATATTTTTTGCAGTGATTTTAATAATGGCATTCTATTAAATTTCTTGGATGAAATATTAAAGTAGTATTATATTTTTGGACAAGTAGAATACTTTCCTTTCCAATGTTTTAAATTATATGGAAATAAACAATATTACTGCTAAAATTTTTGTTCATGTCAACATTTTTAGGATTTCTTTCTCTCTGATAAATTCTTAGGCCTGATACTTTAGATAAAAGCGTTGGAAAAATTATGCTTTTCCTAATTACTATCAGATAACCAGGCAAAAGGACTATATTTACTTATGACCTATAGCCTAAATATCCATTTGTAACTTAATTGTTTCCAATTATTTTATTGTTTGTATAGTTTACTATTGTTTGTATTTTTCCAAGTTTAAGAAATATTCATATATATTTTTGACAATTACAAATTTATATGTATTGACCATTTACCTATTACATATTTGTCTATTGCTTCATGATTTATAAGTCTTATTTCTACATAAAGGATGGTAACATTTTGTAACAAATTACAAACATTTTTATTTCTTTTTTATTTTACATTAACTTTGTCATTTAAGAATTACATTTTTTATGGTTATATCTATCCACAAATTCCTGATGGTCTCATTACAGCAAACTTTCTTCATTTAAACATTGAATACATACTTATAACTGACTATTTTTTTCAGAAAGGTTTACTATTTTAAGCATGCATATCTTTATTTTATCTTGAAATTACTTTGGTGTAAGGCACAAAATTGAGCTATAAATGCATTACTTTTTGTAGTCATGAGCTAATGGTCTTAGTACTGTATGCTGAGGCTATACTATTTGTCTTTATCCTATGTTAAACACTAGTATATCAGAGTTCATTACCATATATTACCATTGCTGTTATTATAATTATGGTGGCTTTTATAATTTTGTTATTATATCTGGCTAGATAATTTCTCATCCATTTGTCCCTTTAAGATATACTTTGCTAACATTTTACTTTTAGCACATAGGTAATATCCAAAATTATCTTCACTAATTTCACTACAGCTGTTTTCACAGACCTATGCTCTTTGGAGGAATAGATTGCTTCCTCTGCATCTCTTTCACCCCCTTATACAAAATTCAGAACCATATGATCCACCGTTGCCAAAAACTTTACACTCTTCCCAGTGGATCCAGGGTCATTCATGCCTGGGTCACCAGCTGTGGCCCCAGATGCCTCCTGGTGTTGTCTTTAGGACTCAGGACAACACAAATTTTATATAATAATCACTTGGGAAGTTCAGTAAATATGCATGTCCTGAGTCCCTCCCCCAGAGACTCAGGGTCAGTAACATCATCGTTTACATATTACTCCCATATTATTTGCCATGACCACATAGCTACACTATTAATTTGTTAAATAGTTTTAATTAATTTTTTAAAAAATATAAATGCTTACTTTATCTTATGTATACATTATCTAATGTATATTAGATAATGGGTTTGGCTTATTATTACATTTTTTAGAATATATTATGAAACAACAACATAACTGTTAAAATTGTTTGTCTACCAGAAAACTCATCTCTGATGCCCTGTGACATGCATGAATCATGTCTTAATTCAAAGGTTCATGGCAGTTGTCCCCAAACTTACCTGCCTGTTTGATCACCTGAGTATCTTTAAAATATGTGCCACTCTTTGTGAGTCCTCAGGTGGAGAGGATCATAGTCCATGGCAAGGGGACAAAGTTATCCACACTGTTGGAGCTCACCAGTCTTACCAAGCTGACGGTGTTTGAGAAGCAAGATGTGTACACTTTAAACCACTGGCCTCTTCACCTGTCAATGGTGACTCTCTTGGGAATTTTCTCTCCCCAAATGATCAGTATGAAATGAAATCTAGCCTGTGCCAAAAAGCGAATATTTTCCAGTTTTAAGATCTTAAGTTGATTTCTACGATCCTTAGTTTCTTTACCAATAAAAGGAATATAATGTACCTTTACCTTATTGCAGCACTGCTTAAAGCTTCTTTGAGATTTGCCTACCTCTGATTTACCTGCAGATGTCTGTTAAGGTACAGAGTGTTCTTCAGCTTCACCCCTCTTCATTTACTGACCCTGAGTCTCTGGGGGAGGGACTCAGAACATGCATATTTACTGAACTTCCCAAGTGATTACTACATAAAATTTGTGTTATCCTGAGTCCTAAGGAGTTGAAGGATATGAAGTATGTATGAGCACATTGCAGGCTGACATATGCCCTGTTGAATGGACTGTGGTTAGAAAACCACAAATGCAACACTTCTTAAATCCTTTCTGAGTCTATCCATGTTCTCAACCATTTTCTGAGTCCTATTCTGTACTGAAATGCACAATACAATGGGTGAAAAAGGACTAAAGGGAACATCACTTAATTTCCTGGCTTGCCACAGTGGTGCTCTTTGGTATTAAGTACATCTCATGCTAGTGGGTCTTTGCAGCAGTGGGCTCCTGTTCCTCCTTACATCTTTTGTAAGTGAGGGTGGACCTCTTCTAAATTTGGTAGTTTTATCTTAAAAAGGACTCCGGGAAATCTGACTGAGGAGTTTGCCCATTCTGCCAGGGAGCCAAGGCCTGGATGAGAAGCCTTTGCTAGATTTCACACTTAGGTGCAGATGCAAAAGGATTTGTTTTTGTCCTATACTTTATTAATCATTTTGTCACGGATGAAACCATAGCAGCGATTAATCACACACATAATCTACAATACCTCTTCTGTTGGACTCCTAGTCCTCGTATAAATTATCATGTCAAGGATTAATCCATTTTATTTGCCTTAATCCTCTGTTTTCATTCTCTCTCTCTCTCTCTATCCCCCCAATTGCACCCTGTTTACTCAGCTTTTGTGTAGAAGGGTTCCAATTGTCTGTTTGACAACTGGAATCTGAATGATTAATAACACTGACGGAAACTTGACCAAGGGTTCAACAAACCATGAATTAAAACATTGAGCCCAAGGTCAGAACAGGTTACATTTAAGTTTTGTCCAAAGAGAAAAAAAAAAAAAATGGAAGTGGGGGGTGAGGGAGAAAAGCAGTTTCATCAGGCATTACTGCCTTTTCCCTGAGGATAATCTGAATAAAGCTTGTCTGGCCATTTCCCCCCAAACAGACGCCTTCTGTTATTAGACTTGCTGCGTAGGCCACCCAGCCTGGTGGAACGGCCCACTTCAGCAATTTCCAATCACAGTTAAATGCTGATGCCTCTAGGGCTTTCACTACTGCAAACAAAGTGAGCTGGCAAGTTGCAAAAGCTCCCCTAAAGTGTGCTACACGATCGTCAATTTCAAATGATGGCTATTAAGAGGGCGTAAATTGTAGTCAGAACATCTTACAATCAACACTCCTCCCGGGGCTTTCCGGTCAGGGCTGAGAGCGCACCCATCCCAGACCAATATGCAGAAGTGTATGGTATTGATTAATTAGGGGGTAGGCAGTTCAGTTTTTGAAACTTATATGCATCTCATAGAGTATTGTGTTTAATGTGAATGACAGACTCATACATTTCAGGAGGAGTATTTTAAGCAGCAGGACCAGAGCAAAGCCACATGCTAAAAAACGGTCAATAAATATCAATTAATGATGAGGCCCTCTCAGAGGGCAGCTCCAAATAAGTGGGGAAATGAAATTTGGCAACTGTGTTGGCAAGTCAGATATCACTGAGCATAAAATAAATGTGATACTATTTAAAAAGCTGGTTATTATATGAGGGATAGTACAATTTTATTACATTAGAAGGCTTGTTTTGGCCCAATATGAAGTTAATAAAATAGCAAGCTCAAGAGATATGGCTTTGTGGCAAATGCCAAGGGCACCATAGTGAAGAAAATATAGGTAGCATCAGCCCTAAAGAAGCCCATATTTATAAGACAAGAAGACAGCAATATTAATTAATTCCTCTGGCTCATGGAAAAGTCATTCTAAATGTCACGTTTATATTTACCAGGACCCACTTGGACATTAAGGCTTTTGAACCCCACCCTTTACACAGCACTATAGAGCAAACTACCTCTCCTAGCATAGAAACTAAGTACCTGTTGCTCAGGTGATAGAAAACCAGCAGTGTTTGTTGAGGTAAATAGCTAAAAAGCTGGCATAGTGAAATAAAACCCAGTATATTTTGTAATCAAAATAGGCTAAAGAGAATTTAAACAAGAGAAAAATTAGAAGATACAATGAATAAAGTATTCTAGGCAAAAACAACCTTTACTTTGAATTCATTGAATTACAAACGCATTTCTGAGATGTTAATAATGACAAGATGGTACTTTTATTTTGTTAAATTCAATTTTCAACATCCACATTCAAGTTCATGGAAATACTTTCAGCGATAATTACTAAACATGCCAAGTGCATTTATAAAAGATGGCATATATGTTGATAGTAGCAAATGTCTATATTTGGGATGTTTTATGTAAACATAGACATTCGGTAATTATCACAGTTGCTGCTCATTTCAATGAGGGGAGACAGCACAAATACAGGACCAATCATTCCATTTGTAAAGCAGAGAGTATGCTTTTTGGATCACAATTGAAGCCCACCCTGTGAATTCACAGTAGGCTCTGTTTCTTAAACAACTCAGCAAGGAAGGATGAAAGCAAACACATATATGCAAAGACTCACAGAGCTATCCGAAAACACTTTATTGAAAGAGAATATAATTTAAATACATACTTTATGGATTCAGGTGTCACGCATGCATTTTTTTAACTAAAATATTGAAGTCAGTTTTGCTAAGAGGAGAAGAGTGAGTTATTTACAAGCTCTGCCTTCGACCAAACTTGAACTTTCATTTGACCATCTGGCAAAAGATCACTGGAGGGAAGGTAAAGGCTTCAATCACTCCAAATTTGTGTCCAGTAGTCAGTTATTCAATAGCAATAATAATTACCAGTCCCACAACAAATACAAGGACATATCATAGCAATGGCACTCACAGCAACTCATTTTAACAGAAATCTTATTAGATGTTAATGCATGAGGCTTGAGTTTTATGGTTAATCCTGTGAACTCTCAGTACCAGGATGGAAGTATCTGCCATAAAAAGAAAGTCTTCTCTCTGACTATGCTTTCCACTGATTGTTTTACATTCCCTGTTTTGTTTTCTTGTATGGTATCTTCATTTCTATGTCCATTTTCTTCCATGAATTATCCTCGCTAAGTTGTGAAGGCCCCCCTGAGGGATTGTGTCCCAATAACACCTCCCCAAATCCTTCCAAGAATGGGCAAGAAACTATGATATGAATAATATATTAAATAACGAGCAAGCTTTCAGAGGATATCCTGAGATTTGGTACTGAACTGTGGAATACCAACCGTTAGTACCATAGGGTTTTCAGAAAACAGAAGGAACAAGATGATAATTGGACTGACTGAAATAAAGAAAATATGGAGATCTTGGTGTACTCTTCGCCAAACTAGAGTCCAGATATAAATATAAACTTTTAGGATTATGGGCAAGACACAAGCAGTGTTAAAGTTCTACTGGAGCATGAAGGTAAAGTTTTTCCCTCTGGATTTCCTAATTTCAGTTATCTGTGCTTGTACATCCAATAAAATTCTGTATGCTTGCTTATCATTGCAATCTCAAATGTGATATATAAGGCATTCAGTTAGCTTACTCAAAATGAAAATGATTCACACATTGTAATGAAACCTTTGCCATTATCCATTCCACATGTCCATATTAACAGCTGATTAATTCTGACTGTGTTTTTGTGTGGTTAATTACTGTATCAAAATGCACAGTATCATAAGGACAAATTTCTTAGCAAATCTGTGAAAGGAATACATAAGTACTCAGCATCTGTCATCCAGTTGGAAATTTCCAAAAGTCATGGGGTCTAAGCAAATGCTTTTATGAATGAATTACAGATTATATTTATTCAATAAGAGTAGTGAAATCTTGATGGAATTTTAACTGTTGAAGGTTTCTCAGTAACTGCTTATGATGTGATTTACTTTCTTTTTTTTCTCTTTTTTTTTAAACATTTATTTTTTAGTTGTAGGTGGACAGAATATCCTTATTTTATTTTTATGTGGTGCTGAGGATCGAACCCAGTGCCTCACGCATGCCAGGCGAGCACGCTACCACTGCGCCATAACCCCAGCCCCTGATTTACTTTCTTTTGACACTCTTGCATGAGTGCTTTCATTTTTGGAGAGGGACAGAACATTTCCTGCTATTTAAGAGTTCAAATCAAACTGGGCGCAGTGGTACATGCCTATAATTCCAGCACTTTGGGAAGCTGAGACAGGAGAATTGCAAGTTCAAAGCCAGCCTCAGTGATGGTGAGGCACTAAGCAACTCAGTGAGACCCTGTCTCTACATAAAACACAAAATAGGGCTGGGGATGTGGCTCAGTGGTTGAGTGCCCCTGAGTTCAATCCCCAGTACCCTCCCCGACAAAAAGAATTCAAATCATATAGGTAGAGCCAAGTCCCCAAATAGCACATATGCCTTACTAAATGTCCACAGCTTCAAAACCAAGGACAAGTTCTAACTCTGTGCTAGGAAGAGCCAGGGTGCAGAGTCGAGAATAGGAAAGTAGTGGCACTTGATGACTAACACTGGGAGGACTTAGCAATCAAAATGGTGTTAATGTCTGAGCACTTCCTGCATGTATTACAGGGTCTATTGGGCACTGTGGCACTGTCTTTCACACCATTAACATCAATAGCTCTTCAGCAGCAGCATCTGTACAGCTGCCCATAGAATGGATTCAATAGGCACTGTTTTCAACAAGTGATCACTTTCCCTCTTCAGGAATGGAAGCCACCAGGCAAGCAGCTTGAAATTGGTTTCTAGACTATGATCCCATGAGTTCATAGTGGTTGGTCTCTGTGATCAGCATGTTAGGGGTTGGGATGATGTGGTGGGAGGGACATCAGGAGGCAGGATTAAAAGCATCGACCTCTTCAGTCATCACCACCAATTTTTTTTGGTTCAATCCAGATTGACTTTAAATTTTCATTAAAAGCAAAAACAAATAAAATCCCCAATATACAGTAAAACTCTCAAAACAAGCAAAGAAACAAAGACAAAAAGGGCATTTGTAAGAGATAATTGTTAGGGCAACAAAACTACTCTATGTGATACTAACATGGCAGATACAGGCCATTCTATATTTGTCTAAACCCACAGAATGTACACCACCAAGAGCAATGCTAATGTTAATTATGGAACTGGGTGATAACAGTGTGTCAGGGTAAGTTGCTCAGTGCTAACAAATGTACCACTCGGGTGGGAATGTTGATAACAGGGGAAGCTCTGCTTGTGTGGGAGCAGGGGTAAGTGGGAAATCTTCACACCTTCTGCTCAACTTTGCCATGAACCTAGAGCTGCTCTAAAAAATAAAGTCTATTCAAAGAAAAAAAGAAAGCCAGATTTGTAAAACCACTGATCTAGTCTAAGGAAAGAAATGATCCCAGACAGGACGAATGTCTTACAAGCTTGTAAGTGTCACAAATGGTGCCTGGAATTGTGATTTAAATACAGTAAATATTTAAAATGAGTTTCCCAGCATTGTGACTTGAACATTGTTTCAAGACACAATCACATTTTACAAGATGGTAAAAGCAATGATGTTTTGGTTGTGTGAAATGTTTCTACATGTTTCTAAATCTCATAAAATATGCACAGAGGCAAGGAGTCTCCTGGTCCAGGGTTTCCTTACTGCACTTCATTGCTACACAAGCAGCCATGCCTTAAGGCTAACATTGAGCTTTGAGGAGATTCTAATTAAATTAAAAATATGTTATATGTAATACAACAGTAATCGCATGATAAATATGAGCCTATGTACAGTTGATAATAGAAACATGGGTGAGGGTTGGGACGATCGTAACAGGGACAGTTATGAGTGGAGAGGGTAAAAGAGATCAGGAATGAGTTTATAGAAATGCATGCACTCAGGAGACCCTAGAGGCATGGAGTCTGCACACGTGGGACTCCCCTTTTAACTAGTGGATAAGAAAAACACCATGTGGTCCTAGATTTATAATTTAGCAAGTTCTTTTTGCTAAATAACAGCTGTGGGTTTAGTAATTAAATGCCCTTATTATCATATAAGGGAAAGTTACAGCCAAATATTCCATGTATAAACAAGGACCCTTTAAGAGAATAGAAGAATTGAAATTGAAAAAGAGACAAAACTTTTGTAATGGGCATTTTATTCCTTTCCTTGCCATGTAACAGGCTCAGGTATCAGCTAAAGCAAATCAATATTAAAGACAAATAATAGATAATTAGTTCTTATATACATATATTTACATTCTTAGGTTTTATTGAATTACTATACCTTAATTTTATGAACCAATTTCTCCTGACTTGCTTAAAGCTAATGTATTTTATTATTGAAAAATGGTGAGTTTCCTGGGATTCTGATTTTAAAGTTGTTTCAGGACACAATCACATTTTACAAGGTAGAGATAAAAATGTTATTTTGTTGTGTGAAATGTTTTTGGAACTCACATAAAACATGCATAAAAGGAAGCAGACCATGTCCATCTGTTATTCTTCTGATTAAAGTTAGTAGCATTCAATTTAATAAACACTTTCAAGGGGACATATGATAGTGCTTTGAGGCTTGAGCTGGGGTATTTTAGGAAGAAAGAACACACAGAAATGTAAGGAACCGAAATACACTCACACACCATGAGTGCCATGGAAGAGACTGTTGGGACTGACAGAAGGAGATTGCCACACCTCCCCTATCTGCTGTAATGAGCAGCCCCAGGAGGAAAGGCCTCAAACTGAGTTTTTAATAATGAGAACCATAGATTCTGGCAGATAGGGATAAAGAGTCGGTCCTGGGCATGAAAATTCCCATGAGCAAATTCAAATGACTTCATGATGAGTAAAGGCAGGCAAAGCTTGCAATTTAGCCTCACTATAATTGAAAGCCAAGGTCTTGGTGGGGGTGAGCGAATAGGGGGGAGGGAGCTTGGTTCTGCATTCTTGGACCAAGAGGGGAAATGCACCCAAATAGTTACTTCTGTTTAGCACAACTGTTTCTTGCAACTAGCAGATGACTTTTGCAACTGCAGAAACATGTGGATGGGAATCAGGACATTACAGAAAGATGGACTTTTCCCAAAAATTAACATAGCTTTCTTGATTACTTGAAAAGCTATTTAGAAACCAACTTTCTGGTCTGGTGTTAGTGGGAAGAGTAACCCAGACCCAGTTCTGGGCAAGCGGAATCCTGTTCTCTTCCTAGGGACTTTTAGAAAAATGCAGTCAAGCTCCTCTTGCAAGTTCCTGCATTATTGGCTCCTGTGGATCATTCCAGGCTCACTTTCCATTGCTTTAATTTTTTTTTTTTTTTTTGGTAGATGTGGCTTGAGGTTTGACTCTTCCTGGAAGTTGTTTATCATTGCTCCTCAATTCCTATGGGCCTTTGTTTTTTCTTTCTATTCTCATGATAACATGTAAACATTTCCATCATCGCATTTTCTGCATTCACTTCACATTATATATTAATGCATCAGCTGTTACACTAGACTGTCTTCTTTATTGTTCCTAGCATGAGATTTTCATACATTCAATATTTCAATATATAAATGACATAGTATATGAATAGGCTTCAGTGTTTTAGGCAAATTACCCTTGTGTAATAATGTCCCATCTGGTGAATTATTAACTGTTAATCTGACATTCTGGGGATCATTATAGATCCACATATTTTTATAGAGTTCAATATAAAAGTAATTATATGATCTATGTTCCTATTCTATATTCAGGTAATCCATGAAAAGTTTTGTAAATAACAACTTTTAAATGTATATGTTGGGTCCGTCTATTGATTACCAAGTGATTTTTCTGGAGAATGCCCCTTGACCTCCATATACAGTTATTTAGAGAACTGTAAGGTTAGAGGTGGAGCTTGAAATACAGTTAGTAGGCCACCAAATGAGGATATCTAACCAGGGATGGAATAGTGAATGCTTCTCTCTCTAGGTTCTGGAACTAAAACAGAGATAGTTTTCAATCTTTTATGGGAAACCTAGAACATTTATACAGATTATTGGCAATCAGGTTTGCCTTCCATAGTACCTGGGAACCTTCCAAAGTTCTTTTGTAGAGATAAAGAGAAGAATGCTCTGACCAACAGAAAGAAAAGACAAGATATGGGGAAAAAGTTCTAAATATGCTTTAGTTTGTTGTTTTGCAGTCCTTCACACTCTGCCATATTTCTGTTAGTGGACTTCATGAGTCACCTGAGTATCTTTATAATAAATCTATACTTTTGCTTACATGAGTCTGAGTCAAATCTCTTTCAGTTGCAATGAGGATCAAAGCTACCACAAAATACAAGACAAGGTCAAAGTTTCTCTTCAAATCATTCATTTCAATTATTTTTCAGATACATGACACATTTTCTTAAAATATTTCAGTTGGGTAATTGCAAACTTAATTCTTGCAACTAATTAGTGAAAAAGCAAGGTCTGTGAAAAACAACCATTCCTACACTGCATGTGCAAAGAAGGAAATTAGAGGCAATTTAGAATTGTAGAAGCATAGAATGAGTGAAGTCAGACCTTTAAATGCAATGTTCTCTCTTTTTTGGTCTGAAAACTTGTTTAATATATTAGATCCTCAGTGGCAACGAACCTCTAGCAGAAGCGGAACTACTGTTCTTCAATTAAATATAAACATTTGGAAATTTCGGTCAAATTTTATGTTTTCATAATTTTGCCTAGGGTTTTTCTATCATGTCTTCATTTTGTTTGGATGATGATTAGAGCCTTTCGTAAAGTCTAATTCCGGTAATAATCATTTCTCTCTGCCACTGGAGAGTGCTTCCCTCCTCAATGCACCTCACAAACATTCTTGATTAAACCTTCCAACAATTCTTGGAAGGAAATTGGGTGATATTTTCCGTGACTGCTTGGTCTCTGAGGAGAGCATCTACTGGGATAAACCAATTATGAGGATAGTAAGTATATCTATCAGCAAAAGGGTGGAAATAACCACATCCTGAAAGTCTGATGGCTGTACTCCTCAAACAGGAAGTACAGCCAAATAAGCATTTAGCTAATTCCCTAATGAAGGTCTGGCTGTGATTATAAATTGATAGCAACAAAGTCATGCAAGTGGATCCAGTGCCTTTTAAGAAATAATTGTTTGTGATTAAGCATTCAAACATTTTTTAATGAAATTAAAAAATGATTTATAAAACTTTTCTTTAAGTTCGCACCAGATGCCAATTAAACTTATATAAGTTGAGAGAAAGAGGGTGGGGCTGGAACAAGAATTATCAGTCATATTCTATTTATTTGTTGATGAATACATATTGGTCTATGATGGATAAGAACTAATATAAAATTTGTTATCTGAGAATAACACATTAATATTATATTATCCATTTATATTATATTGTTGCTTACTATTATCTTCCTTTATTTAGCTGGAGGTCATTTATGTAAAGACAAATAATAGTGTGACATAAATTTTGCATTATGTGTAATCAGGCAATAATTATTTCAGAAATATTTGTAACTACACAAAATATACATATAATGTCAAGGATAACTTAATAGCATCATCATTTAATGAATGAGAAGACAGAGCCAAACTTACTAACTCATCTAATTAATTGTTTAAAACAATTTTTTAACAATCTGAAACTTTTTGAGCTTTGGATTAGGTTAAGAGAATGCCATATTAAACAAAAACAAATACCCTAATAAAAATAAATGGATCTTTCATCTACTAAGACAGAGTAAAATGAATTACCCTGTGCTTTTTCAGATACATTAAAATTACCATTGCTGAGAAAAACAGTGATTAAAGACTAAGAGCTTACTGCAGGGATGATTTTTTCAGTTTTATATTTCAGATTTCAGATATTTAAGGCTAAAGTAAATATGAATATTTGGAAGAAATATTTTAATGAGTTAGAAGAGCAGAGTGCATCTCTCCTCGTATGTACCACAGAGGTGAGAACTTGAGCAGTCTTCAGAAGTCTCCACGTTTCATGATGCTTCCTTATAGGGTACAGAGCTGTGAGGTATGCATGCTACTCAATAAGCTAGCTGGGGAAGGGTACAAGGGAAGTCTTACAGCTCTGGCTGAGTTGAACTGGCTGGGACAGTGTTCAGAAGATGTTGTTTGACCCCTCTTTTAGGAGTGATGGGCCAACTCTACTGCTGGAACATCTTTTGTTTATTTAAATAATCACATTTGTTTCTCACATGAAAACATTCATTGCTAATGACAAAGCTTGTGATTTGGATGTGGTTTGTCCCCCAGAGGTTCATGTGCTAGAGATATCTCCAGTGTGATAGAAAGTGGTAGAACCTTTAAGAGATGGCGCCCAACAGGAGGTGACTGGGTCATGACCTCCTTTGGAGGGGACCAATGCTTTCTCTCTCAGAGTAGGTCAGGTCCAGTAAGATGGGTTAGTTGCTAAGACCATTATGAAGAGTGAATCTGGTTCCTCCCAAGTCACATGGCGCTCAGATTACCATATAACCTCTCTCTCTCTTCCAAATATGCAGCTTGTCACTCTTGTATATGCTCCCACCATTGTGACACCATTTGCTACAAGGCTAAGCAAATCACCTGACCTCCTGCCAAAGTGATGCCATTTCTAGAGCTGAGCAGAGGCTGGTGTCATGCTCTTAAACTTCAAGAACTATGAGTTAATTCATACTATTTTCTTTATAAAGCACTAGGTCTTATGTATTTTATTAGAGTGACACAAAACAGACTAAAAAAAAATCTCAGCATGCAAGTGCATAAATTTATATTAGGCTATATTTTCGACAGAATAAATAAGAAATAATATTTTAAGAAGTTTAAGTTA
>CM053405.1:132441693-132461261 GCA_028644305.1 Xerus rutilus | reverse complement strand
CGGTGGCTCAAGCCTGTAATCCCAGCACTTAGGGAGGCTGAGACAGGAGAATCGCGAGTTCAAAGCCAGCCTCAGCAATGGCGAGGCGCTAAGCAACTCAGTGAGACCCTGTCTCTACATAAAACACAAAATAGGGCTGGGGATGTGGCTCAGTGGTAGAGTACCCCTGAGTTCAATCCCCAGTACCAAAAAAAATAAAAAAAAAAAAAAAAAAAAAGAAGTTTAAGTTAAGTAACATCGGAGAAGTAATGATAGTGGTATACTGGTAATCAGGCCTTGAGAGCATTTTGTATCATATTCTACAAAGGCTCAAGGTGGTGATAGCCTAGAGAAGGTACTGCTTGCAATTATTTACCTGAGCTGTATTAGGTAGTGTTCTAAAGACAAATTTCTGTAGCTTGATCTAACTTTTTCATTCACTAATTCATTTAATGATGGATGGATTTTTTAATGACTTATTATTTATGCATGCAAGCATAATCTACTCAGTCCCTGCTAGAGTATGTCCAGCACTGTATTAAGTATTGAGGAAAAAATACGAACATAATATATCCACATTATTTGCTCACAGTCTAGCAGATTCCCAACAGATAGCAAAGGAAGCAAAACAATACTAATGTGCTGAGACTATTAATAGAAGTTCATAAAAAGGTAGTGGCATGAGAGTCATTATGAGCCTGAAAATGTGTTCAATGGATGAATCTCATGCTCCTCAAGGTAGATGTTTTTTCAAATGCATGATTTTTTTATTGTGAAGAAATGTATTTAAAGATTGATATTTAATAGGTATTTAAAATCATAGTCTCTTGGGATTAAAAATGAAAGAGTCTAGAGTTCTCTCTCACACCTTGGATAAGCATCTTTCTCTCTCCAAATCTTGGATTCTCTTTCTTTAAAACGGAGATAACAACAACTGCCTCATTAGTGTTCCTGAAGGTATAGGTGTAAGAGTGACTTTAACTCCTCATCTCCGTGCACTATGTGAAACTGAAGTTCAAAACATGATCACTATTATTACTTTCAATAACTGCAGCAGCTAAGAAAAATGTTTATACAGGTCCTGGGCTTCTCCCTGAGAATAGTCGGAGTCACAAAATACATTGGTTTCCCTTGATTTCTAATCCAACTTGGAGGGTAGGGCATAGACATTCAAAACATATTGTGGAAAGCAACACAAAAATTTTATTCCAAGTTGCCAGCTAGAGATGGTTGAAGAAAGACAAATAAAGACCACTGTTTAAAGAAGGAAGGGACTGGGGCTGGGGTTATGGCACAGTGGTAGCGTGCTCACCTGGCATGCGTGAGGCACTGGATTCGATCCTCAGCACCACATAAAAATAAAATAAAGATATTCTGTCACCTACAACTAAAAAATAAATGTTTAAAAAAAAAAGAAGGATGGGACTATGCACATGTGTAATGTCCTATGTTTTATTCAAGACTATTACTAAATAAAACGCACCCCAAAATCACCATTATTTAAATTCTAATAAAATTTTACAATTGAGATGTCTATCCAAAGATTTTAAAAATTCTGCTTATGTAACTCTAGAGGATAATTTGATCTCTGAATAAATCAAAATGAAGATTGAATATTGTTTTTTTGCGGGGGAGGATACCCAGAATTGAACTTGGGCACTTGGCTACTGAGTCACATCCCCAGCCCTATTTTGTATTTCATTTAGAAATAGGGTCTCACTGAGTTGCTTAGCGCCTCGCTTTTGCTGAAGCTGGCTTTGAACTCATGATCCTCCTGCCTCAGCTTCCCCAGCTGCTGGAATTACAAGTGTGCGCCACCATGCCTAGATTAAATAGTGTTTTGAGAGGATAGTAAAAGTATCTGAAAATTTGTAATGGGAGTATCCAGAAAACAGTGTTCTCTCTGTCTACTCCTGGTGTTGTTTAGACTTGGGCTTTCAACTCATTCCCTTGACTACCCAAGGGTGATGAGGTGATGTAATGTTATCTATGCCATCCCCCTTGGACTTTATTCATTCATCCTGGGATATGCAACTGAATCATTCTGGACATGTTGATTGGTATCCCAGAACTTTATTTTGAAAATTAGGGAAAGTTAAGCAGATATGCTAGTATTCTTATGTCTCAACTAAACTATATCACATGCTTTAATGCTTAGAAGAAATGGTGACTAGGTTTAACCACTTAGTATATTTTCTAGCCCATTTGCTACTTGGCAGTGAGTGATGAAGAGTTATGAATTTCAGCATTTAAAATACAATCACACCATTTGGGGATTAGTGATAATTCATTGCTTAGGTAATATATCCAATCAGTGATAAAGAGGGGGAACATGATTGTCTCTAATAATTTTGTTATAAATCACAAAATGTGTAATTTGCATGCTGAGATGTGACGATAGCTTAAGAAAGATGTGTATGGTAGGTTGGAGTTCATTCTTCTGGAGACAGTTACTAGGGGGCAATGGAGCATTTTTATCTAGTTGTTCCCAAAACAGGGAGACTTAACTGTAGAAGGAAATAACCATTAACTTTAAACTTGGGTTTCATAGAGAAACACATGGTCCCTGAATCCTGTGGTATACTGTGCAGGTAGGTCACGCACTAGGAGAATTTGGTAGGAAGTACTATTCAGATGGGACCCAAAGTAGCTCTTTTTGAGGCTGCTCTTCCAGGAATAAACACTGAGCTAACATCAGGATTGCTCTACTCCACCCTTAGAGGGATCCACTTCTATAGGAACAAAGAAAGTATCAATGCATTTGTTTAGTTCTAACCATGTGTCAAAACCCATGGAAAATAATTTATGCTTATAATGGTGGTGGTGATGATGATAATTATAATGATGATGAAGACAGTAGAAGATGACCAAAGGGGAAAGAAAAACAAAGGATAAGAGGAGACAAAGAAATTACGAGCAAGGGAGAAGAAAAAGAAGAAGCAGGGAAGAAGTCAATTAATTCAAGGCCAAACCTGGCACTTCACATATGTTAACTCACTGATTTCTCACATCTCGATGATGCAGCTATCATTCCTCCCATTTTACAGATGAGTTCTGTTCGGAGAGATGAAGAGACTCTCCTAAGCTGTGTTGGACATCTCCTTTATCTTATGCTCAGAATAAACTCACTCATTCTCACCCGACCCTGAACACAAGCATTCCAGTTTCGTACTGGTGAACACTTAGGATCCATTTACTGTATGTGCATAACTTGGGGTATGGAGAAGGACAAAGGACAGAGACAGAGGATCCACTAAGTGCATTCCATACCCTGCCCTCAGTAACTGACTAAGGGTGTATCAATCAGGCTTGAGACTAGAGTTCAAACTCTCTGGCTAAGGGACCTTGCTTTTCTATTTAGGTGGAGGATGATCTCATTTAGGATTTGAACTGCTGGCCTCCAATATTGCCAAATGGAGACTGAGTTTGAGACAGGAGAGGTAACACATGTATAGCGACTTTACACACTGTCTAAACCTTGAAGCTAGCCGTATTTGAAACTTGCATGATTCTGGAATTTGTAGTTACATGAGAAATGGTTTTTCTTCTCTTTCTCTCTCAAACTATATTTGGTATCTTTTGAAATGTGTATATATTATACTTAAACCTGTATTCTTCTCTTACTGGCAACAGAAACATTCCTAAATTCAACTAAAAATCTCAAGGCAAAGAAGGCATTCAAACAGGATTCCCTGACTCCACAGCTTTTATCTATTGAAAAATAAAGAAGAATTCTGTACAACCTCCCAAAGCAGGGGAGAATTTCTAGCACAAAGAATATGACTTAGCAAGAAAGGTAATCCTGGTTTTGTTTTACTTGTTACGGTATCTGTTTTTCCTTCATTTGGAAAATCAGCAAAATAACTTTACCAATTACTGTGAGTTTTTATTGTAAATACACAAATAATACATAAATGATGATTTGAATAATTATTGGTACATGACAAACACACAGGGCTAGCAATTATTATTATTATTTTTAAAGTCTAATATGCCAGGGAAATATTTTCATAATTTTTCTCATTTTTATATGATAAGAGTTATTAGATTATTATTCACCTGGGCCCTCAGCTTCATAAGTTCTTATCAAATCTGACAAAAGAGACAGAAAGAGGTACTAAAATCAAGTATATTTCTGTATAAATGTTATCTGGACAATTCTTTTAAGAAAACATTTTTCAAAACATCAGCTCACAAAACAGATTTTGATACATATATAGGGTCAAGTAGGCCACCAGCCAGTGACAGAAGATTTGGGTAAGTTTCGCAAATGTTTGGATGAACATACATGGCTGATACACACCTCTGCTCTGTTGGTCATACAAAAACTTAGTGTTTGTTTAGAATAAAGCAGTGTACAAACAGAAAGTGGAATTTCAGTTATTTCAAGGGTAGAAGCAAAAGCAGGTAAATATAAAGGCAGACTCCTCAGGAGAAAAAAAATATGTCGAGTTTTCACACTTATGCCAAGCACACAAAATTAATCTGATTCCAGTTGTTCACAGGCAGAATCAAGGTGAAGGGTATGAACTACAAGCTACTAGTAACTCCCACTGGATGGGGGCCATGATGTGTCAAAAGGTCCATGTAAATTCAAACCTTAAGCCCTAGAGGTGTATTCAGAAACACTCTGGAAATATTTTTCAAGTCTTCCCTTGAATATCACTGACATTCTACCAGGGGAAGTGAGCGCAAAAAAGCTCACTTAATATCTCCCCAAAGCCACAGGTGCAGGCTGATTTCTAGAGCCAGCCTCCGGAGACAAGGAAACATTATATTACAACGGATGTCATTAGACGTACAGAAGGTAGCATAAAATGCCTAATTTATTCACAAAGTGACATTTTATTTAGTGCAAATAGGCAATTTGGGCATTTACCAGAGGCACTTGCAGTAATAAAGGGGTGTTACTAAAATAGGTTGGAACACCTGACATTGTTGTCTTTATAACACAAGTTGCTGTTCTTCGGCTGTGCAGAATTTAACTGTAAAATAGAAGATGTCTGCTATTCAGGGACCTTCCTAATGAACACACGTTCCTTCCTCATCCAAAACTACCCAGTGCCTCCCCTAGCCTTACCTGCTCTAGCCATAAGCTTTAGAGGTCAAGTAACTGTTAGTATTTTATTATTCTGCATCGTGTTTCTGGAGTGATTTTTGCATAGGAGTGTTTTTTTTTTTTTTTTTGGATCTGCATTAATTTACTACTACAGTCAAAGGTTAACTACCATAGTGAATACTTTGCTTAGTTGAACACAGGGTCACTGTGTACTCTTGCTACTCTGACAATTTATAGCTGTTTATGGTATCAGGCAATATGGCTTGATAGTAGGGTCATCCTTAAACATTAACGCTTTTATATATTCTCATCAGCCCTTTAACATTAAATAACTGCTATATAATCTAGCAGTGGGAATTTCTCTTTTGCTTATTTTTTGTTTCAGTGCCTAAGTTTATTGCTGAATATACACAAAGCATATTAAGAATCAAATGACATATTTTGACAAGTGGCTGTCAAGTTCATAGCTTAACCAATGTAACCAAGTCTACTGTTAAAATTGTGAGGGAAATAAAACTAGTTTTCTCTGCCTTTGCCTTTCTAAACCTGGACCTGGTTCCCAAATTTATCCCAGTATGTAGTGTCAACTTCAGGTGTGGTCTTTGAAAAAGAAATGAATATCCATCTATCCATGAATATCCAAGGCCCTTAAGAATCTCTTACACCAAAGGTGCTCAGGACATTGATGATGATGATGACAAAGCTACAGAAAAAAATTATTCTTTACCCAGGTCTGGAAACATTTTATTTTAGCAAACCAATCTTGAGCATTTAAATACCTTTCAGGACTGAAAGAAAGTCTCTAATTGTGGATCTCAGATGCTGAAAGGGAGAGGCATTGGAGGTAGAATATTTTGGTGCATTCCTTTTATTACATCTTGGACAAATGCCTGCTGCTAAAGCTAGACTTGAATGATATCTAACTTGAAAATAAAACTAAAACCTTACCTCCCATGACTATGCAAACTACTCACATCACATGCCTTCATGCTGAGAGAAATAATGATTCTTCAGAAAGAGGCTTCAAATGGTTGTAAAATATAAGCTCCATAATTAGGAAGCTGGGAGAGAAATCCACCAAGCATTTCATTATTGTGACTGCTGGTGTGTTTTGTTACAACTGTGCCGAATGGCTTGAGGGGCCACACATGGCTCTCCATGTGAGCTTTTCAGGACACACCTTCCTCCTAAATAGCACCTGGTTGAAACTCTCATGCAGGTTTTCTGAATGCCACCTCTGAATGTGGAACACAACCATTCAAAGAAAGTTTGAGGCGCTTCTCCATTGGATTCGTGAGCTGTTTAGTATAATAGAGCCATCTGCCAAAGGTGAAGGCCAACTTTCCAATGAAAAGGAAACCCACAAATGATGGCCATCCAGGAGCTGTGTTCAGCAAGCAGCCTGAGCAGGAGTGTTCCGCCCAAGATGCCAACTCCTGTCATCTCCTTTCTCCTGAGTCAGCAGGGACCAGAATGCACAGGGTTGCTCTACGTGCCTCTTATCAAAGAACACAGATTTGTTGATGCTACTTCCTACTGGCTTATAAGAAAAGAACTCTCAATGAGAGGGACAGGCAAAGTACATTTTCAAGCTCTTTTTTCTAGAGGACTTCAGACATCCCAGCACTATGAATACATTCTAAGGCCCTAAGGAACCAACAATGGTCTCTGTTGGATTAACTTAGGATGGTAACCACACACACAAAAAAAAGGAAAAAAAAAACACAAAAAAAACACAAAAAAACTATTCCCGGGCTGTACCTTCATCTATGATTAAAGTGAGTGACTGCTAGTTTATTAGTTGTGGCAAATAAAGGCAACTACCTGAAAGGGAGGATAACCTTAACTGAAACAGATTTTTTTTCAGCCTTTTGAAAGGAGTATATGATTTCTGCCATTGCCCTCTGTCTTGCCTGGAAGTGCAAGTGTCAGACGTTTTCTTATAGTCTTCTACAATGACCAGTTTAATTAGCCAATTGGCAATGCATTAGTGACCACAAGCAGAATTATGAAATAATTCTACCATTGTTCTGTTGAAACACTGGCACTTTAGGGAAGAAAATGGTGTCATTTGAGGAAGAATAGCAGTTATAACAGTGAACTTAATAGTCAAATAAAGTGGGATGTGCTCCTGGAATACATTTACTCATTGAATCTTGCCTCTTCCCACTCCTCAGAAAAATCTGCTGAAAACACATTAGGAATCTGTAGCAATAAAACTCATTCCTTTGTGATACTACTCAGTGCTGCTGATAGACTATTATGTGGTAATTTTATTGGACACAGAATCTAATATGATTAGATATACTTTCAAGTTTTTTTGTAATGATAATTAGGATTATGATTGTGGCCAATCTCAATGCTATCCACTAAAGTTATGCAGTAAGAAATCTCAGCACAGTTTAAAGCTATCCACAGCATTTGTTACTGGGTGAGGACAGATTTACCAGCTTGTATTCCTTGGCAGCAGATTTCAACAATTTTGAGTTGCAGTAAAACCAAGACTCCTTAAGAGCTCCTATTCAATAAATGCTGCTAGCAATAGCAATTACTGGTGTGTGTGTGTGTGTCTGTGTGTGTGTGTGTGTGTGCATATGCACATGCATGCACACATGCATACGTGCATTCCCTCACTGAGTTATAAAACCATAATTCTTTGCATTAATGCTAAGGTTTTAGAACCTCAGTAATATATCCATTGCTATGACATCCCACAATGGGAGTCTTATATGTGAATAAAAAAATGTTGAATAAAGATTAGCCTTGCTTTAAGCAGCATTACAAATATCTGATTCTGCACTTATTTTTCAATTGTTCATAGTTCCTCTATTATTCTTTACTCCACATGAGACTTCTATTTGACCCTAGATTGCTCATTATTATAAGAAACACAACATAAAAGCCTACCTTTCTGGATTCTAATATGTACCAGTAAAGCTCTAGAGTTTTACAGAAATAGATAAAGGTATTGATTTCTCTCCATGAAGATCATAGGGAGGGGCTGAGGTTGTGGCTCAGTGGCAGAGTGCTTGCCTCTCAAGTGTGAGGCACTGGGTTCGATCCTCAGCACCACATAAAAATAAATAAAAAAAATAAAGACACTGTGTCCATCTATAACTAAAATATATTTAAAAAAAAAGATCATAGGGAATTCATGACGTATTGGTCACCTTTAATTAGCATATAGTCTGCTTTGTTGAGTGAAATACTCATCTTTGCATCTTTAAAAGGAAATTATTACAACTAAAATGGAAATGTAAGAATGCAGAGAGTCTAGATTAAACTTTCTTTCCTCAAAATATATGGTCTGAAACCCTTGATGCTGAAGTTGGGCAGCAAAATGTTTTTTATTTTTTCCCACAGTGGTGCATTTAGTTTTTCTGTACATTTAAACCATGTCTACAATTGATTGAATGGTTCAAAGCAATACAATGTTATTATAAAGCTTTTGCAAGGTGGTGATAATGTTTGTTCTTCCCTTGTACATTACTTGTCACTGTGGAAAATATACTAGTATAAACACTGAGATCTCAGCAGAGTGGAGAGGTTGTTTTTAAAGAGGTGGCTGGCACAAAGAAAAATTTCACACTGAATTTGAAACGATGAGGTCTCATTCTTGATAAGGAGTCTCTGTATTTTATGGTAGCAAAGGAAGTTACTTGCCACTTCTATTTGTTCCTTATATATCGAAAAAGTATCCTCTCTGAGAACTTGCTAAGAATGTCCCTCTTCTGCAATAAATTAAAGCAGACACCATTCTCTCATGCTGATGACCTTATCTCTTTCAGCAATTGAATGCAGGCTCTGGTCTTAGTTGGACAGCATAGTGTTTTGCAAAGCTGGATGGCAAGATTGATTTTCGTTGGTAATAACATTTGAAACACATAGCATGCAGAACGTTCCCTGTTCTAGTATTCTGTAGCTTTTTATTATATCAAAGAAAAAAAACTTGTTTTGTACTGAGTATCTTTAAGACCATTTTATCACTTCCAGTCTCTCTGTTAAACAAAGAAATAGGTCTTATTTAGGCTCAAAGTTTTAATTTTTAATTTAAAACAGATAGCTGTATCTGATTAGAATATAATAGGACTGTTTCGCTTTGTTTATTGAGGGCAGGTCTATGTAAAGTTATCTTCTATTCACATCCACTGACACAGTTTAGAATAAAAGTTTCCTTTTATAAAGAATACTAAAGTGAGTCTATTTAAGAATGCCCTTTAAATATTATAGAGCAAGTAGTGGGACATTTGATAGGGAATATTTCTGGGCTTGAAGGTAGTGAAAATTAGCCATGCTTAAAGTCAAAAAAGTGATACCTCAATGCCTACCATTCGGAGACGACATAATGCAGAAAGCGTCAAGGGTTTAAATGCCAAAAAAGACAATTCTTGTATTGTCATGTTGAATCTGGATAGAGACTGACAGCCTTCTCTGAGTTTTCAGAGGCCACCTGAAGCCCTTCCAGGAGACTTCATGGCATGCAGAGGTGAGAAGGTTTAGTGAAACTGAAAAATTTGATCCCATAGAGAAGTGTTCTGTGAATTTGAGGTGCATATCTCTTGAGGAATTTTTGTAATATGCAGATTCTCATTCTTTAGGTCTGGGAGGACATCTGAGATTCTGCTTTTCTAACAAATTCTCTAGAAAGATCCCTGCAGCTAGTCCAGAGTAGCAAGGAAGAGAGAAAGGTCAAACAGTGAATTTCTTGTAATTCTCACAACAAAGCAAGTGAGAAACGATCCTTGAGAACAGCATGCTGGACATAGGCCAGCAAGGCACCTTGCTCGGTAACTATTACCTGGACTCTGCCAGCTAGACCTTTGTGTTATAATTCAAGGGAAGAGTGTTACATTATAATGGAAGGGGGTGCCCATCCCTGAAGAAACAGTCTGCTGAGACAGGAGGCAAAGCAGGGTGAATGTCATGAAGATACACATTCATATGGAAATGCCCAGACCTGAGGGCAGGAACATGCTGGAGAGCATATGGGTTAGGACAAACCAAGAGCTCACAAGTGCTATCATTAGGAGAGTACACTGGGACACATGGAGGAAATGTATGGCATGTTAGTAGACACAGATTGTAAAAGCAGTGCAGGGAAAAGACAGAGTAGTGCTGGGGATTTCAACTCTCCAGACATCTGCCGGAAGTCCCATTTGGATAACAGCAGAATGTCTAACGGGTCCTTGACTTGCTTTGCTAACAGCTTCATCTCTCAGAGGAGAAAATTTCCTGGGGGAACTGCCATCCTGTACTCATTTTTTTGGCCAACCAGGAAGAATTAGTTGGCATTTCAACAAAGTGCTAAGTAATTTAGGAGTAAGACATCATATCATTTCAGAGTTCATGAGATGGGGGAGGGAGAAGATGGTTACAACGTATTATAATGCATTCAGTGGGATTCCAAATAATTTAGAGATGTTTGACAAGAGATCTTTGGAAGAGAAATTATATCAGCTTTTCAAAAATTCACTTTTGGTGGAACAATACAAAAAGATCTAAAGGACATGGAAAGTGAGAAGTACCTAGAAACCACTATGAATAACCAGGCAGTGCTTTGCTGTCCAGAGATAGGCTTGTCTGCCCTGAGAGGTGAGTAAGTCTCCCCCACCCCCATCTCTTTGAGGAGGACCTGAACACGGTGGCAGGGCTGGGTGTCCTCAGTTTGCCATCAGTGGTGCAGCTGCACTGAACTAGGTATGTACCTCTGGAGTGCCGTAGTCTCTTCACCTCCTAGGCTTCCACAAGCCTATACCTTTTCTGTAAATGTCTCTGCTCATTAAATAAGTTAATACCAACTCATCATATCAACTTTATTATTACAAAATGTCCTGGATAGGTAGATTTGCCAAGGCAGCTCAAATTTCTCCATAATCACAGTTCTTGAATTTTTTTGGTGTCATCTATTGTGGTGATGATTGACTCCATGGCCTACTCTGTTCCATTCCATTGTTTTCCTCTCATCTAACCAATGCCTACCACATGCCAAACACTCAATACTGACTATTCCAAGAGTGGAGGAGACTAAGTAAACACTACTCTAGAGTCTTTAAGATCAAGGCTTCTATCCTATTACCATATCCACATTCTTGGGCTTTAAAAATGCCTTTTGTACACAGGATATGCATGGTTTTATTTTTTGAGTGGACCATTTACCTCAGTCTTTCAATATCCATGTTCAATTCCACATCCCATTTTTATTTCTTCAGATGTATGAAATAAATAAAATAGGTGGACATATCAGTTCATTCTATACCTCTCCCTACCTTTATCTAACATATGAGGTCATTAAGTGAAATATTAAGAAGTGAAAATTAAAAAGACATAACCATGCCCCTATAGATAACCAGTCTATAAATGGGAATGAAATTGAGAAATGAAATGAAATGAAAACTTAAAGTCCTAACTGGGATTGACATCTCCCAATGCCTGCAGGACTTTGGACATTAGAACAGAATGAAGATGCAAAAAAATAAGCACATGGTAATATATTAAGGGTCAGAATGTCCCTAAACTTTATAGAGACTCAACCTAGGTTCATCCTACTCCTTGGGATGTACCTTGTCTGCATGGAAAAGAAAATGTTACTGAATGATGTAAAAAACAGGACAGTCTCTAAGCCCAACTTGGACCAGGGTGTCTTTGATTTGGTGACTAGATGCAAATACAAGAGGACAGGAATTCCTGCCACAGCTAAAAGACAGTAACATGGAGTCAATTTCTAGTCCACCCGGCTCAAGAAGCTTTTCAGCTCACCCAATATTAAAAGGCTGAAGAAAAGTTTCAACTGAAGACAAAAGATGAAGCCAAATTCCAAATCTGGTTGGAAATTTTAACAACATGCAAATTATAAAATCAACAACCAGAATAATTACTCTAATATAAATGGAAATGATGAAACAATCCATAAACAAAAAAAGGCTTTAAACTGAATATGTTTAGGATATTCCGAAGATCATAAAGAAATAAATGATGCCCAAAATACAGAATAGAAATTATTTAAGAAGTCATGAAACCAGGAAATAAAAAGAAGTGGGAATTTTGAAAAGAATCAGCTAGTATTCCTGAAATGAAAAAACAGTCATAGGTTTAAAAACAGAAATGAAAACATCAATCTAGTGGGGGAGCTGCAAAGACAGGTGATTAGATAACAAAGTGGTGGAGTAGTTGTAGAGATAAGCAGATGGTGTGGGAAACACATGCCTGCTTTCAGAGGAAAAGGGGGTCAGAAAAGTAGAAAGGGTCCAATTGAATCTTGAGGGATGAAGAGAATTAGAAATTAGCATGCCAAAAGAGAATTTATGCCTGAGATAGGATAAAACAAGGCAAGAAGCTGTGTACAGGGAACTGCAAGCAGTCAGCTGTCACTAGAACAGCAATGGAAGCAGAGAGGGTGACAAGCTGGTCTGCAGAAGGGCCTAACCATGAAGGACCCTTGATGGTTTGTCTGGAATCTCAGGTACTATTCTTTGGTTGACAATACAGTCACAGGAGGGTTTAACATGAGGACTACTATGGTCAGCTTTATTTCTGAGGTGGCTCACTTCTCCTGGCTGGGTGGAGAATAGATCAAAAAAGGAAAAGAGACAGAGGTTTCTTCTAGTAGGCCAGTTGAGAAATGATCATGCAAAGAGACTTTTTCTGATTCATCCTTTTACTCTAGGCCCTTCAGCCTGAACGTTGTATAAAGGAGGTGATTAAACCATGTCTGAAGAACTGATTCTGTCCAGCTTGAAATCAAATGGCTTCCAAAGCAAAGATGAAATCATCATTTGTCCAAGATCCAGAGACAACAGTGTGTCTAAAGACAGACCAGCAGGAATCTTGATCAACATAAACCCTGTGCATGGTTTTCAGACAGATAGCTGGATGAGACCTTGCTCTAAATGATTCATTTTAATCTCACAGTCCTGGAGATAACACTGGCCATCAGCTGAGGGCTGGAATGGTGTCTGTCATGACAGGATCTGAGCTGTGTCCAGAATTTCTGTGCGGTTGGACAGATCTCATGCCAAAGGATCACAGAAGCATTTCATTCTCATTACAATACAAGTGTGAGGAAATTAGTGGGAGGAAAACACATTTCATTTAGGGGGTAGGGAGAAAACATACAGAGAGAGAAATACGTACAGTGATACCAACACTCAGCATGTACAGCTCATGTTTCTGCCTGTGGAATTACAAAGAGTTTCTTCCTGATCCTAACTGTTGACACACAACAAATGTAAAATATTAGCAATAATAATTACACTCTGCATATGCGTAATGTCTATCAATAAGGCTATAACTCTTAAATTCCCTTAAGCTTCTTTCCATTAGAAGCAGTAAATTAAATATATATAGTCAAACAAATTAAATGCTGCTAAGAGCTTTTCTAATTTGTAAACACTTGCATAAACATGAGCTTTATCAAATGCTTAATTAATCTGAAATGCCAACTTAAAAAGTGAAGTAATGAACAATAAGCATATTACCACCTTAGGATGCTATTCCATCTGGGTGCTTTTTATAAGAAGTTTAAAGATATGTTTCTATATCAACAAGCTAAAGTTGTGAGAAATCAATCAGCTCTCAGGGATTAAGAATAGTTGGGGATTGATCAAGGATGGTTAGCTTTCTGAATAAACTATTTAATGAAAAAGAAGATTTCATAGACTCCTAATGAGGGAGCCACTTTGTGTCAATGAAAGTGAAGTCTAAGATTCATGTGTTTGCATTTTTATTTATTGCAATACAGTTGACTATATTGTTGTAATTTTAGTAGAAGACATAATTAATTTGCCAGACATTTAATATAGTATTTTAAACTTAGAGGTTTATATTGATCCTTGTTTTTACCTTAGCAAAAATTCCATTTTAACGTTCTTCTCCAATTAGTGCTTTTTTAGAAAATTTCAATATAGTTATTACGTATGGTTCATAAAAGGTAAGAGTGGCTTTTGACAAATTCATCCCTCAGTTCATCTCAGTGTGTGTATACTAGGTATTCAAAAACACTCAAACGAACTACTGTGAAGATGAGTGACTATATAAATATGATTACTCCACAGGTATAAATAAGAGCAACATCTCCTATCTAACCTTTGTTTGTTAGATGGATGTCAAAAATTTAGTGAAACTTCAAACAGTATCTGAGAATCATCTTTTATTACATAGGTTGTGAAAAAGTCTCTAACATAACACAAAGATCTAACCTATGTAAAGCTAGAAGGCATCTAGGAGATGTCTACTCTCAATCTATAGCTTTTATAGACTGTGAAACTGACATAGAGAGAGAGATCCAATGACTCAAAGGTACCGTGATTAATGACAGGCGGACAAGAAACCTCCACATCCCCATTGCTAAGCCATTGGTTTTCCCTCCTACAGCATGCTGTGAGCTACAGGGCCCAGCCCTTCCCGAACACACTGTCCTATCTTGAGGCAGAGAGCCACCTTCTAGTGCAGTCTTCAGCACTAATACTTCCTCCTCAGAGCTGTGCAGCAGAGATGGCTCTTCCAGTCCCACTGATGAGAATGCTGGGCAGGAATCAGAAGCCTCGGGGAAATGGAGGCAGATAACATCTATTGCGTCCCCTTTATCTCATGGCCTGCCACTCTATTATAGAAGGAAATTAAGTTGGTCCAGCATGATTCACTCTTGACAAAACATTGTTTGCTACTCAGAACTCTTCTCCTCTCTAGGGAATCGTGGCACAATTTTTAAAAATAATTTCTTCTGGTGTCTTCTTGGTCATTCCTAACCTGATCGAATGGTAGCTGGACACTTTTCTAAATATCTACTCTTTTCAGGCTCTTTTTTTGAGCCTTCCTATGATTTTTATAAGTTTTACCAATTAACTGTAGTGTGCTCTGGAAATCTGAGTACTGATCTCTGAGCATGTGGAGGTCATGTGGTCAGACCCTGCTGATTTTAATATGTAATGATTTCTAAAGCCTCTTCTACTACTTTCCTTTTTGGGCTTCTTTTTTCAATCTTATCTTGACTTTCCAGAAAGCCCTCCTGATTATCTTTGCAGTTAAACTTACCCTTAAAGTAGGAAGTAAAATCAAAATAATGAAGCTTCTGACTTTCTCATTGTGTTTTTTAAACCCATTAGTCCATCATTAGCTTTCTCTCACTTCCTACCTGAACTTAACATTTTTCTTCTTTACGTGATCTCATTTGCTTTTCTTTTACTCTGTGGGTGCTGATTCTCTTTCCCCTCCTTACTGAGCTCTTAGACATCTGCTCTTCCTCCTTTCATGGCTGTTCATTGAAGGGGCAGGTAGGGAGGAGCCAGACTTTATTCCTTCATAGTCATGCATCCCACAATTATCACCCATCACTGCCTGGATGTGCTCTCATAGAGTTTATCTTCTAGTGGAGGATATAGGCAAATGCACGCAATCAGCACACATGGTAATTTTATAATCAGAAATCCTATGAAAACACTGTTGGACTAATACGCTAGGAATGTGTGATCCGATGGGTCCAGCTCAAGGATTATTGATGCCATCATAGAACCAAGCTCTCCTCATCCTTTTTTTTTTTTTTTTTTTTTTTTAAATATTTATTTTTTAGTTGTAGGTGGACAGAATATCTTTTATTTTATTTTCATGTGGTGCTGAGGATCGAACCCAGTGCCTCCCGCGTGCTAGGCGAGCACGCTACCACTGCGCCATAACCCCAGCCCCTCTCCTCATCCTTGAATACTTTCAGAGTACTCTTTCTGGATTTCCTCTACCCCTGTGGACCACTCCCTCTTCTAGGCATGCTATGTCTCAGGGACCCAGACCTGGAAATCTTGTCTGTGGCATCTAATGAAAAGTGTTGATTCGTCTCCACGTATACCAAGAAGAAAACAGCAAAAAGCATCATTTTCTTCTGATAACTCAAAACAATCTGAAGAGCTTTCTTCTTGCAGGAACATCTGTGGGATCAGGGAGCTTAGGGATTCCTGCATTGTTCCTGATTTTTTTTTTTTCACTTAGCACAGTTTTTTTAAAACTCACCACTGGTGAACGTCTGGGTTGTACGAAATAATTCTGTTCTTTTTTAGCCTGTAGGCCAAATGCAATATGCACTTTTTTTTTCTTTCTTTCTTTCTTTCTTTTTTTTTTTTTTGATGCTAAGTATAGAACCCAGGGCCTTTCACATGCTAGGCAAGCTCTCTTCCACCAAGCTACACCCGCCCCAACTCCATCACTGGTTTTTTTGTGTTATTGTTGTTGTTGTTGTTTTGGTTTTTGTTCTTACTTCCTTAACAGATTTATTGAAGTATAATTGACATATTTAAGAAACTACACTTATTTAAATATTTGATCAGCTTTGACACTGTGAAACCATCATAACGACAAAGGAAATCAATATGTCTATCACCTCTAAAAGACCCCTCCTGCCCTTTGGTTTTGTTTGTTTTTATAGTGGTAGCAACACTTTACATGGAATCTACATCCTTAACAAAATTTTAAGTGTGAAATAGAGTATTGTTAACTCCTGACACAACATTATACCACAGAACTGCAGAACTTGGATCTTGAGGGATTGAAATTTTAAACCTACTGAATAGCAATTCCCTATTTATTTCCCTCTGGCCGCAGGCCCTGGCAACTGCCACTCTACTCTCTGCTACTTTGAGATGGACTATTTTAGAGACTTCATAAAAGTGAAATCATGCATGTTTTTTCCTATTATGACTGGCTTATTTCACTTAGCCTAACACCTACCATGTTCATCTATGTTGTCTCATAAGGATTAACTTTTTTAAGGCTAAATGACATTCCACTGTATGCATATGTTATATTTTCTTCATCTGTGCATCTACTGGTCGACATCTAGGATATTTCTGTATCTTGCCTATTGTGACTGACACTGCCATGAACATAGGAGTGTAGAAAACTCCACAAGATCCTGATTTTTCTGGAAATATACCCAGAAGTAGAATTTCTGGATCAAGTATTTCTGTTTATGCTTCTTTGATGGAAAAAAAAAATTAGATTACTGCCATCTATACACTCCTACCAATAGTATGGACATCGTAATTTCTTCAGTCCTAAGAGCTTTGCTCCTCCTTCTTTCATAGTAGCCCTCTTAATGGATATGACATAGTATCTCACAGTGAAGATAATTGTTTTTTGTAGCATACTGTCCTGATACTCAGACCACCACCATGTTATTCTCTCATTAAACAAAAAACAATGATCCCAGAATCAGAACCTCAAACCAGATTACTCTGAGACCAAGAAATACTGTGATAAAGCAGGACCATTTATAATTTTGCACAGTCAAAAGCAGCGTCACTCTGCCATCTACCACATACCAAACACGCTCTCTTTTGCCAAGAATAGATCACTTGATTCTGCAATGTCCATTGCACATCTGCCTGCTTGTGGGTCTCCCCTCCTGCTAGATAAGGTTTTTTGAGTGACACATCACAATTGCACCTACCTTCTGACAACATCCAATCTATAGCAAATCCCTGCTTCTTTAGACTTTCCCTGTATCACTCAGCCAAGATCCAAATCCCATGAATGGTCTTTCTAAGATCCTCTCATGGACACACACAGGGTTCCCTTATTGTAATAAGAAATAACATCACTAGTGTTTGCTTCTAGTGTTTGAGGTGGTCTTTGATAGTACATACTGGACCTCAACAACTAGATATCAGTAGTACCTCAGCTCCAATATGATGACTGGTACATATTTCCACATATTGCCAAATGACCTGTGGATGGCAATACGTCCTATGCTTGTGAACCACTGAGGTAGCTGGCCTCAGTCTTAAAACTGAAGTTACATATTCATAAATACAGTCATTAAAATCTTTGAACTAGAGGATACTCCTGTTTTTCTGAAACTCATTTTATTCTATTTTTTCCTATTTATTCCTCTTACTTCTCCCAATCAAATTCATTGTAAAATGACCCTCTCAGCTCTTTGTCTCATTGGGATTCTGTGTAGCATTTAAAGAAATTTTGATACAGCTTTCAGCAAATATCACATGTAAAAGAAAAAGAAGTAAATATGTAGTTTTTTTGTTTTTCATAAAAATCTGTTTTGCACAGATTTCAAGCCCTCCAGGTATCCTAGTATTCTATAGTTGGTGTCTTATTTATACTCACTGGATGATCTCAAAAATCAGGGAAGTTTCCAGATACTGCTGTGAGAAGTTAGCTTTGTGTTTTTTAATTGTTTGTACACAGGCCCATGGGCCTTGGGGCAATGGGTTCATTTAAGCACATAGAAATAAAACATAAATAACCACACAGCCCCAAGTTCATCTGTGACAGTCCATAGAACAGCAATGCCGTCTCCTGCTTCCACCTGTATACTGTTAGAAAAACACAAATTGCATTTACTATCAAGGATGTTTATGATATCTTACCACAATGAAATAAATCATATTTATTCATGTGGACAGTGGTTCTTATTACCTTCAATCTCCTTTGTATTCTGTGATTTCTTGTTTCATCAAGGTTATATTATTGTAGTAAAGGAAATTTATCCTGGCTAGATTAAAGAAAAACACAATTCATTGGAAAGAAGAAATAAAAGAAGAAAATTTTTAAAAGGCAAAGAAGCTAGAGTCAGTAACTTTTGAGAATTTTTTTTTTTTTTTTGGTACTGGGGATTAAATTCACAGGCACTCAACCACAGAGCCACATCTACAGCTCTATTTTGTGTTTTATGTAGAGACAAGGTCCCACTGAGTTGCTTAGCGCCTCGCCATTGCTGAGGCTGGCTTTGAACTCGTGATTCTCCTGCCTCAGTCTCCCAAAGTGCTGGGATTACAAGCGTGCACCACCACGCCCAGCTAACTTTTGAGGATCTTTGTAATAGGAATTCTCTGATCTTCTCTTTCATGTTCTACCACTGAAATTAATGTGCTCAGGTCTTCTTAGTGTTTGGATCATTTAGTGCAGATAAAAATGTCTAGAATATGGGAGCTGGGGTTGTAGCTCAGAGGTAAAGTGCTTGACTAACATGGGTGAGGCCCTGGGTTTGATCCTGAGTACCACATAAAATAAATAAAAGTTAAATTTTAAAAAAAATTGTTGAATAAAGCACAATTGGCCTTACTAGGTTATATGACAGCTCTTAGACTAAGGAGGACAGAACATCATGTTTAAAGTCCCTATGAGGCTACATTCAACAGAAGAGAGTTATGTATTGTGGTCAGCAGAATACCAGTTCGCAGATGATGTCCATGCTCTGTTCCCTGAAATCTGTGAATGCATAAGGTCCCATGGCAAAGGGAAATGAAATTTGCAAGTCACTGGACCGTAAAATATAGAGAAGGTCTTGGAGTGTCTCCATGGTCCCAGGATAATCTGAAGTGTCCAGAAGAGCAGAAGAAAATAGCCAGTTGAAGCACACCTAGAATCCCAACTGCTTTAGATGAAGAGGCAGGAAGATTGCAAGTTCTTGGCCAGCCTGGGCAATTTAACAAGACCCTAAAAGGACAGGATGTTGATCAGTGGTAGAGTGCTTGCCTAAGCCTACGTGAGGCCCTGAGTTTAATTCCCAATATCCAAAAAAAAAAAAAAA
>CM053405.1:132400076-132441193 GCA_028644305.1 Xerus rutilus | reverse complement strand
TTTGATAACATGTATTAAAATGCAACTTTTGAGAAAAAATAAAATAAAATAAATAAATAAATAAATAAAAATCTGCTGTCCTGACCCAAAGGAATGATTAACAGATTAGTTTTAGACACTGGTAAATAGGAATGAATAGATGGATGAATGAGAGAAATCTTAGACTCCCTTAAAAACCAAGCCACATAGACAAGCACTTACTCCCCCCAGACACAAAGATAAAGTTATACCTGGCTTGAGTGAGTCCAAGGTATTGGTCCTCAGACAGTTTAATCAAGAATTCACTGGACACAAGTTATTTGCTTGGTCTCAGGCTTGGGGTAGCCTTGAATAGCCTCCTTGAATTTGGATGATCAAAGGAGAAAATAGAGATTGATGAGTCCTCCCTAGAAGCAGTTGGTTAATCGCAGGGTGGTTGTGTTTCCTGGTGCCACCTGGACGTGAAGTGTCCCACACTGAGCACCAGTGAAAAATGGCCTTTTCATTTTGTGTAGGATTCTCTCCTGATCCTTAATGCTTTCCATAATTAAGGAGTAACTACCAAGGCGTGGGGCATTGCTATGGGATTAATGGCCAGCTGGGAGAGTTGATGGCCCGGAGCTGAGTGGAGACTCATTAACCTCAGCTGGTCATTAATTCCTTAGGAGCTGCCTGGGGTTGAGGCAGGGAGGGGGGAGCAGCTCATGTGATTGTATTCCCAAGAAAAGAAAAAAAGTAAACTTTTCAGTGTACAGAAGTACAGTGTGCCTCCCTTGGTTATAGAGAATGCTGTCTCGGGCATTTCCATGGCATGGTGTATCAGGCCTCACATCTCATGGGGTCGTTTGTGCCATGGGTGCTGGTGCTGGAGAGAGCAGAGACAATGAGGTGTGCCCTGAAGATCCTGGAAGATCTCACATGGTGACATTAGAAGGGCTCCAATTCAGACCGCACTTTCTGCTCCACAGACCTCCTATGGGCAATTACGACACTGCCAGTGATATGAAATCTTGTACTAGCCTTGCCTCCCTCCTCTTGGATGATTCTACTATGAAAATGCGAGGATATTTTTAAATGCCACATGCTGCGCAGGAGGATGGAAACAGGCCATCTTTTACACGTACACTGGAATAACCAAAATGGAAAGCAACTGGATGCTTACTATGGGAGTTTCCAGCCTGGGAGTCCTGTGATACAGAATCCCACTTTGTCATATTGTCCCTAGAGAAAACCCTGCGTTGTAGACAGAGATAATGATGGGTAAGGGTGCACAAAGCAACCTTGTTAGTAACAGGAAAAAGAAAAAAAAACTCCAATCACTCACATATTTTCATTAGTAGGAGAATGGCTAGATGATAGATGAGAGCATGTCCATATTTCAGAAAGTCAGAGAGCATTTAAAACAATGAACAAAATTCACCACATAGATGGAAAGTTCTATCAAACACCCTATACAGAAAAAGATATGAAAGGGTAATGCATAACCTATGATATAGCTGAAGTGAAAACAAAGCAATATTATGTAGTTGCATTGGTATTTGGTGCATGTAAGTGTGTAGAAAATGGTAAGAAAATAAAACACATAGTTACACACATTGGTACAGAATAAATGCACCCACTCCAAACTGAGAACATTAATTATCTCTTAAAGAGAAGGACTGTGGGGATGTCAACATTACTTCTACTTGTTCTTGTACTTTTTTGTGTGTGGGAGTGTGCTGGCCTCAAATCCAGGGTCATTCTACCATTATCATCCAACTATATCCCCAGCCTTATCCCTATTTTTAAATTTATCACCCCTAAATTGCATTCTCATTTAATGCTTTATTATTTAAAATTGGTAATAAAATGAGAGAGCAATATAATGTTACTGTAAATTTTAACAAAAGAGAAATCAGGCTTTATAGGACTCTAGTGCTTGGGGTGTCATTGGATAGACAGGAAGTTGAGAGTTTATAGTTGGGGCCCACTTCACAGGAAGAAACAGAAGATTCTTCCCCTCCAGCTGCCTAAGGAACCCTGGAGCCCTTTGCCCTGGGAGCAGGCAGGAGAAAGTCTCTTCAGCAAATACTGCCAGCAAAGAACAGAAGAAAGCCCCTGCAGCAAGGTTCTACCCCAGCAGGAATTCATCTAGGCGGGAAGGTGAAGCCCCCTGTGTGTGTGGTGGGAGAGGTGTGACATGTGAAAAATAGACGACGAGTTCCTGAATGGTTTGGTGATACTCTCAGAGCCTTGGTTTTCTGGGTGCAGGTGAACAGTAAAAGCTGGTGTGTTTTCTACAGCAATGTCTATCTCCAGGACCGACTGAGGTATCCTTTTAAAACATGGTCGAGGTCATTTGAGATTAAAAATATCAGGAGCCCAAAGTTCACAGAGCTAAAATAACTCTGGTGTATTATCCCAGCTATGCCATTTATTAGCTATTTAATTGTGGGCAAATCATTTTAATTCTCTGAGCCTCAAATTTCTCAATAGTAAATATAAGAGACTAATAATAATACTTGATTCACAGTTGTAAGGATTAAATAAGATAATTCATGTAAAGATGTTGACTCATGAGCTCTTACTAAATGAAAACCATTATTATTTTATTACCAATACTACTATTATTACAACTAATTACCATTGAAAATTATAACTGGTTTCTAAAAGTAACTATACCATCAATCTAAAGGGCCACTCCTATAAATTAAGTTACTCTGAGGGACAATCTTTATTGTTAAATTAAGAATAAACTGAGATCATCTATGTGGACATCAGGGAAAAAGTATAAATATAAGTGTTTCCTTGTTCCTTAGCATTATTACTTTAGACCAATACATATGAATTCATGTGATACGCACTAACGTGAGACATGTAGAGGTAGAGTATTATTTGATTGTTATTACTCTTTCCCGACTGAAGTGAAGCCTCATTCAATGTCAGACTGGTAATTCCTATCCTTGTGATAATGGAGGCATCCATAGGTGCTCACAAGCTAGGAAAAATGCTGACTTCTTACTTTTATGCCTAGCAAAGATGATAGGTGCAATGCACTTCATGAAATACTGTCCAATCCCTACAGGAGGAATGCGGGTCACAAAAGCAATCATTGTAATATAACATGGCCCACAATGCTAGTGTATGGCTTTCTTCCTTAAGAGGAACTGGATTTGTACTTTTTATCTACAATATTGCCTAACAAAGAATGGTTCCAGGACTAGCAGAAACTACACTAACTTTTATTCTTAGAAATACAAATTGTGGGCCCCCATCACAGACCTACCAAAGCATAAACTCCTGAAAGGGGACAGTGCAAGTCCTTTAATTTTTAGAGCCCTGGAGGTGATTTTGATGCATGCTAAGTTTTGATGGCCACAGTCAAATTGGCAATTACATATAATCAAAGTTGTGTTTCCTATGGGGGGGAGGAGAATCAATCTAAATTTGATGGGGTTTGGGGACCTCAGGGATTAAGTACTACTAGTACTTAATGGTACATGTGTACATGCATTTTATTTGTTTTATTACAATCATATATTCATTGTATAAAGCAATGGTTTTCACTGTGATGTTTTTACACAGTAAATGGACTTTAATAAAGTGAGAGACATTCTTTTTTGTAATTCTATTCATTGATACTCCCCCCCAAAAAAAATAAAAATAAAAAACACCATCACCACACTCACCTTTTAAAACTTTCTAAAGTACAGGAAAGTAGGCTCATTTGAGTCTTCCTGTTAGTCACCTTTCTATCACTGTCACAAAACTTCTGAGAAAATAAAATTAAAAGGAGAAAAGGTTTATTTTCAGAGGTATCATTCCAGGGTCACTTGACCCTGTTGCTCTGGGCCTGCCCTGACCTGGGACATCATGGCAGGTGTGTATGGCGAGACTGCTTACCTCATGACAGGAAGTTAGTGAGCAGAGAGAGGGGAAAAGGCTGGGCTTCAGGGCATGCCCCAGGCACTCTCACTTCCTTTCACTAGCTCCACCCCTAAAAGTTCCACTCCCACCAAATGTACCACAGTTGCCAACAGAGCTGATGATGTCTTTGGGGCAATGTTAGATCTAAGCCACACTATTCTGGATTTTAAGTTCTAGCTCATGTTTTTTAAGTGACCAAACCTAGACTACATATCAAAACAGCTCAAGTGCAAACTCTTCCCACTGAAGGACCCTAGTCTCTGAAATACTTGTTAATGAAGACTCCTCTCCATTCACCTTTGAGACTGCAATAACCTTGGTGGATTTTTCTCCTCAACCATCCTCAGAGCACAGAAGATGAAAAAACAAATAGGGAGGGCTTGTCAAGGCAGAGAGAAAAGGCCATTTCAAGAGCCCTTCTAAGCCTATTTAAAATGTTCCTTCCAAGGAGTTCCCACCACAATTATTACAGCTCATTTGCCTGCAAATGTGCTCTCTGTTGTTAATCAGTCAGTCATTAACCTCCTTAAACACCAACCTGGAAGCACCAGGCATTTCTGAGAGGTGAACAAAGATAGGCGGATGGTCAGAGTTGCTTAATCTGACAGGGCCAATCGTAGGATGTATCCTTCCAAGGGAAATCCTCAAAACAAAAATCTTCATCTCAGGTGCTCAGCACTGTCTCCTAGGTTTTCCTAGAGTCCTTAAATTAGGTTCGTTCATGCCCACCTTTTCTTGATTGCCAAGAAAATGGTCTCACAGACCAAATAACACACTGGGAAAAATTGGAGGATGAGGACAGAGATGGAATTCAGGCAAAGGCCCGCAGTTCACGGATCTGAAAGAGCAATCGCTCTTGCCTTCCTCACTAGCAGAAAACCCAAGCCTCCAAGAAAGAAGCCAGGAGAGGCCAAACGGGGTCCATTAATTATCCAGAGAATAAACGCTAATGTCATTTGACTGTCGTTTTTCTTCCTAATAGCAGTCATTTAGAAATCCTTGGGTGCTGGGCCTGCCGTTCATTTTCACACCAGTTCTCCCATGGGCCCTGTGGATTCTCCATGCACCACTTGGTCCCCACTTGCCTGTCTCATGCAACAGGCAAAGGATTTTAAGAGACAGTGCATGAAATATGGAATGCCCCTCAGAAAGCTGTGAGCATCCTCAAATAGCATGTAAAATTTGCATCAAGGTGAGTTTTTCTGAGGAGAAATCCATCGTTTTCATTGAATTCCTGATCAAAGAATCACTAGAAAAGCTATACTCAATTCTATTTTGAATGAGTAATATGTCAAATGTGATTACATTTATTTTTATATCCAGTTCATTCAATCACACAGAATGGACACTGTTTAGAGCACAGCCATGTACCAGAAATTTCATTTGGTTCAATCTAATAAATAAACTCTTAATGTAAACTTACAAATAATTGAGTATATATTCAATAAGTTGTATACAAATAAAATACATTTTAATAAATCTTATAAAAACAGTACATCAAATAGTGTAATACTTAAACATATGTGAATAAATTTTAAATATATTGGTATGGGGCCATGCTTCAGTATACAGTTATCAGAGCTTTATGGTACATACATGACATGCCCAGGAACTTACAGGGTAATAAAAATACTCCAGCAACATTAAGCGTCCACATATTGATTCTGTGCTGACCAGGGGAGATCTTTTGTTTTCTGTAATCTGGCCTTGAAGGCATCAAGGTACCTTATATTTAAAGACATCAGAGGAATATGTCTTCAAATAATAAACAGGTCTCATCCTTCTAAGAATGTGCCTGGATTAGCTTCTAAACATTTAAAGATGTCATTTCCATACAAATCTTCCTTTTAAAAATCAGAACCCCAGGGACAGACTTGAAATCCCCCTGGGAGCCAACACAGCTGCTTACTGAGAGTCAATCCTTATACAAGGGCAGACTCACTACCCTACTCCCTTCTCTTGCATGGTCCCTACTTCGGTTACAGCAATTTACACACATGAAGCTATCAGTTTAGTTAATTAGGCTTTAAAACTTCTATTTTAATAAGGATGCAACTTTTTTTTCTCTGATAAAGCACCACAAATAAATTGTTGCTGTTGTCACAGATTGCCTAGCTGCTACTTTCTTAGAATGCTTCAAAGTGTAACTTTGATGTGAAAAAAGACTCTTAGGGAATATGTATATGAGGAATGATTTTGAAAAGGAAACTTCCACATGAAGTCTTAGAAAAAGAGAAAAACAGAGTGAGTCAGAACCTACCTATATTTAGGTGGCAATTGCCAGAATTCAAAGAAGTGATAGACTCCTCTGGATAAAAGAGGTAGTGATAAAAATATACCTTTAATTTTTGGCTCTCAATATTTCCAGTTCTCATTGTTTCTAAACACTGGAGTGTAGAAATATGCATCTAGTATCTGTAAATTGTGAGAAGTACAAACAAAGGAAAACACTAGAAATAATCATTGTGGAAGATACATCTTTAAGGGACTTGAGGGGGACACACATAGTGGGCTTCTGGTTAATAACTTATGAATTGAACGTGAGAACAAAATGTTTCCAGGTAAGATTTTATTTATTTTTGTTTTTGTTTTGGTACTGGGAATTAAAATCAGGAGCACTCAACCACTGAGACACATCCCCAGCCCTATTTTGTATTTTATTCAGAGACAGGGTCTCACTGAGTTGCTTAGCACCTTGCCATTGCTGAGGCTGGCTTTGAACTTGCAATCCTCCTGTCTCAGCCTCCTGAGCCACTGGGATTATAGTGCACCACCACGCCCGGCCCAGGTAAGATTTCAGAAGAAGAAAACCATTCCTTTGTCATGGACCTAAGGGATCAAAGCCTTAAATGTAAGACCAGAAACTAAAATACTTCCAGAAAGAAACAAAAGGGAAAAGCAAAAGGGCCACTGGAATGGACAGGGATTTATTTATTTATTTATTGGGGAGGGAGGCAAGACCCCAAAAGCCCAGGAAACAAAAGCAAACATGTACAAAAAGGATTACATGAAAGCCCCGTTCTTAAACCCAAACATCTGACACAGGCTGTCTTGCCACACAGAGGAGTTCTGGGAAGACCCTGGGGCAGAGAGCAATGAACTTGCATAAGCAGGGTTAACGGGGCCTCAGCTTCGTTCCAAGATACGCACAGCAGACCTGCTTTTTATTTGTTTTTAGCCCAATATTGTACAGCTAATGTGGTTCCTTAGATTAATGATGAATGAATCGGTCTCCGTAAAAGTTGAATTTTTAAAATTCGATTTCTTTTTAAGACAGTGGATAATTTAATGTAAAAGAATAAAAATGTAACTGTTAACTCATTTGTCTGTGCAGGGGCCCACTCGGACACAGGTACAATTGGAAGAATACACATACATAGTCTGTAACAGCATACTCCAGTGCTGATGAAGACTTAAAATTTGTCATCAAAAGGCAGCCATGGATCCCTGCTGCAAAGTGGCGTCTGATAAACACCTTCCATTGCCACCAGGAAGGCAGCAGAGGTAATCTTTAAAAAATAAATAAATAAATTCTGAAAAAGCTCAGGATGACTTGATAAGGATAAGGCACTTTTAAATGAGAAAGCCTTTCCTGGGAACTGAGACTAAGACACCACACAGTTCCCATCAAATTAAAATGCTAATAGAGAGGGTGGCAGGCTGCTGTATCTTAGATCAAGTCTTAGTTTTCTTTGGTTTTACTTTCTGTCAGGGTTATTCTATCATAATGTATCAAGAAAAGCATTGCACTCACATCAAATCAAATCGTTAATGGAAAGGGTAGCAGCCTAAAGTACTCTTGATCAACTGCTAATTTTGTTTTATTCTTCTTCCTCTTACAGCTATTCTCTGAAATGAATAACTCTGCATTCAAAAGAGGTTTTCGAGAGAAGCTGGGCACTAAAACAGATTAAGATGAACTGAAGACACAGAAAACCATTATGTTCACAGAATAAACAGTTTTAGTCGTTTAATGTTATAATAAATGTATTTGGCTGAGATGTGCTGCTCTCACCACTAAAAGGTCTCCTGTTAAATATGCACAAGTCCCCATGCTGGGCCACTGATATGGGCAGGACAGCCAGGGGTGACAATCCCACCATCCATGTTGAATTTGTTATTCTGAAAGGCTGACAACTGCTATAAACATGCCTCCATTCCAAACAGAGAGGAAGTGAATTTAGTATTGCTGAGAAGTGTCAGATTTACCGCTTTAAGGATCAAAGTAATCAATTTATTCCGAGGATCAGAAAACGAGCAAGAGAGGCAGATGCTGCCCCATCAGCAGCCCTGCCTTTGATGGCCAGGCCCCTGCGTAACAACGGTTTGTCAGCTTCTAGCCATACTCAATCCTGGGGGATCTGAGCTAAGACTGAAAATTCAGAGCCCTTGCTGCCTTATTGGAAAATGAGGGGGAGGCATATCCAACAGGGATGTGCTGGGGACGATCAATTGCCATCCTGGCGTTCATTTGCTCTTTCAAATCCAAAACGCTCCTTCTAAACACAGAGTACAGGAAAACAAGACCAACAAGGAAATGCTTCTTGATAAGCTGCTGACAATGTGGATTTGGGTGGTGTTTTATTTACTTTGGAGACTGGCTTTGCAGATAATAAGATATTTTGTTGGTGACTGTGTGATGTGTTAGACATTTATCTTTAGAGAAAAGTCTAGGAAACCAGGCAATGGAAAGAAAAAGACCTGGGAACTATCGTTAACACTCCCCACCTAATGAAGAAACCACAACAGACGAACCCAGCACAGAGAAGCAACATAGAAGTTATCAGAATTTATTGCTCTTGGGTTTTATAGACAAACCCAAGACTCAAAAATAAACTTTAAGAGTAATCTTTTTCCTTAATAGGTGCCTAGAAAATTCTCCTTTCATGTCTCTTTTTCTCCAATTAATTTGGCCTTAGTTATAATAATGAAACATTCTTTATAAGAACTTTGTATTGAGTGGTGATATTATTCCTCTCTGGTTCAGCCATGCTCTTACATCTATATGGTTATATGGTTTCCAACATAATCACAGTATTTGCAGGTTCCTGTCTGAAGCAAATCACCTTCCTATTAGTCCAAAATAATTACCTCCAAAATAGTTTCTATTTTCCAGTAATGCCAATGTAAAAAAGCAAAACAAAACCATCTGCATCAATGCGGTGATTGAATCTCATAGGTTAAAAACAATCAATCAAAGCCAAACAACAAAAACCCCTTAAAGATAAGTATTCTGTATTGTTTTTATTCCCAATGAAGTTGGAATGATAGAAACTGCAAATAATGAAAATTACCAGGGTACATTCTTGATACCTGAAGCCGACATAATAACTGGAATACATTATTCACAATTTGCATGTGGATGTGTAACATATGCTCAGGGGCAAAGTAGAATTTTAAAGTATGGACTTTCTGATGGGAAAACTAATGATCTATTAAGTTCTCAAGTGCGGGAATCCACAATTACAATGATAGGTAATGCTGCTGCTAAGTGCTATGTGGTTCTGGCCAGAAAGATTTCTGGAGGGAGTAAGACTAGTAGACTAGTACCATTTCAGGAAGAGATGTAGACCTCTGTCAATACTGAAGTCCATTCACCCCATTTGGCTCTGGTCTCTCCTCCTCCCCATAATGTGGCTCCTAGTGAGTTTGTTCTCCAGAATCTCCTGAAGGCCTCCTCATTTCCTAGTGAAAGCTTGTCAGCTGCTATGCAGGAGATGGCCCCCAGAATCTTGATTAACCTTTGCCATCAATGGACCTCTATCATCCTCCAACCCCAAGGGATGAGTTCACAGAAAGTTGCTTTATTTCTGCAGGTGTTTGCTGATCTATTGAATCCAGTTTTCCATGTATATTGTATATGTATTTATCTGTTTATGTAAATTTTCAATGGAGGGCAGACTGACTGTTCGATTTTAAGAGTTCTGTATAAAATAAAGCTAAACCACTTCGATCCAAAGACTTGCTTTTTTTTTTTTGATGGTAGAGAAAGCTACATTTGAACTATAGGTTTTGATCAATTTTACATTATCCCCTTTTCAGGTCTCTAATGTCTATTTCAAGGGATATTTTAACACTGTAAGTTTTATAGCAGCTCATAACTGATAATGAAGACTTTCCCAGTACTATTTCTCCTCTGACACTTGAATTCCATACTGAGATTTAAATATATAGTAATTATGAATGATATCACAGACGAATATTAGATTAGAGCATAGGGCATATAAGACATCACAAATTCCTTTGTTAATGCTAAATTCCCAACCAAGGGAGGCTCAAAAAGGCATCACTAGATACAAGAAATAGAGTTTCTTTTTCTTTTCCTCTTTTTTTTTAAGCTCAGTGGATTTCTCATAGACTTTCTTTAGAGAATATGAGAATATGTCAGCATCAAATAAAATTGCTACTTTGTGTCCTATGGATTTAGATTATCTAGCACTGTGGCTTTAGAAAATTTGAATATTTTTAAGGAAGGATATTCAGTAGAAAATAACATTTGATAGGTAAATAATACCAAACTTTAATCATTCTAGTGTTTCAATTTAAAAACAAGTTCAGGGATAATTCTATTTTGTTCACCAAGGAAAAAGAGTCATTTTAAATACAAAGCATACAGGAAGGCTTTCATCTGCTGTCTTAGATTGGCTAGGCAGTACATGGGGTGCATAGCTAACTACAATTTCCTTAAAGGATCGCAGGACAACCTGCCTGATAGAATACTACTGAAGCAGTTAAATACATCAGCTTTGCCCAAAGCATTCATCTAGGTCTCATGGGGATGCAGAGATGAGCACGAAGAAGTCTCTGCCCTCAGGAAACAGAATATTATGATTAAAAACAACACAAACAAACAATATCCAGCTAAAGTGGAGCAGACAGCAGCAAAATTGTATCTGCAAATAGAAGAGCTAGCTCTCAGTTCAACAAGGTCAGTTAAGGAAAACGTCACCAATCGTCAGAACTTTTCTTGAAACTTTTTTTAAATCTAGAGGACCAGGGTTTCGGGTAAAAAGCCAAGAATTAATGACAGTACTTTGGTTTCAATTTGCCCTTAGGTTTTTATATCCCTGAGTCTATTTTGAAATTGAAGGGAAGAAAGATGAGATGAATAGATGAGGAAGAGGAAAAAGGAGGGTGAGGGGAAGGGAAGGACCGAGGAGATCTGTGACTCTTCATTTTCTTCTTCTAAGAATGTGAAGTTTGAATTTCCTGAGTGAGTTCAAGGTGCACCTCTGCTATGTCTGTGGTGGGTCTAAGGATGAATTGGGGATGGCCCTTAACCACCTTGGGTGGCACAATCCATGGGTCACCTGTACATTCGCATGCATGAAAATAAATCCCCTGACAGGGTAACTGATGCTTCTACTGGCTGGTCTGTCAGCTGAAAAAGAAGCTGCAGGGCTCCATATTTGCTTCCAGAGGTTAGGGTTTTTAATTGGTTCTTTCTTTTGGGTCTTTGACCCCTACCAATCCCTGCCTCCAATTCTTACCTTCAGACCTTGCTGATTTATTACCAAATAGAGATACTTTTTGGAAGATTTGGCCAAAATATTTTGTCACTATTACCACTCAACAGACCACACCATTTCTGAGGATATCATTAACCCAGCCTTCAATGCATAGAACATGCAGAGAAAGTGAAACAGCAAATGTATTTGTAAGACCTCTATTCCCCTACACAGTAATGGCTTAACACTTTGGCATTAATTCCATTTGTCAAGCTGTAAGATAAATACATGCACATCAGACACTTTCCCAGCATTTATTCAAAGGGCAGACAGTGAAGACCACTATTTAAATGGGAAATGTGTTCATTTGTTTTCGAAAACAAAGCTGAGCTTCACAATTCACAATGTCAATCCTTTTAAAGAGACAGAACAATTTTCAGAAGAGCATAACTGCTGGCTAGGCTTAATCTCCCTGTAAGAATAACAATAACATCGCTAAAAATTCTGATATCCTAAGGCAAGGTAAAAATATCATGTTGTCTAATGATCACAAGTTAAAAGTCAAAATTGATAAGGCCCTTGCCAGCAAAATTTATATTTAGGACTGTTGGGTAGCTGCATTAGGAGCTTCATCTAATTCGATTCCATAGTTACTAACCTTGGGCAAACTGCATTAAGCCTTCTATCCAGTGAAGCTTTTTACATGCAATGATATTCACACATGGATAAATTATCACATCTTGAAAGAGATTTCCAGATTTCTCCTTATGTCTCTTGCCTAAATTGGTCTCTATTTATATTGCAATGCCAGGTTGACTCTTCTTTAAAATGATTATGAGTTTATTTTCCCTCAGCTTTCCAAGTAGTCTAAAGCATTAAGTTCTAATGTAAGGCCTCATTCTAGTATTTTCCTTTGAAATATGTTAGTTTTTTTTTTAAGTATTACCAAAAGTGGTCAAAAAAGTACAAAATATTTGAAACACGCCTAGACACACTTTTCTGTGTACAGAATTATATTAATTTTACCAGAAAAGATTCATAACAACATTTCTGTTGCTAAAAAGATTCATGTGCTACAGGAAATGGTCAGAAGAAAACATATCCTGTCGAGTTCCGTTGCCATCTTTCAAACCTGTACTAATAACAGTGCTAAACACTCATCTCACTGCTCCGCTGAAATCTCCAGATCATTCCACATGTTACTCAGAGGAAACAAACTCTAGAGTTCTAACAGTGACCAAGCACCCCATCTATCTGGCCCCTTTGCACATCCTGTTCCTTCAGCCTGGGAAGTTCTTTCACCACTTGTTACCTCACTTCATTCCAGTCTCTCTTTCTCTGCCCTCATCTCAATAAAGCCTCTCCTGACAACCCCTGTCCATCATCCCCATCCTGCTCCACCACCACCACTTCACAGCCCTTGGCTTCTTCAGCTCTGCTCACTAAGCTCTTCTCCTCCCTGATAAAGGGTAATTATCTACTGTCCCAGTTGATTTCTCACCTCCCGGAACAGTGTCTGACATGGAACAGGCATTCAAGAAATGCTTGTTAGCTAATCCTCAAAAAGAAAGAAAAGAACTTCTCTAATGAAAACAACCAAGGAAGCTAAACTCTAGGGAAACTAAGTGCTTTCACTCAGTTATCATTCAAATGGAATCTGGACCAGACTGATGTTGCAGGTGTCAAGGAGGAAAAAAAAAATCCTAATGGAGCAGTATTGGTTCTGGACACTTACAGTGGAATCTAAGTCCATTGTTGATCAGATCTCAAACACATCCAGGATGAACCTTTGAACTGAAGTAGACACATCCATCTCCTCCAATTCTCAGGTGAACTTTAAAACACTGATAACTTCTGCTGACCCTCTGTACAAGGACTCCTTTCCCTACACCACTCAAAGACTGAGAGGGCACCAAATCCTTTTCTTAGAAGACAGCTCAACTTCTGCCAATAGCAATTCCAGACTAAGGATTGATGTAATTACAAACCTCTTTTGGGTGTAAAGCTATGAATATGTCAATATTTTGTAATATCTTGGAGCAAGAATGATTTCAAGACTGCTTGAATATGTGTTTTCCTAGATTGTGATCCTAAGGAACCCCAGATAAATATAATCTTCTTTGTTCTCAACTAAGTTGATTTTATTCTTCATTGATAGAGGTAATGATAATTTTCTCATTAGTTTTCTTTCTATCATATCATACCTTTGAAATAATTAACACTAAATTACAGAAGGAAAAAAAGGAATGAGTGCAGCAAATGGCATTCTAGCTTTTTCTTTTTTAAAAAAACAGGTAATAAATGCTATCTTGTCTCATAAAAATGGAGCTCCTAAATCTGTAGTAACTCAGAATAAAGGGGCATGTTTGGAAGTTGCCAATTGAAACATACAATAATTTACCTGTTTAGGGCACTTTCTGAGTTTATTTTCCCTTTCAAGTTCCCTGCAATAATATAAGGACCAGATATCTAGGATTCTAATTTGTGAAATTCTATTTTCCTATAAGCTACAACTGTGTGCATGGCACATCATGTATGCTCAATACATACCTAATGGAATAAGTTGGAATACATGTTGGGTGTAAGACACTCTACTGAGCAATGCATCATCTCCTTTATCCCTCCAAAAATCCATCAGGAAACTACTTCTACTATTCCCATTTTATGAAGAAACTCAAATATAGCTCAGTTTCAAAAGTATTTCTTGAAAATTTAAAACATACCATTCCTGCCTATACCAGTTTCATCTTCCAGGTGCCTAATCCTGTGGTTGGGTAAGAAAATATCCCCATTTACTATCTACAGTTGAGAAAGGATTAATTTACTCATAGTCTCTCATGAGACAAGAACAACAATTGTGTAGGTAAGCGATACAGGTGTCCTCTTACATGGTTACAAGCCAGCAAATAATCTGATGATGAGATTTCCTATCTTGGTGCCTGAGGGTCAACAATCAGCCTGCTCTCCATTCTGCATTTAAATGCTGGTAGTCTAAAGAGATTATACCCTGAGCAATATTGTTATACAACTAAAACAACAACAAAATAAACTGTCAGGGCTAAACCAATCTAATATATTTAAAGCATTATGCTGTCAGCTCTAAATCAGAATTTATTTCTAGAGTTGCAATGCAAAATCAATATTGGAACAAACATCTAAATTGAAAGCTAGAGGTTCCCAAGCCTGCCCACTTTGTATTTTCATTTAAATCTATATTCCATATTTATATCTGCTAAATTTCTCAAATGGAAACTCTCAAATTCATAAGTATATATAGCACACAGGAAAAGCAATGGTCAATAGAACAGAATTCTTAGAACTATTTTAACAACTCAAAGGAAAACAATGATAAAATATGTGATCTAATGAACATACTTTTTTAAGTCAATTATTAGTATCTTTGAATCCTGCCTATGCTCCTACAGAGAATATAAAAACATGTTTTATGTGACAATAACATTAATGGTATTATCTTCTCTCCTCTAAACTCCAAAGGACTGCAAATTTTATGAAATGTAGTATTTTATACCTTAATTTGCAGATATATGGGTGCATATCTTAAGCACCTTATGTGACAGGATCATCTTTGTGTCTCCCATATACCATGCTTCATGCAGAGTGGGTACCTAGTAAGCATTTTTTTTAATTAAAGAAAGCACACAGGGAATACCTAATATGAAAATTTAAAACATGTGGACTTGCAGTTCAGCTATTTCATGACAAAAGCTATATGATTGTAGTTGGATGCTGGTCAATTTCCCCAATGACTTCAAGATTTCTACTGGCTTCTTATGATGAATCAAATGAGATTCAGTCAGATAGCCAAAGCCCCCAAATTTCCCTGAAAACAGCTTAAACAGAAAACAATGTACTAGTCCACTGAAGCTAAGCCACCCATGCAGTTTTTCAGAATGTAGGAATTTAGACTGCCTGCATTAGAGTTACATGGAGTGCTTATTTAAAAAATAAAAACAAATAACAAATTCCTGGACTCCAAATCCACTAAATTAGAATTTCTCAAACAAGTAAAAGTCTCTAAAGTGAGTGTATGTCCTGTGACCTACAGGACCTTATTCTTCTAGCTACTTTTTTTTAAGGGAGATATTAGAGTACATTGAAGAACTTGAAAAATATAATAATCCCTTTGTGGAGCTCTTCCTTTATACAAAGATGAGAAAAGGATATCTCTCGAATATAGACATGAATACTCAAGATGGTGCTGAGCCTGTGTCATGAGACACAGGTGCACACGAATTCCACACCACGGCCACTTTTCTACTTGCTACTTTTGTGCAGAGCATAAATTGATAACCACATGTGATGGCTCTGAGTTTCCTGCCAGGAGTCAAAGCATGGAACAGAGTCCACATTCCAAAGTAGGGATCATATCTGAAGACTCACTGTGCAGTCTGTGCCCTCAAACTTAAAGCAACTTTTTTCCCCCCACTAGATTTCCAGGGAAAGGAAAACAGTGTATTTCATATATGTAAAAGTGTTTTCTGATGGAGAGGTTATTAAATACCACAGTAGGTAGATAATAATGCCAAAATGTCTGAGATGGGGTAAATATCCTCCCTTTCAAAAGCCAGACTGGGGAACATGAGACAGGATCATGTCTCAGATTTCCCTGCAGCTGCAGGAGTTCACAATTTTATTACCTAAGGATGCAAAAACATTTTGGCACATGCTGGGTTTAGGCAATTCTACGATAGCCTAAATGGACTTTAAGATGCAGAGACCCTTTTAAAATACTGCTTTGTGAACATTTAATATTTGAGATTATTTGAGATGAAAGTATAATACCTGATTGGTACAGCTTCATGTGAGACTCTGTTAGTTGCCTAATTATGGCATGCAAGGCTGTCGATAGCAAAATGTTTTCAAGACATTAACTGTGTACAATAAGAGCTCCTGTGTCAGCCCGAAAATCCTTGAAAGTATTTCTTATATTTTGCAACACTGAGTGGCCAGCCACTCATTTTCATATTTACAGACAAAATCATATTGGATAAAGTAAAGCCCTAGAAAAAACACAACAGGGCAGAATGACATTCTAAATTTCCAGGTTGTAGCTCTTAAGCTGGCGACCAATGTGTGATGAGACAAAAATAGAGAGAAATAAATTTTACTGCACTTTCTCCTTGTTAAGTACCTTCAAAACTTCATTTCTAAGATTACTTTAAAAGCATTGAGAAATTCTTCTAAGAAAGCCACACCTCCATGCAAAATTTTTACTCTAATAATGTTTGTCTTGAAGCATGAACATGTCCTTGTGCTTTAGTTAATCTCAAACTTAGGCAGAGGTCTTTTCTGTTGTGTGTATTGATGATCTGTAATTAGAAATCCTTGTTATAAGAATGCAATTGCTATTCTTGTTATAGATGTGAAACACAACAAAGGAATATCAAAGATTTCCCCAACTCTCCACACAGATAGTGTAATTCTCAACCCAACTGAGCATCGGAATACCTAGGGATGCATTCCAAATCTATAGTTGATAAAAAAATAAAATAGTGCAACTCTAGTTGCCAAGTCATTCTCTTAGAGTTTTTCATTTGGTAGGTCTCTTTTTTTTTTTTATTTTTTATACTACCCAATGGGAATTCCAATCAGCTCAAGTTAGGAATCCTTGGTACAAGTGAGGACTCCTATATTATAAATGCAGGACTCCTGAAGGTCTTCTTTATATATAACATTGCTTTATCAACCTATCCATCAAGTATGGAGTTCTATTAATAGAAAATTATAAGCTTTCATCCTATAGTTAGAAATGCAAATGCTATTAGAAGAAGAGTCATTGATTAACATAATTCATAATGATCACTGTCGACATTTACAAAGGCCTAGTTGATCAAGGCTGGGAGTAGACTACAAAGGCATAAAGAGGAATGAGGACAGCTCTGTCAGACCAGCAGAGCAAAGCAGCACAGAGGGGTCAATAACCAGTGCTCAACTCCATAATCAGCAAGGTGGGTTTGTATCATGTTGTTAACACTGCTAAGCTGCGTGACTCTGAATAACTTACTTGACCTCTCTGAGTCTCATGTGTAAATAAGGATAGTACATAATATTTTATGTTAGGAATATTTTAATATCCCTCTGTTATGGTTTAGATTTAAAATGTTCCCCAAAGGGTAATGTATAAAGAATTGGTCTCCAGTGCCACAGTGTTCAAAGGTGGGGGGTTTGGGAAAGTGATTGGATCATGAAGACTCAGCTGTCATAATGCATTAAAACAAAGAAGGATAAATAATTTGAATGGATTACCAAGAGGTGATGGAAACTCTAGCAGGTGGGATCTTGTTGAATGGTGTATCTTTGGGGACATGCCTTTGGGGACTACTTCTCTGTTTTACAACCATCATAAATTGACCAGGTCTGCTTTGCCACACCCATCTGCCATGATATTTGGCCTCACCAAAGGCCCAAAAACAATGGAGCCCACTGACCATTGGACCAAAACTGATGAAAGCATAATCCAAAATAAATCTTTTCTTCTTTATTTTTTAAAAGTGTTTTGTCACAGCAATGATGAGCTGACTAACACAATCTCATAGTATTTTGGTGAGGAATGCATACATATGTAACCTACTGGGAACAGTTCCTATGTCACATGCTCAATAAAAATTAACTAGTCTTAGTTGTGTTAATTTGCAGTTTAGTTGAATAGTTCTAAACTGACTAAGGGTTGCAATTCCCTATGGAGTTTTTTGATAAATTACTAATGGCCTAGTCTGTTTTCAAGAAACTCTGTAATTCTGAGTAAATATGAGAATCTGCACTGTCGAAGACTTGCAGGTGATTCCACCATACAGTCAGTTAAGTGAAATGAAAGATGGCAAACACAGGAGATAGGAAACAGGCCAGATGCTGGGAAAAGAATGCTAAGAATCTGGGACACTTAGGATCATGTTTGAAGGGCCATGGACCTTTGCTTCTAAATACACCAGACCTGAACCATGCACAAAGATTAAGTCCAAGTTTAGAAAATAAGTATGCTTCTGGAGTTCATGTTTAGTTAAGGATAACAAATACCTCTTTCAAATATAATATTTTACATTGAGTGTGCAAATGATTTCCTCAGTTTCAAATATTACTATCTATAGAACAGATTTAAATAAACATATTTTTAAAATTATTTCAGTATTTGCCTTCTCCATTTATTGTTAGTTAATTAATTTTCCTGACAATGATCTTAACCACACAATAATGCCTTTCCACTCAGGCATTAGTTCAAGTACATTGTGGCCACTTGCTTACTGAAGGGGAGCTCATACAAGGCACTACCAGGATTAAGGGGAACAGGAGAGGTGCTGAGCTCACATTCTTAGGGGAAGCATGTAATAATACCAGGACTCAAAGCTTGTAGGTTGTGGCTGGCGTTCCAGCCATAGTTTGGAGGGTAGTGCAGTATTGAAGCTGACCCGTAAAGAAGGGGTTTGTCCAAGAAAGAAAATGATTGTGAAGAATGTAAAGGAAATTTGTGCAGCTAAAGTGAAGTGGAAGGAGGGTGTGATGGTCATTCCAGAAAAGCCAGGAGAAGTCAATCAATAAGGTATTTTAATAATGTGACAAACTGGACCTGTGGCTATATTTTTAAAGCCCACTCTGGGCTTATATATGAAGAATAGATTTGAAGGAACAATTGACTGGAAGACTGGCAGGTGGGCTGTGAATGAAAGGTGGACAGACATTATGGTGGTTCAGGATGGAGATGCTGCAGATGGTACAGATAAAGCCCATCATCGAAGAGAGGAAAGAGTGAATGGTTTCCCAGATGTACTGCAGAGGTGGAAAGTAGAAATTGCTAGCTGGCTGTGCAGGAGTGGATAAAAGGTGGTCTGGATACTGAGTAGTCCACAGAGTAGTATGCACTAAGCAACATAAGTTTAGATTTTATTAGATACTCAGAACAAAGTGAAGAGTAAAAATAGTCTTATTGAGGCACTATCATATGAGTTTCATATCTGTAAAACATATTGATTCTTCAGTGATATTTATATGTACATAATGCTAAATGTTCACCTGTTCTGTAAGCCTTCTCTCTTCCACCTAACATGTCCTTGATGCTTACTTCCAAAAGACAATCAATACCCATGCTTAACATCTTTTCTCACGGGGTACACGGTTTTCTTCTTCTCATTTCTGTAACAACCTGTCATGGCTTTAGCCATAATTTTTGAATTGCAGATATTTTCTAAATACTTCCCATTTTGGAAAACAAAGATGTGCCCTTTTTTTAATATTTATTTTTTAGTTGTAGGTGGACAGAATATCTTTATTTTATTTTTATGTGGTGCTGAGGATTGAACCCAGTGCCTAATGAGTGCTAGGCGAGCACGCTACCACTGAGCCATAACCCCAGCCCCAAGGATGTGCCCTTTTTTTTTTTTTTAAATTTTTTTTCTCAAAAGTTGCAATTTAATACATGTTATCAAACATAACAGAAAAAAAAAGCAAATTTTCAGAAGCTGTACACACTGTTCACCGAAAACATTTGTTGAGGCAAATAGAAAAAAAATTGTTACAATCATAATTTTTCTAACTTTGCACAAAATTATAAGCAGATAGGATGTGCCCTTTTTAAAGCTCTCTCCACATGCGCGCATGCGTGCGCGTACACACAAACACACACCTTTTTCCTAACCAGTCAATATAGAAACGATTTTTAAAATATCTTACATTTCTCATGTAAATACTAGTCACACAGGAGGAATATTGCACAATGTACTTTTTTCATATTTTGTCTTAATAGAAATAATTATATCACTATTTACATGCCCGGCTTCCTCTGTACCTATCACTGTTTTAGACCCAAATATTATAGCAATCCAAAATTTCATTTCCTTCTTCCTTGGCTGTGGCCTGGTTGATTTCTAGGAATGCTATTCAATTATCTTTCTGGTATCTCCCTTCAATACCATTTTCAAAACTCCCATTGGCTCTTTCCAACAGCAGACACTCTGTTTCTCTTTCCTGATAACTACCCTGTCTGGACACATCAAGTTTTTAGCAGTTTGGGAATGTCAGATTAAGACCCTGTGTGTTTGAAAATGTGTATATTCCTCTTTTCACTATTGACACTGAATACTTTAGGAATTCCACATTGAGAAAAATATTCCCCTAGTTCTGTACTTTTACTTGTACTTTCAGTGATCCACTGAATCAATCACTTTCATAGTTTTCAAATACACAATCAAAAGAAAACTATGTATTATGGGTTTTTTTTTTTTTTTTTTGGCAGAGCTGGGCATCAAATTCCGGATCTCATACGCTACACAAGCTCTCTACCACTTAGCTGCATTCCAAGCTCTGTATTGTGCTTTCCATGTGGCTTTCAGACTACTAGCTTCTCTAATACATAAGCTCTCAATACTTGGTGGCATTATGCATAAAGCAATGTGAGTTTCTAGCATGAATTCCAACTGCTGACGTGTTTGTTGTTTACTCGTGTAGAGAAGTTCTGCTCATGTAGCACCCAGGACTTAGGAGCTATCTTGAGTATGTGAATGGGTGTTAACTTCCAACTAGCAGATGGAAAAGGAGACAGAGCTTAGGATGGAGAAGAGATTTTTTAGCGTCAAGCCTAAGCGGCATATGCCACTTGGAAACCACATTTCATTTGCCAGAACTCAGTCAAACGGCCACAGCTAATATCAAGACAGGCTACCAATTATAATCTAGTTGTATGGCTATGCATAAATACAAACTTCTGTAGCTGGTGCCTTACTATTGAAAAAGGTCTAATTTTCCTAGTCATTATAATTTGACAGAACTGGCTTTGGGGTTACATCATTGTAGCATTACAGTAAATTAGGTAATATTCCATCAAATTAAAGACATGCACCTGGCTGACTTTGAAAGAGAATTATAACCTCTATTGCATTCTTTGCCACAGTGCTCAATTTATCAGATTTATCCAGTAAAACTAAATTCTCCAAATTGCCTTAAAATCTCTGGCAATAATTATGACTATAGTAACAGTACAATAATAGATGTCATTTATTATATTCTATTTCAGAATCTGATACTATGCTGAACTCTTTATGTGCCTTTCCTACTGTGATTTGCGTAATGAAACATGAGGTTGGTAATTATTTTATCCCCATTTCATGGATGAGCCACCAAGAGACTGAGAATTTGATTATACAGTTAGAATACACTGGTTTTCACCCTTGATTTTTGTCAATCAAAAAGATAATGGTCTTCTTTGGTGGTCCTGTGGTGCTCTGCATTCTGTCATAAGATTCAGAAAAACATCCCAGGTATGATGTGTTTTTCTGATTCTCCACCATTAATATGCTTTCCCTGACTCCATTGAAATTTTGGGTTTGAGTTATAAGATGCCAGAGAATAGTTTCAGTACTGCTGAATCTTTCCTTTTGTAAAAATCTTGGATATTTGCTCTTTATGGTCAAACTGCTAAAATTCACAAGTGGCATAAATAATTTGACAATAGCAAACCCGTTGTGTTTAATGCATGTTCAGTGCTATAATTCAGTCTCAAAAATTGTCCTCTCCGGTAAAGCTGCCAAGCTGAAACAATGACAGGTTTTAGCTGCAAAGTGAAGTTTTTTGGAATTATAATATTCCTTTTGACCTCTGGGATGACTAAATGCTATTTAATTTTTTCCCTTTATTCACTGCAGTGAAAAAGACTTCGAAATATGCTGGAGCAGAGGTAACATTGCCTTTCAAAACCAGAGCCAGACATTAATACTCCAGGGGTGGGGGAAAGCACTTTCAATTTGGTGGTGCAATACTTTATTTACTGTAATGCTACAAATGTCCTTCCTCCTCATTGGTATTGCAAGAACTATGATGTAACACTGGAGTTGATTATTTCAAATTATAGTGACTGGAACAATTAGACTCTTTCTTCTACAGCAGTGCACCAAAAATTGAACAGAGGCTGAAATGGAACTAGTTTATAACTGGCTGAAGGTAGCTATACAAAAGCAGCATGACGGCTCCTTTTTTCAAGAGCTTTAGCTTTTAGGTACTGTTACTGCTAATTACTTTAGGTGGGAAACACTATAGCTGTCAAACTTCACAATCAACTCTGGCTTTGAACCTGCTCAAATAGAAATGCTTGAGTAGTTAGATTTCATTTCTTTCACTTGCCATTTCATAGAGGTGCTAAATGCAAAGAATTGGAGTCAGTCATTGTGTTTAGTGTCTTCTCCTGGCTGGCTCAATAGCATTTGATATGATGGGAAGATTTTTAACTTCGTCACTACATATACATAGCCCCAGCACGATCAATACTGAAAGGCATCTTCCATGAGGGCTATTTTACAATGCACTGGCCTAAAGAGTTGATATAATGAAATCCACAAGCAGAAAAATCTAAAAAGGTGTTATGAACAAAGAGGGAATTTCACTCAGAGATACTGATTCTAAAAAGAAATGACACTAGGTGACGAATAAGGGTTCAAAACCACATGCCTGTGTCATCAGCAACACATACAATCCCAGGCCAGGCCAAAAGCCAGAGCCATCTCCAGCACCCTCCTGGGCTGGTTGCTCTATGTCTGATGGCAGCATGTGCAGCCCCTTTTCTCCCACCACCGTTTTTAGTTATTTTCTATACCTGCACTCAATATTCCAAAGTCTATTCTGAAAGCTTGCCTTCTAGTTCTTCACTTACAAGAAGCTCAGCGATGATACAATAATAATGTGTTACTTCACACCTAAGAGGAGAGTTTGCATTTTCATAAGGAACCAGTCCATGTGAAGAAAAACATTGGAATTTCATATTCAACCAAAGGGAAGCATGTAATAAGTCTCCTACTCCTTCGGTGGGTAAAATAAATGCATGTGTCTGATGCAATTTAGAGTCCAGGGAATTAAGACTGGAAGATTACCTAAGCTCATATTTCCCTTTTAAAATTCAATATATGAAACAGCTCTATCAGCTTAGCAATACTGAGCACACTTGTTAAACAAGAACAGGTACAGGAAGGCATACATGTTCTAGAACAGAATCACAGGTGGCACATTTAGACAAGGGCTTCCAAGCACTCTTAGGACTAGAGTCAACCTACCTGGGTTCCCATACACAGCCCAACCATTTATTAAGAACACATTATTTAAGCAGTCTGTGCTGCATTTTCCTAGTCTGTGAAGAGGGGATGCTCATGGGATCTTCCTCATTAGATGTCTATGAAGGTTAAATAACTTCATTATGAAGCACTTTGAATAGTGCCCCGCATTTCAAAGGTGTTTGGTAAATAAGAACTACATATACCCATCTTTGAGAAACTCCAAAGCTAATGATGATGCCTTTGGAAACATTGCTACCATATCAGATAATCTGTCTAAAGATGATACTGTTAAGTAAGGTATAATATGAAATAGGTTTGGTCATTGTTCCTGGTTACCCTCACAGAGCTTTAAAACACCCTTAGAATTTCCTGAGTGACAGAAGTGTCTTGTCGCTCATGGTGAGCCCCTTTCATAACACCTTAGTTCATGTTAATGAGTTGACTTAAATGAGACTTCCAGTAGTCCCTAGGTTGGGCCAGTCACCAGAAGGACCAAAGTCCTATGGGTACTTTCAGCCCCAGCTACTACCCTCTGGAAAGGGGCAGGCAGGGTGGAAGTGAAACTCTATAAATCACTGAGCAATGTTTAGAGGGTCTACGGAACAGAAGTTGGTGCTAGGAGTAGAGCATCTGAAGGACCTGAAGCTCTGCACACCTACCTGGCACCTAGCCCTATGAATCTCTTCACCTGGCTGCTCATCTGTATCCGTGGTAACATCCTTAAACAAGTAAATTCATTTCCCTAAGCTTTGTGCCCTTCTATCAATTAATCTAGCCCAAGGAGAAGTTTGTGGGGACCTTGATTTGTGGCCAATGGCTTAGAAGAAAAGTGATAACCTCTTCCTACTTGCAAATGGGATTATGTTGGGTTGACCTTGTGAGACAGAGTCCTCAAGCTGTGGAATATGACATTATCTCCAAGTACAGACCATGAGAATTAAACTGAATTATGAAATACACAGAGGAAAAGAGCCCCACACATCTGAATAGTGAGTGTAAGAGCATTGAAGGAAAAAGGTTCGTTTTCTCTTACAGTAAACATGTCATATTAATTCAATCAACACATTCTTTATAAGAAATAGCACATTATATATAAACAAGTAGAAGTTACTGCTTATGTAATTAATACATTAAAAAGAGGAAAATGTATAGGCTTAAGATAGGGATATGACTCTGATCTTGTATAGGAATCATTTTATCTAAGAATTTACTGGCTTAGAAATATTTGCAAACATTTTATATAGTACAGGAATTTGTGAAAACATGAAGAAGCTAGCAGGATGAAATAAATACTCCAGTATCCAAGGAAGCCAGGTCCAGTATGTGTACATATGAAAAGTAGTTTTCTGAGTCAATTGTCCACTGAATGTCTTGCATAATGTGCAAACATGGTTGAAAATATGTGTGTAAGTCATCCAGGGAAACCTTATGCAATGAAATGAAAAGAGAGGAGTTTGATTTTCTTTGAAGTGTTTTCTTATAACAAGAGATAAAAGCAGACATCTATTTTCTTTGATGTGTTTATCCTAAATTTTGCATTTGATTTTCATATCTGCATTATAGAAAATTTCCTTTTCAATTCACTAGACCATATTCATATTTTCAGAGCAAGAGTTATAGGAATGGCAAGTCCCTGGAGACATCTCCACAATGAAGAGCAGATTTCTCTTGGTGGGGTTGTGAGCCTCACTTCTCCTTGTCTAAGTTTCAATCCATTATGCAAACGAATGTATCCACCTTAAACCAAATGTTCTGCACTTCAATACTTTGCATGCTGTTTACATCTCAGATGAGAAAAGAGAAGGGTGTTAAACCTCAGATAAGCAAGGCACACAACTATGAACTACAATGATATCATTCAATGCCATGTTTATACCTAGTTAGAAATAAGTGAACATCTGCTGATTAAAAAATAGAACTGTAATAGTGGCCAGCAGGGAATAAAACACTTTATGGAGCTTTGTTATGTAGATGGAAATGTGCTTTGTAGAAAGTGCTTTATTTGCAAATAAAACAACTAATTGCTGGAGCTTGCAATACATGCACAAAGTAGAGTTTGAACCAATTTTTGAGAAAGTATTTGTTTTAATGTGGGTTTCAGCTAATGCTTCTGTCTTCCTCCAACTCTCCCCTGATCACTTGCACATGTTTGTTTCCAATTATTAGCCGGACGGCACACACGGTTTCCAAGAAAACCCTGCTTCATTGACCTCAGAGCCAGTATTATTATTCTTGTGGTCTTTTCCTCAACATCTTCCAAAATTTCTTTGATCTGTTTCATTTATTCACTGAATCACTCAGATAACTAACACACGGTGTATTTGATGGTGATACCTGATTATCCAATCTTTTTTTTTTTTTCTTTACTTTTTAAATGGCTTTTTGAAGGAAATCTTGGGCCATATTATGAACGAAATAGCTAACGCTTTATCTTCATTCTCAATGTGTTACCCATGCCCTTTGCCCTGGAAACTGAATTCTTAGGTAACTCAGGTCCTCTTCCTAAATTTCAATGCCCAATTGTCCTTTTGAGGCTTTATTCTCCCAGGGGCTCTGGGCAGACCTGAACAGTTCAACTGGGATCTTCTTAAAAATGCTTCCTCACCAAACACCTGCTGCTCTGAACACTGGGATCCCTCCTCTGCATTTCTAAGTATTGCTTGTCCAGCTCTCCCTTGTTCTTCTGCTTCACAAAGAGGAATCCAGAAGGCTCCGTTCTCTGATGGCTGTTTTCAGAGAAGGATGGGATCTCTGACCTTCCTGCTCTCTCATTCCCAGCTCTGTTCCTCTCTGGGTCTTCCTGTGCACCTTCAACCTGTGGCTTCCACTCTGTGTTCCAAGCCAAAGCTATTTTAGTGTCTGAGTTCTAGAATGTTTGGTTTCAATTGGAAATAGGGAACTTTTCATTTACAAAACAAAACAGCTCTGAAATCCCCCAAGAGGGCAGCAGTGTTGGTTGACTAGAATGAAATGATACCAGTAGAGGGAAGCCTGTGACAATGTGCTTGTCCACCTAGGAAGTCCTGCTGTCATCCACATGGGGACTGGGGGGCATTGTGCAATGCAGGCACGGCTGTGCAGGGTAGCCAGTTCTGTCCTAGCAGGAGCATAGCAGGGTGAACTGGGACTGGATGTTAATCAGTATACTTATCTCTAGCAATTGGAAAAATGTAAATTAAAACTGCACTGAGATTCCATCTCACTCCAGTCTGAATGGCAATTATCAAGAATTCAAGTAACAACAAATGTTGGTGAGGATGTGGGGAAAAAGGTACACTTATACATTGCAAAGGTATACTCATTAATTACAAATTAGTGCAATCAATCACTCTGGAAGGCAGAATGGAGATGCCTCAGAAAACCTGGAATGGAACCACCATTTGACCCAATTATTCCACTCCTCAAGAATATATCCAGAGGATTGAAAATCAGCATACTAAATTGACACAGCCACGACAATGTTTATAGGAGCACAATTCACAACAGCCAAGCTATTGAGGCAACCTAGGTGCCCTTGCACAGAGGAATGGATAAAGAAAATATGCTACATATATACACAGTGGAGTATTAGCCATAAAGAACAACTACTTTATGGCATTTGCCAGTAAATGGATGAAACTGGAGACTGTCATGCCAAGTGAAAGAAACCAGGCCCCAAAAGTCAAAGTTTGAATGTTTACTCTGATATGCAGAAGCTGATCCAAAATAATGGGGGCAGGTTATAAAATGAATAGAAAGCTCAGTGGAGTAGACAAAAGGAAATGAAGGGAAGGGAGGAAGGATGGCACAGGGAAAGACAGTGGAATGGATCTGACCTAACTTTCCTATGTACTAATATGAATATACCATAGTGAATCTCACCATCATGTGCATCCACAAAAAAACTAATTAAAAAAGAAACTATAAATAAATAGCAGCAAGATCAGCAGAGAAGAGGAAAGGGGACAGAGAGAGGAAAAATGAGAGGGAAGAGAAAGTCCTGGGGACTGAATTAGAACAAATTTTATCCCTTGATTTTATAATTATATCATAGTACATTTTATTGTCATGTATAACTAAAAAAGAACCTTTTTTTATTTATACTTTGGATGCTTAATTAATGTTAGGCTGTTTCATTATTAGGGTAGTCTCTGTTTCTAGGAAGTTTATATTCTGGTAGGCATCTCCTGAGAGGAAGAGACAGAAAGTAGCATATAACAACATACTGATTATCAGTCCACCAAGTAATTTCAAACAGAATCCGATCAGCACTGTGAATCGTATGAAAATAAAACAAAACAGGGAGATGAGAGAATGGGGGAGAGAGTAAGAAGAGAGGATGGCTAGGTCCTTAGGAAAGCCTCAGTGGGGACTTGAAATGATAGAGAGCAAGATGCCATGAGAGATCTAAAAAGATGGATAGGAAAGCAAGAATCAAGCCCTGAGATATGGAAGAGGTAAGCAAAGGAGGAAATGAGTGGACATGATGGTTGGGCCCAGGACATAGGTACAGCTGCAGCTACATCATAGGCCCTTGGAAGGGCTGAGAGCTTCTCCTCCCACAGATGCTTCTCAATGGGAAAACACTGGACGGTTTAAAAGTAGAGTGATACCATTTGATCTGTACCTTAAGAAGTGCCTCTGACTGCAGTATGGAGAATGGACCACAGAAGATAATCAGGAGGATGGAGTGGGCTTCCCGAAAGAGACAGGGACTGGACCAAGTGGAGTAAGCAGGGCTGGAGACAGCATTTCTTTGTTTTGTTTTAACCATTCTTTTGTAATATCAATCATAGATATACAACATTATGCCAAACAACTGTATAGCTTCCTAAGTTATTAGAAGGTGAATACCATTATAATCACCACCCAGAATAAGAACTAGAATTTGACCAGCCACTCCAGAAACCTTCCACAGGCATTATATTATTCAAATTTATTTTCGTCCTCCAAAATAAGCTAGGCACAGTGGTACACACCTGTAATCTATGTGGCCCAGGAGGCTGAGGCAAGGATCTTGAGTTCAAAGCCAGCCTTAGCAACTTAGCAACTCCCTAAGCAGCTTAGGGAGACGCTGTTCTGAAATAAATAGTAAAAGGGGCTGAGAATGTGGCTCAGTAGGAAAGATCCACTGGGTTCAATTCCTGGTACCAAAATAAATAAATGCATAAACAAACAAACAAAATAAGCAGTCCTCACTTCTGTCCTTTTTGTTTGTTTCTCTTATGATTACTATTTACAATGATGTTATCTGGTGTGCATCTCTAGGAGTAACAATCAGATCAGATTCATTTGCTTCTTAAAGTTAATGTATCTTTTAAGTCTCTTTTAATCTATAGCTTATGTTTTTCTCTTTCCTGTTTTTTTGAAAATTGCAACTAGACCCAGAGACTTCATCAGATTTGGATTTAAACCTGCAGCAAGATTACTGATGGTATTGTACTCTTATTAGGAGGTGTATTATCTCTGATTGTATCTCCTTTTGTGATACTAGTAGCTAAATTAATTAAGAGTTTAGAAAAGTGTGATATTTTAATTTTGTCATTTCTCATAAAAACAGACCTATAAAGAGATACTTTACCCCATGTAGTATTTATTTAGACAATTATAGTTCATATAGGAAAGATAAGCTAAATGTTTGATATTTTTTACTTCTTTAGGTGCTTAACAATTTATGTCTACCATTTTCTAAAGTTAATAGTCTTTTTTAATACAATGATTTTTTAGTCACTTTTAAAAAATTTGGCAATATTTTACAAAGTTCAATACATTATGACTCAGCAATCCTACTCCTAGGTATTTGCCAAAGAGAGATAACAAATAATTCACAATGAAATCTGTGAATGGACACTGCAGTGGAATTGCTCATAGTCACTCAAACTAAAAATGATTCAAGTAATCTAGAAATGATGATTAGACAAGCAAAATGATGATCAGACAAGTAAAATACTCACAAAATGTAATTCTGCATTAACAAGGAAGCAATGATTGCTACATACAACTGCTATCAATTCAAAGGAAGTGTACTAGGAGAAACTGTCCAGACATAAATAGCTACCTACTAGGTCATTATGTTCACATGACATTCTATGAATGGCATAACTAGGCCTGGCTTGGGCAAGGAGCGACACCTTAAGCAAATCGGTGTGTATCCATGAAACCACTGGTTGTCTAGACTATGGTAGTACTTACATGACTCCACATATCTGTCAGCTGTCAGAACACACAGACATGGAGGCCAAAAATGTGATGTTTCCTCCACAAAAATCTAAAATAAATAAATATGAGGGTTTAAAAGGAAAGGTGACACAAAGTCAATAATCAGCTTTGGGGAGGATGGTGTACGCACAGGGAATATTCTCTGCCTTCTCTTCTTCTGGGGAGAGAAAGCAGGGGAGTCAATTGACCAGAAAAATATTTCACCCAAGGATTTAAATTATATTTGTTGTATTTTTATCTACTTCAAATATTACTCCAATGTCGTTAATATGGACCCATCTTTGGGATTCTTCAGTGTATCTATGTTGACATGATCCTGAAGTCATCTTTGATAACTTCCTTGGTATCTGAAATCACAGAAGACCCCTGGCTTAGCTAATTTATTTCCTGCCCCAGATCTAAACCCTATGAAAAATCCTGGCTTATTTTATTGGGCAATGGTATTTCAAGGTCCCAATGGATGCACTCATCTTTTGAGATCAAGGATTCCTCATCACCTAATATTATAATAAATATTGTCCACATACGTGGGGCTTACTCAATTGACTTTATCTTTTTTTATGTGATGGCTCATGAGATTCAAAATCTTCTGTATCCCTGATGCCTCTGTGGTTGCAGAATCCTCAGAAGATAACTTTTTTTAAAATTCATGATATATTTTGTAGCTAAGGAGTTGCTGAGGAATTGAATGTGGAGTGCAGAGGGAAAAGAAGAATTCAGATTGACGATTACGTTTCCAATCTGAGCAACCAACTGAATGAGATATATTTTTCTTTGATAGATAAAGCTGGGAGAGGTGCAGGTTAGGGCAGAGGGGCATATGGAAGCTAGTTCTGCTTTCTCATTTAGATATGCTGAATCTGAACATCCTGTTCAATATATAGGTAGATTTTTGATTTAGTGGGTCTAAACTTAGGGAAAAGTTTACGTCTAGATATGTGGATGTAGAGAACCATAATCACAATGAGGATATTTAAGGCAATAAAAACAGATGAAAATGTTTTTCATCTGGAGACAAAGGCAAGCACTTCAAGGGACTCACAACGAACTAGAGGAAAGGTTAGGAGCCGGAGAAAGCTGCAAGTGATGTAGAGGCAAGGCTGTCTGTCAACAGCTGTGCTAGGCAGAGGGACAAGGTTTGTAGCTGATGATTTCAGTGTGATTACTCTCAGTAGACAATAAAAATAGGATTTTGATTTTTCAACATATTCTCATTTCTTGATTTTTAAAGATATTCTCAAATCTCATAATTGAGCATATAATACCTTTGTGCTAAGATATACTTAGTGATGCCTTGAGGTTTGTCTTCCATAATGCCTCCTAACACAAAAACCGTCTACTTTGCAGAGCCTAGGGAGTTAGGACAGAGGAGACTCTTAATACTCCAAGAAGAGATCTCATGCAAGAATTCTATAAGAAAACAATATTAACATTTCTTTTAGAGACTGACAGTGCCTTAACCATCAATTATTAGCAAAGGTAAAGCAAGCTCCATCAGAGGCAGGTAAAACACAAAGCCCAGGAAGGTTGGGTTCCAAGCCCACTTAGTTGCTCAAGTCCCCTCCAAGTCCCTTTCCTTGCTTTTAAACTTATAATATTGTATTTCATTCATTTTTATAAGGATATAACCCAGAAATTATATAAGTATGAAGACTCATAAAATATTCCTCATTGTTTATTATAGAGCAAACTCAATAACTAAGAACTGAAATATGAAATTAGTAATTTGTCAGTTACTTTAAATCATGGTCAAGTAACTTAACTTTCCTCTGCTCTAGTTTGAGAATCTGTTAAAAAAATTAGAATGTAACTTTCTCTACCTACATAGCAGACTTCTGGTAAGACTCAGACAAGACCATTCAATTATTCAACAAATATTTATAAAGAACCTACAGTGTACCATGTTCAGAGATGATACTTGGGAGCTCCTGGTGAATAAAAACAGATGTGGTCCATCCTGGTGCTCTGCTGCTAGCTTAGAGAAAGACAAATATTAACAAGAGAATCACCCAGATGAACAACATATATGTAAGAGCATTTAATAAGCTCTAAGGTAATAACTGCAGTGCCACAAATATCATACTAAAAGCAATTGCAATAGGTATGTTGTTTCAACAGATCTGTGCTTTTAATCATCACTTTATCCAGAGATGTTTTCTTTGTGGAAGGAAAAGAAAAAAGAAAAAAAAAAAAACAACTGTTCAAGCTACCCCAAACATAATTAATTGGTACCAGCAAGTCAATTAAATAATGGATAATGGGAAATTGAATGGCCATGGGGACCAATATTCAAAGTATCTGGTCAGCACATTCTTTCCCAAGAGAAAATTCCCTACTTAAATAAAGACCAGAAATTTGCTTAATGAATATGGAAAGTGACACAAAGCTTAGGGCGGAGAAGCTAGTGCCATGTAAGTCTGCAGCAGCAGGCAGGTAAAGCGCGAGTCCTTCTGAGCACAAGGTGTGTCCGCACAGGTCCTGCCACTCTCCTCCCAAGTGCACTGCCTCCCCCTGCAATGCTCAAAAACATCCCAGTTTTATGACAGGGTAGTTAAAAATGTGAATGCTGGAGTCATTTGGATGGACTGAGGGAGATCTCCATACATCAGGCTCAAGCATTTTGACTCCACGCTGAGAAAATCTACAAAACACCACGCAGGACAGGCCAAAGCAGGGACACGGCCTTATTCTGGAGGAAGAAAAACTTAGATGAGATTCTCTGCACCAATGTGCGGTGCTGTGTGAACTCAGGCGAATCATTTCATTTCTCTTTGCGTCTGTTTCTTCTCTATAGTCTGTAGGTAGTGACAGCTCCCTTCAATCAGAAAGACATGAGGATTCAATAAGAGGATGCATACGGGGCTCTGAGAAGAGCACCTGCCTTAGAGCAAGTGTGCAAGAGAACTCCACGACTGCTATGGATACAGCCAGTACTAGTACTATCATTACTAACTCCACTGCTGAGGACCTATTCTAGGCTCAGTTTATTTCAGAGTATTTCAGGGAATGTCACTGGTTACCAGATAGACTCAGCAATGGAGATCTGACTCTCCTGGCTGAGGCTCTTACCAGCTGGCACAAACCTGGGCAGTTGACTTCATGGTTATCAGACCATATTCTTCAACTTGTAGAGAGACTATTGCTCAGTTGTTTCCTTATGCTCATTTGGACTCAAATGATAGAGGAATGCTGATGAGACCAGCTTTGTGGTCCTAGGAAGGCCAGGATGTTGAGATCAGCTGATGGGAAGGTGAGGGCATGCTCTGCACAGCCCCCCGCAGAGTGCCTTTCACCCGAATCACGGCTCTTCTGACTTTTATCCAGATGTTGGCTATTGGAAAAATGCAAATTTGCTTCTACTGCACAAACCCACTTCTGATAGAATGACAGTGCTATAGCTTAGATGCAGTTAGCTCCCCAAAGTTCATTTTCTGGAAGCTTGATCCTCAGTGTATACTAAGAAGTGGTGGGGTCTTTAATTGGTGGGGCCTAGTGCTGGGTAATCATCCCTGGGGGAATGGATGGATGCTAGTCTCACTGTCTGAGTTTTCTTGAGAATGAATTATTATAAAAGAGCAATCCTGACCTCTGGATTGTTCTCTGTCGCACAGTTTCCTCTTGTAATCTTTTCTAGAGATGCTCCTACAACTGTGATGTCATGAGGGCCTCACTGGAACTGAGGACAGTTCATCGCCATGTTCTTGGATTCTCCCAAAGTGTGGGTTAAATAAACCTTTTTCCTCTATTGAATACCCAACCACATGTATTTTGTTACAGCAAAGAAGAAAGACTAATACATAAAGAAACATGTCCTTTCCCTCAAGAAATTGGCCAACAGGAGAAAAAAGAAGTCAAGGTTTCTTAGAAGGATGCATAAAGTCTAAGAGAAATTGCTGAAGAGAAAAATTCTCAATAAAGCAAGAACTGCAACTAAAGAAAGTAGAAGTAGGGATGTAAAAATTATATATATATACATTCCAACTAAGGAAATCGGGAGGCAAATGTTGATTTTATTCATATTAATAGGAGAAAGTTGTTTGATATGGCAAAAACTACTTAATGCCTTGCAGAATCTTGAATGTATGTCATCCATCTCCTCTGACAAGGGGATTACTCCAATCTCTGTGCTGGGGTAAAGAAAAGAACACAAAACGCTGTTTTCTATGAACTAGGTTTTTTTTTTTTTTTTAACTTTTCTTGATAAATCTTCTGCATTTTGGTTCTTTCTGTTCCAATTAAAGTAGTTGCCCGAGTTCAGTTTGTGGATATAATAACTAGGATTTCTTTCAGAGCTCCATTCCTAATTAAAAGCAGCACTTACAGAGAAAAGGTTTCACATACTGTGTATTACCTTATTCAGCCCAAGCAAATTGCTTCCCTATGTAAACTTCTGAATAGTTTCATTTCTTCAAACACTGAACGCCATTCTAATGTAGATTTTGCATTAATTTGGAGGAAGGAAAATGGAGCATAGTCTAAGTGGAATTATTATTTCTTTTAAAATTAATTCTTGATTTTATAAATTGATATAAACACAGAAGTATTTATAAACGTCTATGTGTATTACTCTCACCATACACTCAGAGAACTCTGAACGTTTGGATTATTCACAAATTTATGCAGACAGATTTTCCTCCTCGTTATTTTTTCTCTCTGAGAAAAAGAGCATTAGCATTGGTGAAGAAATAGGCCGTCCAGGTAACGGCACAAACTTGAGCAGCATGTCCCTGATGATTCACACACGCTAATCCTAAGAAAATTCTAGGATTGTCATTTCCCCCATTTCACAGGTGAGAAAATTGAGATACAATGAGGCGAAGTAACTCACGGAGGGTCACGAGACAGTGAGAAGAAGCCGAATTCAAAGCCAAGCAGCTGCAGTCCAGTTTCCTCTCTTAACTATTCTCTTCTCAGTACCAAGAGGGTTCAGTGGAGGGAGGTTGTCTTGAGAAGCAGGCAAATCCAACCTGAGAATCTGACTTTACCTCTTTCTGGCTGTTTGAGTGGGGCCAGCCCCTTAGCTCTCAAGGTCTTTTCCATCTGATAACAGAGCCAATTGTGTCTCAGCAATGGGTCTACCAGGAAGGTCAAATTCAACTTGCCCTCTGTGAAAGACTCTTTATTCCTCTTCCGACTCAGTTTGGCCCCAGAGATTTAATTAAACTCAAGTCATAATAAGCCTTTCCCTCCTCTGTGCAGGCTCAGGCTGGCTGATGGCTCCTGGTAGCCACGGTGTAATGCACATTTTAACAATCAGACTAGCTTCTGTACATCACATCCAGCTCAACCTGCACATCTATCTTAAGAGAGAGTACACCTGCCTCAGGCCATCACAGCTAGCATTTCTCATCAAACTGGTTCAAAAAATAAGCATGACTTTTAATGGCTATACTCATAATTGTGTTATTTTCTTTAAAAAAAATATACTGGCACAGAAGTTTCATTATTTTAGGAGACTCTGCAGCTGTGTCTAACTGGGAGTCGACAGTATTGGACACCAGCCCAGATTGCTGTTCAGAGATGATCCCAAGGTGCCCTTTGATTCTGGAGGTGGGAAAGAGTCACTCCACAATCGTCCCTGCAGGTCTGATTCTTGGCATTCCTCTGCTACCTTCTTAATGCAGTGTCTGGTGATGATGGATGCCTGAGACTTTTTAAGAACTATGTTTTCCTCTTTGATCTCCAGAACACTTTCTAAGACTTTAACAGGCTCAAAGCAGAAATCTAGAAACCAGCATTTGTGACAATTCTTCATACAAGCCATCAATCTAGTGAGCAGATTATACAAATCCAGCCAATATATTGTCAATGCTTGGTTAAAGACAACAGAGTTGGGTTTTTTGGTGATGAAATTAAATCAAATAGCATTGAAGAGAAAATCTGGAATATTCTTCTCTGTACCCAATATCACGTAAATAGAAAGCTTCATAAGCAACAGGTATTTAGAAGAAATGTGTTATTAGAGATGAAAACAATCAGGCATGGCTCCAAAACCAAAAATCAGACAAGCAAAAATGCAGAGTAAATTAAATCAATTTGAGAAAAGCAAAGACAGAAATGTAATCCTAATGTTTTCATGTAACAGTCTCTAGACAGATTTCTGAAGGATCACAAAAATTAGATTAGATGATGTCAAAGACATGTTGTCCAACATCCACCCTTATCTCTCTTCTCACAGCAAATCAAGAGTGTCCCCAGCATCTAACCCAAATGTCACCACAATGGCACTGTAAAGCCTGATTATCTGTTAGATCTTATTAACTTGCATTCAACTTTCTTCCACATACCTAAAAACAAGCAAGAATCCTGCACAAGGGCTCATCAAATTTAAGAAATGAGTTTTGATTCAGAAAAATCAACCCTTCATTTGCTATCCACGAACACCCCTTGATATTTTTTGCACAATGGACTTGCTCCTGTACACATCAGTTAACAGTGAATATTTGCAGCAAATCCTATGTGGGTGCCCTAAACCAGCTTCAATAGGATCATCCACTTTTTTTGTGCAAAAATATTTGTGTGATCATTTAAATGCTTTATTGCATTTGGCCTTTAAAAGTTCTAAAAATGATACATCATGTAAATTGGGTATAACTGAGAGAAAGATGACAGTTACTGGTTTACGCCACAAGCAGAGAAACTTTAAGCAGATCAACTCTGTGTTTCTCACAGGAAAGAACAGAAAAATAAATACTGAATGGTATCCTCATGCAGTGTGTTTAAAAGTGAAGTATAATTAAGCATTATAAAATGTAGTTCTTGAGGTACAGCTCTCTCCTTTACAAATTACGAATATATTGTTAGACTTGCACATTGAGATTTAGACTCATTTTCAGGAGAGGCACCACAGATCGTGGCTGGCAGACGAGCACTAGCCCACAATGTCCTTCCTGATTTCTGAGCCTCCTTTCCCTTCAGCTATGTACAGTCCCCTTATTCATCTGTATACCCAGAGCCGGGCTTGCCAGAGGTCAGTCACATGTTAGTAGGTTTTTTTTAGACTTTCTGCTTAAAAACACATTTCAAAGTCTCACTGTTGCTTGAATGTACTTACATTTTCCTGACTGATTTGGGTGTCAATTTAACTGATATTCATTCCTTGATTTCTGAGGCTGTGTCCTCCTTCAAGAGCTCCTTGCCCCTCTATCTGGCAAAGTTGGGAGGTCTGCAATTTTTTTTTTTTTTTTTGTTATGGGCCAGGCAGCAAATGCTTTCAATTTTGCAGGACACAAGGTCTCTGTTGCAAATCCTGCAAGCTAGCATGAAAGTAGCCAGGGACAAGATGGAAATGAGTGTTGCAACTGTGTTCCAATAAAGCTTTATTTACAGAACAGGTAGCTGGTGGGGTGGGATTTGGCCCACAGGGTGTCGTTTGTGGACCCCTGCTAACAGCAATGCTTTCTGTATCTTGCTCTCTTTCGCTCGCTCGCTGATTGATTTTTGAGACTACATTCTGTCAAGGTCTAGTCTTTCTTGAGCCCTAGATGTTCCAACCTTTCAAACGTGCTTCTGCCGATTGTAAAATTGCAATGTCCTGTGCCAGGCTTCTAGCAAATAAGAAAAATGTGTCTCAGAGGGAGCGAGATGAAATCCTTCAATAAATTTAATAACAACAGCCCCAGCATCAGCAGCAACTCGTTATTGTGCGCTATGTGCCCTACAATTCGCTAAGTGGTTTGCAACCCTTATGCCATTTAACCAGCTGAATTTTCTTCAAAAATAGATGTTATTAGTACCCCAGTTTATAGGTCAGATATCTGAGGACTTCTAAAGTTACAGTTAGAAAAGTAATCACTGGCAGGATGAAATTCCTGTGGCAGGATGCTTCATCCCAGGGGCCATGGGAGAACTGAAATCCAGTTTTCCATGACTTCTTTTCATAACCTTTATGCATTGGGATTTCATTCGGATTAGCACATTAAATTGTAAATAAGATACATCCAATGTAGCTTTTATTTGATTCTTAGAGCAATCCACCTGTGGACAGCATAAAAAAATTCATGACCTTTCGTTTGAGATGAAGAAACCGAAATTCTGAATAGTTAAGTGTACTGCTTATGACTGAAGAGCCCATGAGCACTGGAGATAGAACAGAAAACAAGGTCTGCTGACTTCTGATCAATGCTTGCTCCAACCACACCCTATGAGATTGTCAGCCATTCCTGATTGATATTCTCAATTTCAGCTTACATTTTCTTTACTGTGTTGCCCACCCAAGGCACAAGCAGAAAGGAACACCAGGCTGTGGTTAAGTATCAGAGATCCTGCCCCCTCACATCCAAACTCACCAACACATTCTCACTGAAGCCTTCTCCCCTTCCACTATAGACAGAGAGCATGTAGATTTGATTTGCATGTGGCAAAGTTATGAGCACAACTTAGTAGACCTTGAGAAAGAACTCCTAACGAACATAGGTTCCCAGAACAGGAGGATGGCGGGCTCGTCGCTGAGAACACAGACACACAGAGTACAACTCAAGCTTTAATATTAAGCAAAATATGAGGCTCTGAGAGCAATATATTGTCATCTGATTAAATGCCCTTGTGGATGTAATGCTGGGACTTGTCTGAAAGAAAAAAAGGCACGAGATGATGCATATAAAGCTCTTCCTAATATCTATGAGATTTGGTTATCAGTTCTAATAACTACCACCAGACTCTCCCATTTAAATATAAAAAATGGGGAGCCTTATTTCTTTATTAATAATATCATAATTATTCTCTGGTATCTTCAAATTCATTATGTTTGATGGAACTTTTACACAGTCAAGGACATCTCCTTGCCGTTTGCATTTTTAATTTTCTCAGCACATAAAAGTCTAGCAGAAAATGGGCCTTAATCCCTGATGAGCCTCTCTGATGCCCTGGGGTGGGGGGATGTCTAGGTCTTTCTCACTTTGAGAGCATATTTATTCATTATGCCTATTTTCATCAATAAACATTGATTGGTTTATTTTATTTATTTTTTGTAAAGTGAGGTTGAGGTCTTTCAATAAAATTTATGCTAGTTGAATCTGCATGCTTTTAAGCTACTTTTTATTTCCCTTTAAAACTCAGGTTTCAGAGTAACAAAGCAGAGACAGTTCCAAAGAAGCTGTATTCAGCACATTCTAGTCTAAAGGATGTATAATTAATAAAATTTGCACACACCATTTTAAGAGGTGATCAGTCTTTTTCTCTCTGATGGGAGCCAGAGAGAGCAGATTTGACTAAGAGATCAGTTTAAGTGTTTGAATAATTTATTTAACAAATATTAAAAATAATACAGATGATTTGCTTGTTATTGTAAATATAATACCAAACAGCTTCCAACTCTTAGTGGCAATGAATCTATATGCTGTTTAAGTCCATTGATATTATCAAATGATGTCAGATTTAATTAGTAAAAAGCAGATTTTACAAACAATGACCTTGGATCAGGGAGAATGGAAAAAAAAACAACTCTGGAGATAAGGAGATAACATTTGATGGATGGAACATTATTCTATTTGAGAAAACGAAAAATGGTAAAGCATTTAGAAATTGAATTCATGACCTGCAAAACAAGATCAAATTAAAAACTGTCAGACTGGTATAAAAACCCCCGAATGTATGAAGGCAGGAGAACATTCTAGTTCTGAAATGTAAATGAGGGTAGTTAGAAATGTCTGAACTGAAATCCAGTTTTCTTATTGCAAGAAAAAGGAAATAGAGCTGAAGGGAGAGAGAAGGAAGTTTATATATACACTGGTTTTGAATGGAGGTTAACGCTGAAGTGAGATCAAGCATTCACAATGGCACAAGCTAGGCTAATTATACATTCAGGAGGCAAATGATTTTCTACCTGTGATTTGTAAAAAGAAGGGAAATTCCTATAAAGAACTATAAGATGTTTTAACCTGTTTTATAAGGTGTGGAACAAACTACTAACATGCCTTAAATGTGGCCTTGTTTGTGACAAATGATCAATAATTACTTACTGAAGAAATGTAGAGATATTAAAATAAAATTGAAAATGACCAGAAACAAAAACTATATATAAGGTTCGTATATTTGCAATGAATTTGTGAGAACAAACTTGATGTTATATTTTGAGGTTTGAGAGAAAAAGAATACCGATAATTCTGTGGATTTTTATACTTATAGGAAATCCTACTACAATTTCCCTGAGCTATAATTTACCTCCCTGCTCTCTGATGATAATAAAGAAGTAGGATTATTAAAAATATCATAAAGAAATCCTAAGGATATAAACCACAACTAAGAGGGCAAGTGATCTTAATTTGCTAATCCTAGAGAGAGATGAACATAAAATAAATAGATTCTTCACACTGGTGAATTTTCAAAGATGTGCAAAATAGGATTGAATATTGAACTAATATTAGTCAGACAGTAATGACAGTAGTGCACTATGTTTAAAAAATGCAGTATTTTAAAATGGCACATTTCATAATTCATCAGAGATCGGGCAGATATTAAACCGTTGGGTGAATGAGGAGACTGAGCATTAGCAAATTTCATTCAGTCAGTCATTTGACTAATATTTACTGAACATTTACTATTTGCCAGGGTCCCTGCCAGAAGCTGTATATGTAAGATGAGAGTCTGCTTTCATGGAGCTCACAGTGCAGGATGAAACAGGCACTAATGAAATAATCCTACACCATTTGTATAATTGCAAAATGGGAGAATTAATAAGAATAGAAAGAATGAACCACTATGAATTTCCTTCCTTGAATGGAAAGCTAATCCAATTTGCAGAGCAGAAAAGACCTCCCTGATAAAGGAATGGTGGTGCTGATACATGAAAAACCAATCATATTAATAAAGTAAAGGACTAAGGAGGGTGTACTGCAGGGGAAAGCAAATGCAAAGGCCCTGTGGTGGGTGTGACAAGGGAAGAAATTTCCTATTCATCCATCACAATCCAAATCAAATGCTACCACTTTTGTTAGTTTTGCCAAGCTTCTCAGGAAAATGTACTGTATTCTTCTCCTCAAAGCATTAGGGTCATGCTGATACTATAGCTCTTTTCAACTTCTAGATTAATTATTATTTTAATATTTTCTCCAGCTGACCGTCTGCACTACTTGATGGCTTGCAGAGCAAAGCACAATGTCTCATAGATAGGACTTAAAAAATATGAGAAATATGAGTGACTATACAAATGAATCCAGGAACCATCTAATATCCTAACTTCTTTTCTGATATCAAGTAAATAAATACCAAAAGCAACTTTTCCTAAAAACTCAGAGTATTTTTTCCCCTGAGGATTGAATTCAGGGCCACCACATTATCACTGAGTTATATCCTCAGTCTTTTTTTTTTTTTTTTTTTACAACTGATATCACAGTAATTTTATTTTATTTATTTATTTTTTTTATTATTTTATTTTTTTTCCCAAAAGTTGCATTTTAATACATGTTGGCAAACATAACAGAAAAAAACAAATTATCAGAAGCTGTACACACTATTCACTGAAAACATTTGTTGAGGCAAATAGAAAAAAATTGTTACAATCATAATTTTTCTAACTTTGCACAAAATTATAAGCAGATTA
>CM053405.1:132368293-132399576 GCA_028644305.1 Xerus rutilus | reverse complement strand
GGGTAGTTTTGATTTGCATTTCTCTAATGGCTAGAGACGTTGAACATTTCTTCATATATCTGTTTATTGATTGTACATCATCTTCTGATATATAAAGAGCTCAAAAAACTTAACACCAAAAAAAACAAATATTCCAATCAATAAATGGGCTAAGGAGCTGAATATCCTCAGTCTTTTATTTATTTTTTTCTTTTGTTACAGGGCCTCACTGAGTTGATGAGGCTGGCCTTGAACTTATGATCCTCCTGACTCAGCATCCTGCGTCACTGGTATTACAGGTGTGCACCAATGGTGCCTGGTGCAAGAGTGCTTTTAAAGCAAATTAAAAACACACATTTAAGAGGGCAGGGTATAATGTGGTAAATTATTCTGAGGAAATAACCAAAGCAAATGGAATTTTGGCAATGACTATTATATACCACCTGAGAGTCAAAAACAAATCTGTCTTGAAATCTTGAGAAGTATCTTTAAATACAATTTCAGTGTAATTTAAAATTTAAATATAATTTGCAAAATCTAAGAACTGGGTTATTGTCCCACTCTTCAAGGCTGAGATTATATTAAAATGTTACAACAGGGCCTGAAAAGCATGTTTACTTATCTTCCTTTTTAATAATTTACTAAGAAAATGTGATGGATTTTTCTTTCTCTCCTAGATATTGCTTTTTTTTTTTTTTTTAACGCCTTGATAATAAGACAATTTATACCCAAAGTGGTAGAGGAAATTTTCTTGGGAGACTGGAACACAGCTATCCTCTGTCCACTGAGGCTATGTTGATACTGATTTTGGAAAGTGTGGAGAAGTTTATATATTTTTTAACTACTACTGAAATGTTACTTCATTTTAGTTTAAGTAAACAAGTCAATATCTCGCCATTTAGATAGCTCTCCCCAAAAAGTTATCTTAGGGAAAAAAAATGGAGTCTGAGTTTCTGAAAATAATCTGAGGATATTATTAGCTTGAACTAGATGAGATACTTATGAGGAAATCCAACTCTTTAAATGGAAACTAATCCAATTTGCAGAGCAGAGAAGACCTTCTTGATAAATGAACAGTGGTGCTGATACAGAAGGACAAGTCATACTAATAAGGGAAAGGACTGAGGAGAGTATATTGCAGAGGAAACCATGTACAAAGGCCCTGTGGTGGGTGTTCTCATAAGAGCTAGTGGATTCCAGATGTCACTGGGAAGCCTATTATCTTCCTAGTATGACCCCTAACTCAGTATGGGGCAACAGGACTTAGGGACCAAGTGATGTGTGTCTGCATTTGCTTGTGGACATGTGTACAACATATACGTGCACATGTGCATACGTGTCTGAGAAATTGCATTCAGTACTATGAAACAATTTGGTACTAAAATACTTTAAAAGATTTCTTGCTGCCCATTACCCATCACTTAAAATTAAAACCTAACAAAAATGTTGTCAACCACTAGAAGTCATGACTGAGATAATAAAGAAACTATGGGTCTTGTCTTTGATTGGCAGTTACCAGTCAACAAATAATAATGGGACACATGAACAGAACACCAGAAATCATCCAAAAGCATCACCGTACACCTCTCTGGGCCAGTTTTAATTTTTTGCCGGCTGATTTTGGACAACTGGAGTCAGGAAGAAAATTTCGACAATAATTATATTTTTGTATATTATCCTTATTCCCTTCACAATACAAATATTTAAAATTCACATAGGTGAAGTTAAAACACTAGTAAAATACAATAAACAAACAGAAACAAAACCTATGCCCCATATACTAAAAGTGAACCCATGATGGAGGAATCTGGAAATTCTCAGGATCAACAATGACTTTTGGAGCAGCAAAAAGCACTACTATTCCAAATCATACAGTTATTGTCAAAGAGATTTAGTCAAAAGGCAGATTTTAGGGGCTGATAATTTGGAAATCTCAGTGTAGCTACGGATCCAATACTATTTCTTCCTTTGTACCCACCCTGCCTCTGTCTGGGTGACTAAACTAATTGCGTCTTTGTACAAGATGGCAGCCAGCTGGATACTGTCATTGGTTGCCATCACTAAAGATAAGTGATAGAGTCCACAAATACATAAATACTCTTCCATGAGATTGATTGGATATCCCTTTTTTATGACCCATATGCAAATAAATTTATTTCATAAATGTGATAATGCTAAACATATTGTTCTACTCTCTGTTTTCCATCCTTAACTATCATTTATGCTAGTACATAAATGTCAAGCCTGTCTTTTTCTTAATGACTTTGTAGCATGAATTCAAAATATGTGTTCAAATTGGCCCCTCACTGCACAACTTAACCTAGTGTTTTATACCTCTACAGCTTAGCTAGCATCTTTGTCTAAAAAGTGAGGATAATTATGGTATCTATATTATTAGGTTGCAGAGAAAATTAAGAGCTTACTATGTTGGTGACAACTAGTAAAAGCTCAAAAAAGATGGTATTATTAATGGTATCATTAATGGTATTATTTGTATTGCTTGTATTACTATTGATTTTATCAGTTCTACATGAACAAATGGTTTAATTTTTAATCAATATAAACAACACTGTAGTAGATATTTCTGTTTTTGTGCTTATATCTTTTTTTTTTTTTTTTTTGGTACTGGAGATTGAACTCAAGGGCACTCGACCACTGAGCCACATCCCCAGCCCTATTTTGTGTTTTATGTAGAGACAGGGTCTTACTGAGTTGCTTAGCGCCTCGCCCTTGCTGAGGCTGGCTTTGAACTCATGATTCTCCTGTCTCAACCTCCCTAAGTGCTGAGATTACAAGCGTGAGCCACCTCGCCCGGCTTGCTTATATCTTTTTTAGGATTAGATATTAGGAGTTGAAATAACAGATAAGGTGTACAAATGGAAACAGTTGAGACGTATGGCAAGATAGTGCTCCTGGAAGGTTCCATGAATTCACATCCACGGTTGAGAATGGATTCCCAAACTCTTAACAGCATGAAATGTTTAGATGATTACAAGTGAACCTGGTGTGAATTCTACCACTGATTTCAAAATGAATATTCTTTATGACCTGTTTGCCCATAGTATTACAAATATTTAAAACACCAATAAAAAGAAAGTCAAATGGTATTTGGGGACCATAGAAAAAGAGTTTTCCAACTGTGAATCCTACTGCTGTTGATTAAGAGAGCGTCTGGGAAGAGTTGGATAATACTTCTGGGGTGAGCGGCCTTACTTGCCAAGTAGAAAATTCAGGAAAAAAGCCAAGTATGTTGAATTTCCCACAATACATCACTTCAACCATCTGTGAGAATGATAATATTCTCTTTAAAGGACAAACAATTACTGAAAAAGGGGATTTGGGGGACTAATTCAATACATATTTCTTGTTCTTCAATTAGCTCTTTGTTAATGGTTGCTATGACACATAAAATGACTAATTAGTATTTGAGATACTAATGCTGAACAAAATAAAGACTTATGATTTAAATAATGTTCCCAGTTATAACTAAGTTATAACTGTCCTATGCCCACGATGCTATAATCCCACCCTCATCTTCTCCATGGATACTTGGACAGATAGCTAAGCAAAGTCCTATCATTAACTGATCTGTGTAATAAAATATTGTAACTTAGATGATAGAATAAAAACAAAGGTTATGCAAAAGAGTAATACTAAATAGGATCACTTCTAAAATATTTGTCATGGGGGTTACTGCCTTTTTTTTTATTTTCCCACAAATGAATACTCTTTCAATTTCTCTGCTACTCCTCCCCCAATGTAACTCTATTACTATTGAATTTCTAGACCTGGTGATTTATATATGTGGCAAATATTTAAGAACCATCTCGGACTTCAGGGAAGTAGAACAATTTTCTAAAAAGCTGCCTCTCATGCAGAAAAAGCCGTTGACACCAAGAACAATACCACGAATTACAGGATGGAGTATCCAAGTGAACACGTGCTCCAATTGTACATTAAAATTCATCTTTGGGATGGAGTTGCAAACATTCTTGGGGAAAAAAATCACAAGACATTTCAAATTATGTGAAACATTTGGTTTGTAAGGACAAGGTTTTTTTTTTTTTTTAACTCCCTGTAAAATTTCCTAGAAACACAATTTACGTCCTAACAGGCTTAAGGGCGAGGGTTGTCTCAGGCGACAGCAGCTTTTGTTCAGCATTTCTGGCTTTGGATGAATTCATGGACCGTTTGCAATCAGTGTTGAAATGCAGGCTCCAGTGAAAACTGTGAGAAGCTGAGAAATGGTGCATGCATAATTCATGGTCCTCTCGCCGTCGCTGGATGTATGTATGTGTGGGGATTCAGGGTTACGCTGCTGCCTAGTTCATGAAAAGTATGAGTGTGGATGTGTTCAACACTCTTACTCATGTTTAAAAAACTGAATCCCAAACATGCTCACGTGAAGAAAGATTTTTCTGGAAGGTGTTCTTCATTTAATACCCTCAACTAACTTCCATTACCTATAGAGCCCTAAAGTGTTTGGATTCCAAGAACTGCTCATTGAATATCCTTGTTTCCCTCCTCTGCTTTTCAGCTACAATGGTCTAAAACCGTCCCTAGAGTACTGAGAAGCTTCCAGACTCAGGATCCTTTAGACACTACTGTTCTTTCCAGTTGTAGGAAGCAGACTGCTATCCCTGAGAGCCTCAGTGCTTGGATGTCTTTGGCCACAGACCTCCATCATCGCCTAGAGATGGGGCCTTCTGCACAGGGCGGCTCATGCCAGGGCAGCTGCCTTTCTCAAAGCCTACAAGAAAACATTTAGACTTTCTTCAACCTGTTATAGAAATGGCATCCCATCACTATGATTCTAACCTAAGGAATAACAAAGTGTAAAATACAGCATCAAGGTACAAAAACAGATACTAATTCTAGTTAGGAATGTAATTACAATGTTACATTTTTTTATAATCAACAATTATGTTTAGGAAATCACACAAATATAAATCACTGATTTGAATGAAATGCATACATTTGTAGCAAAGTTTTGTAGTTACAAAAAGAATTACCAAAGAATGCACAAAATTAATGTTTACTTATTCATTAGAAACAAACCACTGATTCTGGACAGCACTCAAGGGAAGAGGACTAAAATGGAACATGAATTTCAGTAAGGATCATGGGGACCCCAGATCAGCCTTCGGCCAACAACACAAACCAACAATATAGATTTAACCTGCAGAGAAACCTTGAGCCTGAGACACACAATAAGACTGCCTGGATTTATGACCTACAGAAACTTTGAGAAATAGGTTTATATTGCTTCAGGCCAAAAAGCTTTGAAGTACTTTGTTATGCAGCAATGGATAACTGTTACATCACCTAAATTGAGTGGGCTCTTGGTCTTCTCATTTCAGAAGTTTTCCCTTTCTTAGTTTCAAAGTAATTTCCTTACAAACTCTTTCTCTAATCCTCTCATGTAAAGTAGACTCCCTCTTATCCTGCATTCTCTTTCAATATTTCTTTATCAGATTAGTAAATGGTATAGTTTTTCCAGCTGATTCTATTAAGTTGTAAACTTGAGGAAGGTCTCTAACTTTTCTTGTTCACAGAGCCTATCAAGGTGCCTGGTACTCAGAGCCCAGTAAGTGAACATGGAATGGATTGTTAAGATTGGCTGTATCTAGCCAGGCGTGGTGGTGCACATCTGTAATCCCAGTGACTTGGGAGGATGAAACAGGAGGATCATGAATTGAAAGCCGGCCTCAGTCACTTAGCAAGGTACTAATCAACTTATTAAGACTCTGTCCAGAAGCATAAAAAGGACTGGGGATGTAGCTCACTGGTAAGCACCCCTGAGTTAAATCTTTAGTACCAAAAAAAAAAAAAAAGATCATATTTATTTAATATGAAACTTGAATGTTCAAACTGAAACTCCCCAAGGCCTTACAAAATCAAAATTATATTAATTCCAGAATAGTTCCATTTTTGAAGTATTTTGTCATTATTATTGATAGCATATTCACATTATAATGATAAAAATGGAATAAAATAGGTCATAGATATGTGAACTTCATTAATCATCCATTTCAAAATTATTCTAAATGATTCTGCGCATACTGAGCATGATAGGGCTGATTGTACCTAGTAGATAGTAGTCACCTTTGGCAGATTCACAAGATAAACAAGGAAGAAAACAAGCTGGTTCCCTGTTTGTTAAAATTTCTATCTCCAACTTTAGGTTCCTCAAAGAATAATACTACTGATTAGAATATAACACATTGATACGCATAACTTTCCCTGTTATTTAGAAAGTCAAATAACTTATGGAAGTCACCAAAGGGTAAACTTTGATATATGAGCAAGCAGGCACAATTTCAAGTGAGTTAGAGTTACAGATTTGTGAATCTATGAACTGAGTAGTGGTGTTTAGATGAAAGATTTTTAATCTCCTAAAACATTTTGAAACATAACATTATAAAGTGCAACTCTCTCCTTCCATGATTCTCAACTAATACTGAAGTAAGCTATAGATTTTATAACTTATTTAAATTGATGTGAAGAAAGACCTGAGTGATAAAAATAAACCATGGAGATTCATGGTGAAATTCCTTTGAAAATTATGCTAGAGGGGCTAGGGTGGTGGCTTAGTGGTAGAAAGCTTGCCTAGCATGTGTGAGGCACTGGGTTAGATTCTCAGCATCGCATATAAAGAAATAAAGTAAAGGTCTATTGGCAACTAAAAAAAACATGTGTGTGCATGTGTGTGTATAAATAATAAAATTATGCCAGAAATACTGAAGTCACCTTTAATTCTTAGATGTATTTCATATGTGATGAAGAAAGCCTTCAATGATAAAGCAAACTATGTAGCATAGTGCTGGCACTTTCTCTTAACAAGAAAATTAAATCTATGGTTGAGTCAGACAGATTTGTTCCCTTATCCTTCCTTTGCCTCTTGTGTACTGTGTGATTTTAGGAAATCACTAAATGTCCCTTCTTTTATCAGTAAAATGAGAGAAACAACAAACTTCTGTGGATTAATGTGAGGGTTAGATGAGCTTCTTCATATGAAGTTCAGCACTTTGAAAGGGTCAATAACAAAATCACAGGAAAATAGTATCAGCTTTAAAATACACAGGACTCATTATTACTTATCATGTTTTCCAAAATATGGGAAAGGACAAGAAAAATTTTGTATCATATCGATGTCAATGGTAAATAAAAACACTCATACCAGCACGAAGAGGAAGGGCTGCTTATTGTTTCCAGTGACAGATAAAAGAAAACATTTGGAATGCCTGAGACATCACTACATAAACAAATCACAAAGATCTTTCTCCTCTGTCTCAGTCATAAAAATGCCTAAGTCCAGCATTACTGGGCTGTGCGTGGTAACTACTTAGGGAAATATTACAAAACTAGACCACGGTGCTCACCTTTCTTTATACTCAGATCTAGTGCCTCATACCTTAGGGAGGAAACATACTCAATGTCAGGAGAGCATTCTGGTTTTCCTCTGTAGATAAAATACGTGATTACCAAGGTAACCTCAAATTTTCAATCACACTGGAGATGTGATTTTAGATGGGATTACAGATCAATGACTGCAGATTTGATGATTTCAATGCTCATATCTACAAAGGTTAGAATAAATAAGAAACTTTTATCCTTGATGTGTTCTGCACTAAAAATAGGTAAGGATTTCTTCTCATTACCTTCTAGAGCTATCTAACTAGAACTACCCACTGTCACTTAGAATTGTGCATCAGGGTTAGATCATAAGACATCTTGACTTGAAATTATCCCTGCTTTTGACAGAATACCTGACAAAAGGTTTATTAGAATGCACCCAAAGTCCAGGCTCCTCTCCAAACTACCTAGTACCACTGTCCCAGTTCCTGAACCTTTTATTTAGACTTAATGGCCTGTTGGAACTATTCGGTTGAACACAACTTATATTCTTACAGCTATGTGCATCAGTACAAACTGCTCCATCTGGAATATCACCCCTCAAATTGCAATTATATTCTACCTTTAAGTTCCAGTTGAATTCTCCAAATGTTCACAGAGTCTCTACTCACTTAGTCCTTACCGATCTTTCATATTTAGAAAGAATTAATAGCTACATTTCTGTGCACCTCACTTTTATCACCAGCAGAGCACCGTATTCAGTTGCTGGTATCTGATTTCTACGTTATTTACTAAGAGATTTTAATCTCTGTGCCAAAATCCTATAAAACATTCATCTGTTTTATGTCAGGGGTAGGACACAGTTTGGTGACCAGAAAGTGTGCCTACTATCTGATAGAGTGAACTAAAACAAAATTCATTATTATGATTGTGAAATCTTCAGAGACTTCCTCCCCAAACTAGCACACAGACTTACTCATAACAAAAGTATTAATGGACACAAGAATGATTAATCTTGCTTCTTGTGGAAAGCAAAACAGAGAGGAAGTTGAATTCCTGCCTTAACTTCCCCCAAAGATCAGTATACGTGGACAGATATGTTTCTTCCTTGAGAAGAAATAGAAATATGATCATCACAGGATGCTTAGGATGAATAGCCTTGCAATTCCACTTCTTCCTACTTTTATAATCTTATTTTAAGTAAGATCTATCAACATCAGCAACCCAAACACAGTTAGGACTGTAAATTTCTGAATACAGGCTTTTATTGGCATAACTGTAAAGAGAAAAAATTGTGTTGATTAGATGCAGTTCCTTTTAAACAGTCATAGGAGTTGTGCAACTTTTCTTAAAATTTAGAGTTACTTTTCACTCTACTCTTACAAAAAAAAATACACACACACACACACACACACACACACACAAGAAAGTCAATGCCCTGAATGCCAAACCACTGAAATGCCATGAAAGAAGAAAATTTCAAAAACAAACGCCCTATTTTAAGGCAAAGAACCTTTGAGAAGGAGAGTTTTTTCCATTTAAATGGTTGGTATCTACTATACGCACCAATTTGAAGGTCAGGGGAAAAGTGGAGATGGGCAGATGAACACAACTAATAGTGATGATAAATATGTACATATGTGTTCTCAGTCTCTTCAGGCTGATGTATCAAAATGCCACCAAGTGTGTGGCATGTTAAAAAAAAAAAAAAGAAGAGAAATTGATTGTGGAGGTGAGGCAGTCCAAAATCAGGGTTCCAGTATGGCCCACCTCTAACACGTTTCCTTTTCTGGTTTGCAGGTTCTAACTTCTCCCTGTGTCCTCATGTGGAAGAAATGAAGTAGGATCTCTCTTGGGCCACTTTTATAAGGGTACCAATCCCATCCATAAGGGCTCTACCTTCATGGCTCCATTACCTCCCAAAGAGATCAAGTCAAAACATTACCTTGGGGATTAGGATTTCAACATAGAAATTTGGTGAGGACATAGACATTGAATCCACTGTAGTAGAAAAGTGCCAGTGCCCATGTGAAATGTATGCATGTATGCATATATGAATAGAGCAGAAGGAAAATGTTTATTACATGATGAGCACTCAGATTTCACACAGTTATATTTTTCTTAACCAAGGCATACTGCTGGTAAAGGTATGAACTTTTCAAAAATTTAAGAATTCTATCAAGGGCAAAAAAGACTGTTTTCTGGCATTGACAAGGATATTATTATTATTCAGGAAAAATCACCTTGGCACAATCAACAAAAGACAGGACTCATAGTAAATGTACACATATCAAGAATTGAACTTGCTGGGTGAGAAGGCTATTGTGTGTAATAAGTACTTACTTTAAAACACCCATTTTGCAAACTCATGGCTCTTAAACTGCTACCATGCTAATGAAGAAAAATGACCAAGCTATAAACAAACAAATGAGCAGTCACGTAGAGCTCACCGATAAAACTATCATTGGGTTGGAAGAACAAGGATCTTTGAAGAAAAGGGAGTTGGAATGTTAAACTTACTGACTGATCATATACCAAAGACTCTTGTAAACAGACAAATCTAATGACAGTGACAATACTTGGCATGGATGAGCTAGCCTCTGAATCTTCTTTGCTTTCTAGGGTCTTACCATGCTTCTTCCTGCACATCTGCATGTGAATTTTTAACCTTCCCTATCTCTGACCATGCATTAGTAACTACACATAAGAAATAATTAGTGTTTTTCCAATCATCAGCTCTGGGTGAATTCCAATTGGTGCTCTTTATCAACTAAAATGCACAAAAATTGTAGCTGCTCTTATGCTAGACATTGTTCAAGTGATCTTGGTATGCTGACAGGGCTTGAACTCACGATCCTTCTGCCTCAGTCTCCTGAGTATCTGAGATTAGGATTATAGGTGTGTACAGTGTCAGGATCAATGCTTTATTTTTAAAAACCAATCACATAATGTTGTAATGTGGTTTTTATTTATTCTTTCTTATTTTTCATTGAAAAGACAAAATGAAAAAGAAGTGAGATAAATATATATATATTTGGGAGGGCGGGTACAAGGGATCAAACTCAGGGGCACTCAACCACTGAGCCACAACCTCAGCAACAGGGTTGCTTAGCACCTCGCCATTGCTGAGGCTGGCTTTGAACCTGTGATCCTATCTCAGCCTCCCAAGCAGCTGGGATGAGATGAATATTGATAAAGAGGTCAACTTTGCTCTATCCAAAACTGTAATTTTCACAGAATGAATCACTTCCCTTGAATTCCCAGAGGAATTCTCTCTTAGGAAAAACAGATCCTTATGTAACACTGAGAATGTTTCTAAAGGTTGTACAATTAAAAAAGAGTGGTTATAACAAGTGATTTCCTATACATGGAACTAGCCAAGAGTAGATGCAAGGTAATGCAGGATTCCCTTCCTCTCAATTATGCATAAGCCAGAGGAGACACATTCCATTATTCTATTTACCTGGTCTGACATCATTTTTTTCATATCAAGAACAGGAAGAACAGGTAGTCCCTTCTCACTGAAAAGAAATAATGCTTTAGATTTCACATTATAGTCACTACCCTGTCTTAAGGAACACAGTGAGGCCCCACTCAGCCCGTCCTCTCGCCACTCAAGATAGTCGCTGCTCATGCTTGACAATAGGCAATTATTAGCAATGACTTCAACTGAAGAACTTTTGTTGTTGTAATTTAGAACTGATGTAGAGTATACAGGTGTCTACAGAAAAAAGAACAACAAAACTTCCAGAAGGTTTCCTTTCAATTGGCCCAATTCTTTGTGCTCTCAGTAATTAAAGTCTCTGGAAAGAACACAACTTCAGTTACTCTCTCAGGGTGAAAGTGAAACATTCAGTAAAATAAGAATGCCAACCTCAGCCGGGTGCGGTGGCTCAAGCCTGTAATCCCAGCACTTAGGGAAGCTGAGACAGGAGAATCGCAAGTTCAAAGCCAACCTCAGCAACGGCGAGGCGCTAAGCACCTCAGTGAGACCCTGTCTCTACATAAAACACAAAATAGGTCTGGGGATGTGGCCCAGTGGTTGAGTACCCCTGAGTTCAATCTCCAGTACCAAAAAAAAAAAAAATGCCAACCTCAAAAATGATTGCCAATAACTGGACAACAACTTGACCAATAAGTTGTTTCTCAAGAAACATGATAGTGCATGGCTATAATCCCATCTACTTAGGAGGCTGAGGCAGGGATTGTGAACTCAAGCCCAGCCTGGGCAATCTAGTGAGACCCTGTCTGAAAATGAAATTAAAGAGTTCAGAGAGTAGCTTACTGATGCAGCCCTTGCCTGGCATATCTAAGGCCCTTGTTTCAACCCCCAGCACCAAAAAAACAAAATAAATAAATAAGTATGTAAGTAATATAACATAAATAATGAATACAAAATTAAAATAGAAAGCAAAAATAGGTTACCGTGTGAAGGACAAATGGACACACTTATGGTCTGCATGTTTCTGTCTCCTCAAACTTTATATGCTGAAATCCTAACCCCACAAGATGATGAGAGATGAGACCTTTGTGAAGAGATTGGGTCATAAGGGCAGGAGCCTCATTAGTATGGCCTTGACCACCTATTATGTGTGGACAGAGGAGAACAGTCATCACATATAAGGAAGAAAACCCTCACCAAATCTGCTGGTTCTTTGATCTTGGACTTCCTACCATCTAGAACTATGAGAAATAAACCTCTGTTATTTATAAGCTTCCCAGTTTCTGGTATTTTGTTAGAGCAGCCCAATCAACCAAGACAGGCACCAGTGGGCATTGCAGTGTTCTCTTGAATGTGGAATCAAACACTGTTTAAACCTAATCTCCTAACTTCATTGTCACACTACAGACAGTTCTTTCTACATGCTCTTACTTTCGCTTTTTTTTCTGAAGACAGTCCTATTTCCTTGTTGATAGAATTAGGATAAACCAGGAATAAAGTTTCCTCTATGCCAGTGCTTCTCAATCTTTAATATGCCTGGGGGTTACCTGGGGCACTAGTTAAAACGCAGATTCTGATTCACAAGTCTAGATAATAATTCTGCATTTCTAACAAGCTCCTAGGTAGAACTGACGGTTCTGGTCCCTGGACCACACCTTGAGTAGAATGATTTTATTTGCCTTAGTGTCAGAGAAACGCAGTTCTCTGTTTAACTGAAGAGAAAATGACTACCCTTGCCACTCATTGTAACTAAAGATGAAAACAGGTTAACTTCAGTTACTATGATTCACACAGCTCTGAGAAGAAATAAGTGGCAATGAATTAAATTAACACAACTTTTGCATTTCTGGTTTGATGACCTGAAGCAAAAAATAGTTCTATATAAGTATACTATTGTTATTAACACAGAGGGACAAAATTAATGCATATCTTACAAAAGTTTGGGAAGATTAAATGAGATATTGTGTTGAAGTCACTTGCACAGAGCATCTATTGTCGAATAGACATTATTCATTTAGTGCTGGTATTATTAGAAATATTATTAATCATCATTATCTCACTATCATCAAAATAGAATATTAAAGATCTGAAGGGGAATCCAATCCATTGTATTCATTATGCAGGTGAGGATATTGAAGCCCCAGAAATGGAAATGACATATCCATGATCACATAACAGATCAGTAGCAGAGCTAAGAGGTGACTCTGATCTTTTTAAACACAAGTAATTAATTCACTCATTCATTCACATAGAATTTGAGTGTCATCTATCTTTCAATTGCTGTGCCATGAATAGAAAATGAGACTAGAAGATACTGTCTTCAAGGAACATCCAGGAATTATTTTCCAGAGTCATTTAAATAATTATACACAAACTGCATTAATAAAGATAAAATCACTGTAATGGAGGAGAACCATAAATACAAATTCAAGATTTAATACAAAACTAAGAGAAACAGGCAGACAAAGTTGCTTTGGGCAGAAGGACCAGCAAGGGGGAAGGCAGTAGCTAGGGTGTAAGGTGGGCTGGAAACAGGTGCCCTAATGAGAAGGCTTATGTCAACACACAAGTGGATCAGTCATCGGTAGGCAGAAGTACTGAGCTAGCAACTAAAGAACCAGTCCTCGGGCAAGTTTTGTTTGCCATGTACAATGTTTTAAAATTTCTGAACTCACTGTCAACATTTAACAGTTGTAACATCTTCACCCATTCTAAGCTTTTTAGCTTCCCTGGGAAATGGAGGAGATCATAGCTTGCTGGGCCTGGTGACCACACAGCACAGCGCAGAACCAGCTGATAGCTGTCCCCCTTGTCAAGGGCTTGTCTGCTTTCCAGACTCCACCTCCTAACTATGTAGACCTGAGTCTCTAGGCCTTTGATATTCATGGCCACAACAGCTCATAGATTAGAAATTTTCTACCTTTTACATTCAAGAGCACTGAGTTGTTTTAAAACTTATGTTTTATTGTCCAACTGAAAGATTTTTCAGATACTATCTATATTCAGCAAGCACATCAACCACTAATACCAAGCACTTTAATTTTAGACATGAGGACCCCTGCAAGTTATTGATTAGAGTCCAAGAGGCCAAAGTCACCTGTATAAATTCCCTGGGCACAAGTTAGCTTTTATTATCAATGGCTAACAGCATGATGAAATATTATCATCAAATCCCCATCCATAAAACAAAATAAATTTCAAAATATTCAAAGAAAGTCAGTTGTTGATACACATTAATATTCAAATGTTTACATTAACACAAAAAAAGTAAAGAGAAAAGAAACCCATGAATAAAACTCATACTCAATAATGAGCACAGAAAATAAAAAGCTCCAAATGTGTAGTGATATGACAAAAATAGCTTTATAAAAAGATAGTTCTATATACTAAGTACTGAAACATTTTGAGAATGGTTAAAACCAAAGTCCTTCAAATATTTATATGACCATCCAAATCGTGAATGCAATTTCCCCAGCCTGTTCATCTTCACGAAATCATCAAGTTCCACTAATATGTGTAAAACCAGAAGGGAAATTTTACTGGTATCATTTTTTTGAATGTATGAAGTGTATGTATTTATGTATTTTGGAAGAGATGAAGCCCTTGGTGGGGCTTCATCTCATTCAAATCAGATTTCAGAGAAATAATATGAAAATATATCAATGGGATTATTTCTTATATTTGCTGGCATGAAAAAAATGAGGACACTATTTAGGCAACAGTATAATGGGTTTCTGAATCAAGGGGTCATGAAGAACTGTGAGCATTCTTTTGTGTATTTGGACTTGCTTTCCTAAGGGTGGAAAACTTGTCCAACACTTGCCATTAGTTCCATATATTTTAAAGGCCCTTTACCATCTGACATTTTGGGATTCGATTTTCGGATATGATTGTCATGGAAAAAGAGTTCAAACCCAAACAATCAGTGTGCATTATAAGGCAGTACACAGACCTCAACATCTATGTTTCTTACTTCATTAAGCTATAATTTACAAAGTATAAATTAATTGTGCATTTAACAGTACTATTTAAAGATTCTTAGTAAACTTGTGAGTTTTGTAACTATTGCTGTGACCCAATTTTGGAATATTTTTCTCACTCCAGTAAGATACTCCAGCCTAGTTACAGTTAGTGTCCATTCCCGTGCCCAGGCTAAGTTGCCACTGATCTTCTGTAAGTTCCACTGATTGGACTCTTCTGGCCATTTCTTATCACTTGACACATGTAACATGGCCATTTGTGTCTGACTTCTTTCCTGTGGCATGACATTTTTGAGGTTCATTCATTTGGTGTCATGTATCAGCGTTTTGCTTTTTGGTGTGGTATAAATAAACCATATATTATTTATATATTTATAAATTTATAAATATAAACACCATATATTATAAATACTGTATATTATTTATATATTTATAAAACCAAGCATCTACACTAATTTTTCATTTAATTCACAATACTTAAATATTCTGTTGGTTCCTCATAAAATGCTTTATATGTAGGAAATGGCAATTTAATATTTCTCTGTCTTTAGGGAAGAATATGAAACACAAATTCTTATCACATTTTACCTCTACATTGGCCAGGCCCTAGTGACTTTGCATTGTATAAACTAACAAATCCAACTAGTTACTAATTAACCAAGCATGGTATAATTGAATTGTGACCTCAAATTTCATTAAAATTTACAGAACAGAAATAGTGATTTGTTTTAGACACTGTCATACAGGCAGGACCACCAGCATGAGCCATGGGATGAGATTTGGAGAAAGAACTACAAATGTGAAAATCCATTAATAAAAAGAGCATGCTTTAAGATATATTCCATTTTTCTAGCAGAGGTCAGAAGGAGCTGTTTTGTTCAGGAAAGCTTTAATGCTTCATGAACACACAGAAAGCTAATCCCCTGCTAGTTAAAAATGCCAAGTTCATGCAATGGCAGAAAGAAATGTTATACCGCTTACAGATTTGTGAAAAGTGAATAGAAATAAATAAATAAATAAATAACCCAAGAGGAAATATTACAAAATATGTTGCTCTATATGCTAACAGATTATGGAAGAAGTTTCATTCTGTTTATAATCAAAATGCTGATATTGGCTGACATACACTCAGAATGTGTAAACAGAGAAGAGAGAAACAAGAGAAGGTGTGGAAGATTAAGCAGAGTATTGTATAATTTATGAACCACTGGAAAATGATAGGGTGGAACAGAAAACAACTGAGGCTCATTATATGTGCACTACATGGAAAATAGAAACCACCCAAGTAGCACTCAAATGTATTTTCATCATAAGCCCTATGTACTTAATTTGCAATTAAATATTTCCTCATAACCCTGTTTTATTAATTTAAAATGAGAAAACATTGTCTACACATTCTGCTCTTTCCATATATTCTTATTTCTTTCAGCGCAAAGGACACCCTGGAAAAAGGAAGTTGATGGCAAATTCTCAGTATTTCCTTGACATGATTGTCAATGAAGTCTCACCTCAGTGATTTCATTTTCTATGGACTAAGTCTAAGTTCTTAACATTTGTAAGTAGTAAAATTTCTGCTTCATTAAACAAAGTCCTAGGAATACAACAAATCTCTGTACCATAGGTCAGGGGCCCTATTTCTATCATGACACTGTCTGCTGAATTGCTGGAGGGAGAAATGGAGTCTCATGGATGGGAAATAATAGCATCATTTCATGAACTGGGAAATATTTTCTTAGCAGTTATTTGGCTTTGAGATGAGAGTTTCAATACTTAATTTCTAAAGATACAGAGACCCTTCTGTATTAGGGGGAAAGTAATTCAATTATCTAGAAAGTTCCTTCTTAAATTTGACTATTTTTATTCCAGATTCCTTTGCGTATAGCAAATGTTACTATGGGTTGCTGGTTTTCATTGAACCGCTCTAGAGTGTCTTGGTATTAAAATGTCTTAGTACATTTCTCAACATGGTCCAGCAAGACTTGGGAAATGAGCTCCTGACAGTGATAATATGTGTGCTCTTCCTAGAAGCTATTCCTTCACTAAAATACTTTAAAATTAAGTAATTCAACCAGTCATTCCACAAATGTGTATTGAACACTTACTGTGTTATGTGCCAGTCACTAAGATAAACACAGAGATGGATAGGGAATAAAGGAGAAAAAAAAAACTCATCAAGATCACACTCTAGGTGGAGTAAAACCAGCATGGTATGAGTAAAATATTAAAAAGTGAAAAGTGATAAGAGAAATAAATAAATTAGGTAAAGGAGATATAAAATAGAGGGCCAACTATGTGCCCTTTGACAGATGAATAAATAAAGAAAATGTGATATATACATAATGTAGTATTACTAAGCCATAAAGAAGGATCAAATTATATCATTTGCTGGTAAATAGATGGAATTGGAGAAATCATGCCAAGTGAAATGAGCCAATCCCCTAAAACCAAAGGCCAAGTATTGTCTCTGATATGCAGATGCTAACCCACAATGACAGGGGTGATGGGGGTGGGATAGGGAACAATAGAACTTCATTAGATGAGACAAAGAGGGATGAAAGGTGGGAGGAGGGATGGAAATAGGAAAGATAGTGGAATGAATTGCAAATAACTTTCCTATGATCATATATGAGTACACAACTACTATAATGCCACATCATGCTCAACCCCAAGAATGGGATCATATTTAGAATAAGTTATACTCCATGTATGTATAATATATCAAAATACATTCTGTCATGTATATCTGAAAAAAAAACTTAAAAATTTTTTAAAAATTAAATTTAAAAAAAATAAAATGTTGGGGTAAGATGAAACATTATGGACAAGTCCTACTCAGGACTTGAGTAGGAATTGGCTCAAGGATAAGGGAATTGGCTCTAAGTATCTGATGGAAAGCATTAAATCAAAACCACCATGTAAAGAAATGCTTTGAAGCAGAAATGTGAAAAACAAATTCAAATTCCTTGCATAACATAACCATATCTCACTCTCTAACTTTCTACCACCCTGGTTCAGCCACCACCGTATTGAAAAGCTGCAGACCACCTGATCCCTCAACTCAGATCATCCTGGTGTCCAGAGGGCACAGAAGAAGTACAGAGGCCAGATCAGACCCACAACAGAGGGGAACTGGCTTGATGGGATTATAATCAACAGGTGAAGATGGAACGAGACCCTCAGTTTGTTCACTTCCAAGATCAGTTTCTGAGATACACAACTTTGTACAGGATATTTGAAGCCCTGAGAATAGATGGATTATTTGGAGAATAAGTTTAGAAAGAAAATAGTCATCCTTGGACTTTGCCCTGGTGCACTCCAATAGGTAGATATCAGAGAGATAAAAAAGCATTAAAACATGACAAGGAACTATGGAAAATATAAAGCAAAGCCAGGCAATGGTCCAACACTGGAATCTAAAGAGAATACCCTAGACTCCATCTGCAGTTCTGACTTAAACCTCATTCACCCAGCCCAGTAGATTGAGTCCAGGGACACAGGGACACCTACCCCTTTTCCTCCAAACCAATATGGATTCCATTTTTGAACTCTTCCTCATTGTCCCAATTCAATCAATCACCTGCCCTTTCTAAATGAGTCCTTAGTGTTTCTCAAATCAATCCCCTTTTCCTCATTTCTCTGTTGTCATTTCAGTTCAGGATTCCCATCTAGGTCCAGGATAATTAAAAAGCCTCCCCACTTCACCAGGGCCTAAATTCCTGGAGACTCATCCTGTAAATCTGTCTTCCATATGATGATCAGAGTGATCTTTCTGAAGGGTAAATCTAACACAGGAGAAGCCCTTCAATCACCTCCCATTGCTTTCAAGATCAAGTCTAAACTCACATTCCTCCACAATCTGTATTCTCTCTTCTCCAGCCTCATGATTCCCCTTACTGATACCATAAACTCCATTTAACCCAGCTTTCGATTCCTTGGGAACATCAGTTCCAGCCTCAAGACTCTGCATAAACTAATCTCCTGGTATGGAACTCACCTACTTCTATTCAGATTTTAGATCTCAATTGAAGTATTATTTCCCCCAGGAATCCATGGCACCAGTACTTCATATCTGAGAATTTTGGGTCTCTTCTTGGCTTCTTATTTTGGCAATGTGCAAATTGAATTTTCACCATTTATTGATTCGTTTGCAGCCTCAGTATGCTGACAATTAGTGGTGTCTTTCTTGTTCATTGCATTTACTGTATTTCCTAAAACAGTGACACAAAAATTACATGTATTCAATAATTAGGAATAAAGGGGTAGAAGTCATCTCCCTTGGTCTTTTCCCTCAGCTGGATAACAGAACTTCTGGTCTCTTGCAAAATTCTCTTCTCTTTGTGTTTACCTGGGTAATTCAGAGTCCTAAAGATAGATTTCTTAAGGACACTCAAAAACATACTCCTACTAGGCACCAAGAGGACACTGCCTCTGTGTATCTCTCATCACAGATTGACATCTCGTCTCCATGGGCATGCTGCTTTGACTCCCCCAAGAACAGGCAATGGCAGGGGTGTTTTACAACTACCACCAGACCACACAGCTTTGTGTGACCAGCTAACAGAACCAAAACACTCACTCTACCATTCTGGGTTACAGGTCTCTGTAATAAGACCTGAGTCCTGAGTGGAAATATCTTCACCGTGTGTTTCTTCATCACCACTGGGTCTATCTAAAGTGTCTTTTTAATGTGGTTCATATTTTGTTCTTAGGACCCAAGATGGAGAAGAAACATCATACCAGTCTCTTCATTTCTATTCCTTTTGCTATTCAAAGGCTCTAGTTACTTAGAAACTAAATCTTGTGTCCACAAGTTTCCTGTTAGACCCAACAATCCCCATTTTAAGTGGACTAAACAGGACCCTGTAGATACAATGTGGAACTCAGGGTTAGAGAAAAAGAAGCCAAGAATAAGTGTTAACTTTTATTATTAAAACACATTTTAGATGCAAAGTATTTTAAAATATAAGAACAATGATCATACTCCTGTTGCCTAGAAAAGTTCCTACTGGAACTCAGCTCACCCATACCAGGTTCTTGGAAATATTTCTCCCAAGTCCTACAGGCACTAACTTATCCTCACGTACTTTCTTTTTGTGTTTCCCATGGCTCCTTATGTTGGAAGCCCTATTGGTTTCTATACTTGTTTTACCATTTAAAATAAATAAATACAAAATCTTGTTGATAGATCTATGAGAAAACATTTAGCATTTTTCTACTTTATTTTCACTACTTCTATTCTTATATATTGAACCAAGTAAAATTGTAGATTTTTGCCATTTTATATCAGTCTCCCCTCTTCCCATGGCAAGGCAATGTGGAGAAGCATATTGACAGCTTAACTAGTAATTATGTATCACAAAATATGATTTGTGCATGTGTGGATCTGGGCTTCTCTCATGCAAAGAAAGGGCTGTAAACTTGAACCACACCCCTGGTCCGTAAAGTATGATTTTTAACTAGTGTTTGGGGCTGCATGTCTCTTCTTTTATTAAAGTGTTCCTCTATCTCTTTGAATATTTGATTACTTAACTTCCTTCAAGAAAAATGTTTCTAAAAGCTTTCATGATTGCATTTACGTCAATAGAATCTTTGTTTTGCAAAGTTATTTTCTCATTTGCAGTACCATACAGTCAATGACTTTGTGTATATGCATATTGATGGTTTTCCTCCCATAAATAAACTCCTTTTTAAATCTTATTGCAACTAACTCAAAAAGAAGTATTCTTCTTACTTACTGTATTTGGATCCCACTACAAACTAGCAGAGTGCTAAGCAGAGAGTACGTGGCTAATGTCTTTGTGCTGATGGAAAAATTGAGGAATATAGAAAAATTCAAGGATCAATATGCAAATAACAATTATCATCTTTATTAAGCAAAGGACTACATTATTAAAAATCTACAGAACCTCTTCAGTACATGGTTGACTTCTCATACTTGCATGCAATCACTTTCCTTAAAATATTTATCACAGTATGCAAGTTAAAAAATAATTCCCAAATCTCTTCATGAGCAAATATAATTTGCAGAGAACCAGCTTGCTCATTATCATCATATTTCTTATTAGATACACTTTCTGATCATTTTAAAAAATCTTATCTTAGCTGTCCTGTTCAAAATTTTCCTAATCAATCTGATTTTCTTCAGTGGAAATTTTGACTACTATAAAATTCATAATAAATGGGTTATTTAAACTGAGGCTTAATGAATAAGCTGTGGTAGAGTATCAGCTTCTGAAGGCCATTCTTTTTACCCCAAATCTCTAAGACTATTAATTTGGAGGTAGAAGGTAAGTTCTTGATTTGCTCTAAAATGTTTCTGGAGTTGACAGAATGGCCCTCCACTGAGGAGTCTCCAGCATCTGCCAATCTTACACTTGGTCTCAAGAGCCCACTGAAGTGCTGGCTTAAAGCTTTGAACATAGTATTTATTTGCATAGCATGTTTTTAAATTGCACTTCAACTCTAAAGCTATATAATGCAAAGTCTCAACTGTAGGCTCTCATTGATATCACAGCTTCCTAATTTGCATATTTCCATTTGATGGGCTGTCATAGAAAACTTGAAGAGTCCCTTTCCATTTCAACCTATGGTTCCTCCTCAAACCTGGGCAAGGACTAACAGACATCTGATGCTTATTCACTTATGGGACAACCATTATTCTTTTTACTTTTCCATAACAAAATTGCTTGTGGTTGTTGTTTTTAACCTATACTGATTATTCACACCATTTGCATTTCAGGGTGATATGAAATTGTTTATTCTTCCAGGGTCTGTGACTATTTTGAGATTTCTTATAGTAAGCAAGCTTATGTGCACAAGATTTTCTGAATAGAGAAGACAGACATGATATATGGTAGCTCATCCATTTTCGTGGATGCCTCCATATGCCCTCCTGGATTAATAAGCAACAAGATAGTGGGCTACAATGTAGGAAAAAAATTAAATACTATTAAGATGCTATTTCAAGAAGCAGAAAATATGAACTATGTGTCCATTGTGTGCATAAAATTGAGTGTGTGTGTGCGCACATAAATATATGTATAAATTTGTTAATTGTTGGTGTTTTTAACATGTATTTTAATTACTTAATTCATCCCCTATCTCAGGATATGGACAAGAGACAAATCTTATTTTGTGATGCTCTAATATTACACTGTTTACTAGTATGTGACTTTGGTCCTTATTTCTAGAAATCCTGAGAAGAATTTTGCCTGAGAATTGCTGTTTCAGGGTTCTAAGTGTTCAGAATGCTTTCCTGATTGACTATGTCAGTGACACATAAAATCTGACCAGACTTGTATAGTCACACCAATGACAAAAGGCATTTAGACAGAAATTCTGATGCTGTGGCCCTGTCATGAGAGCTACTTGTGTTAGAAAATCAACTGCCCTCAATATGGGAATTTCCTGCTAGCCCAGCTTTGGGGTTTTGCCACTGATGTGCCCTTCCCTTAGAAAATAGCCTCATGGGCACTGCATATTTTTGAGTAAAGGGGATGCAACAGATGTGACTTATGATATGCATGCCAATATTAAATGTGAAGGCTAGTGGACCCTTAAATGCTTCCAAACGTGTTTGTTTTTATTTAACAGAACCTAGAAACTTTTGTACACTTGTAGAATCCAGTCTTCAAATTGGATGTTTTTTATGAAAGTAAATGGTAGCTGTTGCCACACCTGTCCCCACAACACAGTGATGTGCAATGTCATGTCTCCAGGAGGTCAGGGCAAGAAAGCCAGTGTCCCTTCATCAATAAGTTCTTTTCTACACTGCTGCTAAAAGATTCCCTTTTCTGTCCCCAATTCTTCCTTCCCTTGGCTGTTTCCAGTTCCTGACTCTTCTGTCTCTTGGCTTCCTGCTTTGCACGGGGGGGTCACTTCAAACCCCAATCTCGTTGCCGCCACATGGTTCTCAGGCTGAAGTAACAAGAAAGAAGAAATGGATGGCAGACCGACTAACTCCTAGGGAATGCTGTGACTTCCTTGTGTACCTTCAATTGACCCTTATGCTCCTGCAGTTGGAGTATTTCCAAAGCTTTCTATAGCAGATACCTTTTGATAGGTAGGTTCTGCCCCCATTTCTTCATATTGTGAGAACATTTCCCCTTTTTATCAGCTAGGGGGTTTTTGGCATTACTTCAAGAGACATAAGGATACCTCAGGAAGTGCAGCACAGCCAGGAGGAAACTTCTGGCCTTGAGCTTTCAGAATCCTAGGCCTCAGAGGACTGAGATAAAATGCAAAGCAGGCATAACACAATCAGAACACACCCCAGAGTAAGAGGGAAAAGGGGAGAAGTGGAGGATGCTAAGAGTAAATGGATATAGATTCCAGAAAAAGGGCATCTATGGTGGATTGAATAAGTATCCTCCCAAGGCCCCTGTGTTAAAGGCCTATTCCTCAGCAGCACCACTGGGGAGTGGTGGGACCTTTAAAGGTGGAGTCTAGCAGGAAACCTTTAGGTCATTGGCTGGTATAACCTTGAAGGAGATAATGGGACCCCAAGCCCAACCTCTTTCTTTTGCTCCTGGGCCCTTGATTTGAATGGTTCTGCTCTACCAGGTGCTCCCCATCACTTCCACCTGTCACTCACATCGGAAGACTTAAAGCCATGGGTCTGCCTGATCATGTATGTGAACTCACAAAACTCTGAGGCAAAGTAAACTTTATATTATTAAGAATTGATTCTCTTAGGTATTTGTTACCACCACATGCCCTCCCTCATCTGTGGAGTATGCCCTAGGAGAACAGAGAGTTTGTAAGATCAGAAATCAGAGGAAACCTGTGTTTTGCTTCCCAGGTAGACAACCAAGTGGACTGACATAGAATGACAAGAGACAGGGAGACTTTGAGCAGCACTGCCTTCCACTGTCTGGTGTGATGAAAAGATCCACACTGACATGGCTAAGATCCAGAAGAACCCTTGTGGGTGAACCAGCAGCTGACTCAGCCTGGACAATGATGCCGGGACTGGGGCAGTGCCACACTTATGGCAGTCCTCACAGGAAGAAGTCCCTGCCTGCAGCCCTGACAATCCTACCGCCACCGCGCATGAGCCTGTGCCACCCCATAGGTCTGTGCAGACTCCTGGGAACTTGTAACTGGCCCATGGGGGAAGGTAGAGGAAAACCAGATTCCACTGAGTCTAAACTCACATAACAGCTCAGATTAAAAATTAAGCTCGGGCTGGGGATATAGCTCAGTTGGTAGAGTGCTTGCCTTGCATGCACAAGGCCCTGGGTTTAATCCCCAGCACCACAAAAAAAAAAAAAAAAAAAGAAATAAAATAAAATTAAGCTAGGCTCTTGAGGAATCAAATAATATTATGTTGACTACTCATTTAGGGAGCTAGGGAGTTTAACTTACAGTTCATATCAACAGAGTGTTTTAGTGTTTTATTTTTGTTTTGTTTTGTTTTTGTTTTGTTTTGTTTTTTGCATACTAGGGATCAAACAGAGGGCCTCACAATGTTCTTCCACTGAGCTACATCTCCAGCCTGAGAATGTATTATAAAAAATCACATTTCTATAGAATATACAGTGCCATTTAGATGATATATACACATGAGAAATGAAATGGAGAAGAAAGACATAAAAGTAAGTTGTTGGCCACATGCCATGAGTAATACAGTCTGCTGTTGACCAATATGTAGTATTCACATGAATGCTGCATAATAAATAATAATATCCCCATTTCACAGACCAGAGAACCAAGACATAAGGAGGTCAAACCACTTCTCAGAGTAATGATCAAGTGACAGAATCAAGATTTACTGCTCTGCTCATATGTATTCAGAGATCCTTAAGTCCTCTTTTATTTCCCACTTGACAAAGACAGGTTAATTGGAATACCCAGATAATGGAAAGATATTAAAAAGCACACACACGCTAGATTTTTCTCCTGAATCATGAAGAAAACTGCCCACGTTTTCCACTTATCTTTAACTTTAAATGTAGACATAAAAGATATTGATATTTAACTTAAAATATTTCTCCATTATCATACTAAAAATCAGTTAAGTGGATCATTAATCTTGCCTTTGAAAACTGACCACAAATTTTTGATTTGAAACATATTAATAGGATTAAATAATGGACAGAACAGTTAAAAACATAAAGTAAAACAATCACAGAGAAGGTTCCCAACATATATATTAATTATTAAGTAGTGTGTCACGAGAGAATTTAAATGGACTTTAAAGCACAGAAGAGGAATGTGGAACCTAGAATTTTATTCTTTGGATTTTATTTTGCTGGTGCTTTTTAAATCGTAGACTCCTATAATGAACATATATCTGGTCATTTGCACGAAGATGATGTGTATTTTTTTCTGCGCTGATAAATTCTAGTTAACAATTAATAACATAACTGGTAATACTGAAGGAACTGGAAATCTTAAAAATCACTGACACTTTGAAAATCTTGTTTACCAGAATTAGTGTTAGATCTAATGGAAACAAATTTGTTATTTACATTATCCAGAGGTGACGCGTAACAACATGCAATTGTGAGTCAAGTAAGAAAAATTGTTACTTTAATCCAAAACATTCTACAAATCAATCAACACAACAAATTATCAGTGTGATAATATATTCAACACATTTGACATTTACATTAATTGGAGGTAATGAAGAAAATATTTTTTGTTGTTTGTTGGATGAAGTTAAATGGGCTGGAAATGCATATGAATAAAACATCATTATTCCTCTCACCGTACACCTGTTCAAATTTCTATTGACAATTTGATATTTTTATTAGGGCCCAAATGGAAAGACGACAAGCACAAATGACATTTTTTTTTTTTTACACTCAGAGGATAAAAGTAAACAAGCTCTCTTTTTTGCCCAGCTCTCTTAAACCCCGGCACTATGACAAGTGCTTAACTAGCCCCCAAACACTGCCACTTAGTCATGACTTCTGGTTTTATAAATTATTTACAGTTTGCTAGGTATGAGGCTGGTGGAAAATGCCTTTCTTAGCTGCTTGATTGACAATATAATTATACTGTGTTTTTGTTTTAAGCACTGTTATGCAGAATTGTAATGCCATAAAAAGTAAATAGGAATTTTATGAGCTTTTAACTTTGACAAGGTCATGCTGAAGCGTACCAAAGAGATGTCATGAAAAGCCATAGCCATTATTAGCGTGTCCTATAAGTGCCATTGCACCTCGAAGCTCCGTTTGGATTAAAGCGTGTGTTCACCACCATCCACCTCGGTAGAGGAAGTGTGGTGGTGATGACTCGCAAGCAGCACTCACATTTCGTCTTTTAAAGTTCCTTTTCTCCCCCTTAATTGAAGTCTGGTAACAGGTTGAGCTTCATAAATATAACAAGGTGAGACACATAAACCATAGGAGTTGTTTTAGGCTTGCTTTTATTTTTGATCAGATCTTATATCTGAGAGGGCCTATTCTCTTCTTTTCCCATTTGTTCATTTTTGATGATTTTTCTAATTGTCAAACATGCTGAGGTGCTGGAGGTGATGGTGGCAGCGATGTTGAATACCATCGGTCATTGTTATAATGTGAGGGTCCCTAGAGCTGTGGCTATCAGCCTGGAGCTCTCACATGATGCCTCAAATTTGCTTCAGAATAAATGCCGACTCTTTTAAAAACTGCAATGGGATCTTTAAAATAAATAGAACAGATGGGGTTTTAAGGTCTTTCCCAAAAGGCCCATATACCATGCCAAAATCACTTTATCTGCCTTGGCAGGAAGCAAGTGCTGCCTCAACCCAGTTGGGATTTGAACCTGTGTTTCTAGCTGATCATGAATCCAAAAGTTGTTCTTCATGTACAATGGGGCCTGGAGGTTAGCTTGGATGTGATCTTTCCTTTTACAAATTCATCTACTTTTTCCTAGTGTACTTCTCAGCAATTTTGGCTTTATCTTGCTTTAATCTCCTAATGATGTCCCAAATCTTTGGAATCAGCTTCCATTTCAAGGCACCCACAAGATGAGTACAGTAATATTTGTCTTTCGCTTCCTGTTCTCGCTTTGGTACCGTGACAACATATTTTTTCATTTCCTTCAAGCCATTTATTCTTTGTGCTCAGCCTCCATGACTGCTATAAGAAAATGAGAAAGGAGCACTGTGTGATGATGGTGGCATTGGCAGGGCACAAATGTCACTTCAGACTTTCTTGTCAACCTGTATTCCACGTGCTGCCCATCTTGGCTGAGAATGAGTGATCGCTCAGCGGTAATTCTTTCGATCCATCATTTAGGAATAAATTGGTCTGAATAATGACCTATTCCATCTTTTCCCTTTCAGAATATATATTACAAGATGCCTAGAAAAATACTATTTCAACTCAATTGTAATGCACCACCACCGTGAATGCAAGGCAGAAGTCTTGAAGTCTTGGGTCTCTTAAAAGTGTGACATGGCTCTGAGTCAGACGCAAGTTTTTGACAATTGTCTGGGTCCATTTGCTTTCAAAATTTTTCTGGAAAGTCAAAGTGTGTAGTAATTGTAGATATACCATTGTCAGTTGCTGTATGTTTCTGTTTCAAAATGGAAGATGTAGTAGTAAAAAACAATCTGATAATCTGATTACTTGTGAAGCTAAATTTTCTTCTCAGACACTTTAGGGATTGATTTAAGGTCTTCTTTATCTCTGAACTATAAAGAGGGGAGATGAATTGCTACCTTCTCCCATATGATACTGGTAGAAGTTTTCAAATCTCACCTGCTATTACTAATTTGTCTTAGAGGATGTTTACAAAGAGGTTCTTCAGGTATCATGGCAAAATTCCCAAAGATGGATGAGATTCCTACCTCTGTGGTTGTACCTTCTCCAGGAGCTGTGGAGGTATCCATTCTTAGACACTCCCTTAGATATCAGAACAGGCTTAATGTTCCTGCTTCATATAAATCTGTGTGTGTGTATCTGAGGATCTATCTATAATTACATGTATATATGAGTACATATACACATATATATACCATGTCTCTTGTAGTTATATACTTGTGTGTGTGTATATATATGTTTCAAATTTACCACTATATAATTATGATTAATGTACTATTAAAATTGATTTTAATAAGTAATAATTTCTAAATAGTTATTTTAAATATACCTTTAGTATAAAAATATGTTTAAATATTTCTTATTTTTAAGGAGAGGGGCAGATCTATGATATTAGTCCTCACTCTTTCCTTGCATGTAAGGTGGAAGATTTATCTATGGAACAATACATCTATCTGTATGATACTTAAATTATTTAATTTCTACCTACCAAATATATGTATAAAAATCCCTGCCATAGTTTTATACATAATCAAATAGTTTAAATACACGTGAAATATGGACAACTTTGTGCTAGTTCATAACTGTACAGTTGTAATATGATTTCTTCAGTAAGAAACATCAGTTTTTCTCCATGTTCCTTTTTTGTAGAATGGGTACTAAGGATTTAACCCACAGGCCCTTTACCATTGAGCCACATTCCCAGCCCTTTTTAATTTTTATTTTAATACAAGGTTTCACTAACTTGCTTAGGTCCCCATTGAGTTGCCAAGGTGGGCCTTGAACTTGTGATTCTCCTGTTTCCACAGGCTCCTCTAAAGCCTCTGGAATTATAAGTAGGAACTATTGCACTCAGCCTGCATATTTTTTTTTTTTTTTTTTTTTTTTTTTTTAGTACAAGGGATTGAACTCAAGGGTACTCGGCCACTGAGTCACATCAGGGTCCTATTTTGCATTTTATTTAGAGAGAGGGTCTCACTGAGTTGCTTAGCATCTCATCGTTGCTGAGGCTGGCTTTGAACTTGCAATTCTCCTGTCTCAGCCTCCCTAAGTGCTGGGAGCATTACAGTCATGCGCCACGGGGCCAGCTGTGCATGTCTTCTGGTTTGTTTTTGGTACCGGGGATTGAACTCAAGGGCACTCGATCACTGAGCCACATCCCTAGCCTTATTTTGTATATTACATAGAGACAGGGCGTCACTGAGTTGCTTAGTACCTCGCCGTTGCTGAAGCTGGCATTGAACTCAGGATTCTCCTGTCTCAGCCTACCAAAGTGCTGGGAATTCAGGCGTGCACCACTGAGCCTGGCTTGTGCATGTCTTTTTAATCATTACACATAAACTCATTTTATCAAGGAAATTATTAACTGGTTTATTTAAATGTAACAAAGATTATGGAAAACAAGTCAAAAGTCACTTTTTACATGAGTTAAATATTGTTTTTCTGTATGCTAGATTATGTCTCCAAGTCCTTGTATGATTTCTTGCCAAGGGGTTTTGACTAATTCAAAGTTGTTTTCAAAAAACTGAAGTAACTACAACTGGATATATTATAATGTCATTGAAGAACTCTTCAAAGTCAAATGCATTCTGTATACCTTTTGTATCTGAACACTTTTTCTCAGGTCAACTCTGTGATAGCTGAAATATCCTCACTTGAAGAAAATCTTAGCTTAATTGACATGTATTTATTGAACACCTCCTTGGCTAGCTCTTTACATGAATACAACAGAGAAAAATACATCTAATGCCTTCCTTAAGAAGTTGTAGTACCATACCACAAACTGCAATGAGCACTCCAATCTTCTAATGAAGATTTTATAATCTAATCTTCTAATTTAGTATATTGAATAAATCCTGATGTGTTTCACTAAGGTTAGGAGAGAGTTTTCCCAATTTTTTTGCATGTCAGAATCACTTGCTACTCTTGGAGATACACAAGACATCTCCTTCAGAGATTGGGGACAAATCCTAGGTACAGATATTTTTAGCAAACATGCCAAGTAATTCTTTTCTGCAACAAAATTCAGAACTTACTAATCCCAAATGAAATCTTAAATGTACTTCTCTTCTTCTTTAAATACCAGAAATATTCTGGAATCCAATATATTCTATAAACATTAAGTTCATTATAGAACTTACTGGAATTATAAAAAGGAAGGTAAACAGAGCCTATTATAATCTCTCATTGTCACCCATTTATTGTTATTAACTCTAACGACCCCTACCTTAACTTTCAGAAGCTTTATCAGTAAAGTTTTAAAAGAAATTCATTAAATCATATAGCCTAGAAGTGATACAATGGCAAAACTGATTTCACTATGGCTTAATCAAGATGTTCACACCATCTTTGGATGTTGTGTTCCTCCATGAAAAATTCTTGTGTTCACGATGGTTGTCTCATATGATCAGCAGTGAATACATTGGTTTCACAAATTGTATTCTTTTTTTTTTTAGTACTGGGGATTGAACTCAGGGGTACTCGACCACTGAGCCACATCCCCAGCCCTATTTTGTGTGTTTTTTTTGTTTGTTTTTATGTAGAGACAAGGTCTCACTGAGTTGCTTAGCACCTCGCCATTGCTGAGGCTGGCTGTGAACTTGGAATTCTCCTGTCTCAGCCTCCCAAAAGTGCTGGGATTGCAAGCATGCGCCACTACGTCCGGCTCACTTATTGTATTCTTAAACCAGAACATGCAGGAAAAAAAAAAAAAAGACATCTTTCATTTCCCAAATTGACTAAAATTTCTCTGCTTCATTTTGAGAAGACTAGCTGAGATGATGTGCCCATTGTAAAACCAAAGTCTGAATAAGCACAGTGGAAATCTGCTGGTCAGCGAAGGCCAGTCAGGGTCTACCTGGAGTCAGAGTCAGCCTCCAGCAGACTGGAAATTCATGCTGAATAGAGCAGTGTGGAAGGAGATTTGGGATACAATCCCAAAGTCCAATATGGAAGAAAATGGTATGACTTAGAAACATAAATCATTTCACTGAGTAATCATTTTCCTGAGTTAATTTCTTGCTGAGATGTTTCCTTTGGAATAATTTTCCTCAAATCTCATGAATCCAGAAAAAAATTATCATTAACTGAAAACAAAAACCAAATATGATGTTCCAATTCTTCCGCATCATAGAAGCTGTGGGCCATTTAATTTGGCAGGGAAGTGGGTAGTAAATGCTATTACATTTACTTCCAGGGCACATACACAATCACGGTCTACTTGTCTTATAACCCAGAGTGCAGGTAACAACGTTATTAATTTTGTAAAAGTGAGCATGAGGTGCATAGGAAAGCATGGAGCTTAATGTGGGTTCCATATTAACACAGGATGTGATCTCAAGTTAAAGGAAAGGATAGTGAGACCCCAGCTAGGAGTGGTTGAGGATAAACTGCACAGAGGTGAATCATTTGAAGTTGAAGAACAGCATGTCAGGAGCAATCAATGAATTTCACTTTGCTGCCATTGGCTTCTGCCAGAAAAGAACAATGGGAAGTCTCTAGAGTGTTTTGGGTGGGAAAATGCAGGCAACCCCATGGGTCAGCTTGCTTGTGGCCAGGAGTACTACCAAACAGAACTGTGGTATATATAAAACTACTCAGAGGACTGGAGAAAACACTGCATCTAAGTTCTGCTTAAGAAAAAGACAAAAAAATTCCCTAACAAAGAGAGAGTCCAGGCTGTGTGGATCACTCCAGGATTTTACTTAAGATATAAACTCCTCTAAGCACAATGGCTAAAGGCTTGGGTTTTCAGGTGCCTGGCATTAAACCTGA
>CM053405.1:132269789-132367793 GCA_028644305.1 Xerus rutilus | reverse complement strand
TTATAATATTGCTCCTTGATTCTTATAATCATTTTAGATTTAAGATCTAGTTTGTTTGATATTAGTGTAGCCATTCCTGAACTCTTTTGGTTACTATTTGAGTCAAATGTTGCTTTCTATAATTTCAGTTTCATTCTACATGTGTGGCTGAATCTAAAGTGAATCTCTCCTAGACAGCATATATTTGGATCACTTTAAAAAACCTATTCTGCCAAACTGTCTTTTGATTGGAGAGTTTAATCCATTCACATTTAAAGTAATTACTAAAGAGGAAAGACTTCTGTTATTTTGCTACATTTTTCTTATATGCCTTATAGCTTCATTGTCCCTCATTTCCTGCATTACTGTCTTCTTTTGTGTATGGATGATGTTCTTTGTAGTGAGATATTTAAATTCCCTTCTCATTTTCTTTTGTGTATATTCTTTAGCTACTGTCATTGTGGTTACCATGGGGATTTCATTTAACATCCAAAAGTTGTAACACTCTAGCTTGAATTTATAAGAGCTTAACTTAAACAACATATAAAAACTCTGGTCTTTTAATAACTCTGTCTCTAGTCTTTTCAGTTGTTGGTGTCACATAATTACATCTTTATACTCTGTGTCCAAAAACATGTATTAAGTATTTTTAAAAATACATTGGTCCCCTTAAATTCTATAGAAAACAAAACAGAGTTAAAACCCATGGTACCACAGTGTTAGCTTTTACTCCAATCCTTTAAAAATAAATCATAGATTTTAAATCACATAGAAAACCAAAGGTGGAGATACAAAGCATTGCTAAATCATGCTAGTGTTACAACTACATATGGATTTACTTTTACTGTGATCTTTATTTCTTCCTAAGGCTTTGAATTACTATCTAGTGTCCTTTCAGTGCAACCTGCAGGACTTCTCTGGCATTTCTATCAGGGCAGGGTCTAGTGGTAAAAATGTCCCCCAGCTCTTTTTTTATGTATAAATGTGCTAATTTCTTTCTACTCTTAAAGAACAGTTTTGTGAGATATAAAATTTTTGATTCACAGATATTTATTTTTTATTTTTTTAGCACTTCAAATATATTTGATAAGAAATCTGCTGATAATCTTATTGAACCACTCCTTGAATGTGAGTTATTATTATTATTGTTGTTATTTTTACTGTTTTCAAAAAACTTTCTTCCTGTTTAGTTTTCCATAGTTTGATTATGATGTGTGGCTAATCTGTGTTCATACTGCTTGGGTTTGGTTAGCTTTATGAATGTTATTATTCTTGAAATCAAATTTTGGAAGTGTCATTGACTACTTCTTCAAATAGTCTCTTATCCTTTTTTTCTCTCTACTTTCTGAAACTGCCAGGAAGTGTAAGGTGTTCATGTAATGGTGTCCCATGGGTCACTTTGGGTCTGTTTTTCCTTTTTCTTTGTCAGACTTGGCGTCTTCCATGGTCATATCTCCCAATTCACTGATTCTTTCTTCTGTCTGCTCACTCAAATTGATGTTGAATTAGTTTCATAAAATCTTCATTTTGTTTTTTGTATTTCTCAGCTTCAGAATTTCTTGTTCTTTCATTTCCAGGTTTCCTCTTCTTTTGTTAATGGTTCCATTTTTCTCATACATCATTTCTCATCTTTCTTCATGTCCTCCTGGAGCACCTTCTAGTCAGTGGTTTCAAGTTTTCATCTAGTAGACTCACCCTCACATCATTCTCAGGAGTTTCTGTTGGTTTATTTCACTGCTTTGAATCAGTCATAATATCCTGTGCCTTTGTATGTCTTGTGATGTTTTTCATATAAACTGGACATTTTAAACTAACAATGTGATAACTGAAAAATGGATTCTTCCCTTTTCCTTGTGTTTACTCTTCTTTTAATTTTCATTTAGTTTATTGTAATTTTGTTTTAGGCTTTCTGTGTGTTGAACATCAGTTTGAGATGTGAACTCAAGTTCCTCTTGGGTACTTTCTGAGCTTATACCTGTAGTTACTTTTCATTTTTCCATATATGCCATTGATTTTGAGTATCTAATCTTCAAAATCTGCCTTCTAAAACATGTAAAGAATCACTAGATTTTTAAATTCTTTAAATTCTCTAAAATTAATTTCCATCAGTGAGCAAGTGGAGTGCAGCAATGTCTGCACTTCTTTGAACAGAAACAGTAATTGATAATCAGAGCACAGATTTCTAAAACATGGAACACCAGGTCCTTGTTGCCTGTCCTGACCCCAGCAAGCTATCTGTAAGCTATGAAGGTGGGTTATGGGTAATCGGGTAGTTGTAACTGTGCTACAAGCTGACATTGACTAACATTAACTTCAATTCATTATTCAAGCTTTCTCCTGGAAGTTGAATGCCTTCAATAGATTCCAGAGTTCCAAAACATTTATGACAGATAGATTCTGCCAATGGAATCGTGTAGGTGGGAGCCAGATTCTGCCATCTTCTCACAGTCCTTCCATCCATGCTGTCTTAACTACTGGATAAAATAACTTAGTACTTAGAGATTGTATTTTGAATAATTAAGTGAAGAATGCAAATTATTACGTACAAAAATTCTAACCGTTAATAAGTCATTATTTCCTCTACAGTACACAGTGACTTTTTACTGAGGTATAATTTACACAGTGCATGTACAGATCTTCATAATACAATTCATTTTAAACAAATCTATTCACTCAGTAACCTACTCACCTACCAAGACAGAATTCTCCACATCCAGAAAGGTCTGCCATGCCTCTGCAGAGAGCTCCCTCTCTCAAAGCAACCAATCTCTAGATTTCTATCGCTACTGAATTGCTTGCTTTTTCTCAACTCCATAGAACTGGATCAACAGAATACACAGCCTGCCCCATCTGGATTCTTTTCTTCAACATAATATCTTTAATTTTAACCCATTGCTATAGCCCCAATGGACCATGTGGTGCAGGTTTGGTCCCCAGTTTGTGATGCTATGGGAGGAGGTGGAACCTTAGGATGGAGAGTCCAATACTAAGAAGTTATATCATCTGGGCATGCCTTTGAAGAGACCCATGCCATTTCCTACTTCTTTTACTTCCTTGTCTCATGAGCTGAAGTTTTCTTCACCATGCCCTCCTGCCATGATGGTCCATCTCAGGCCCAAAGCAATAAGAGCCACAGTAATGGACTCAAACCTCTGAAACCATTTCAAACTGTGAACCAAATTGATCTATTTATCTCCATTATTTTGTCATGATGGTGCATTAGTTTTTCCTTTTTATAACCCAAGCCGTACTCCACTATGTACATGTACTATATTTAATTCATCCTATTCTTGTTATACAACAGATAGAGGGACTGTTTCCAGGTAGGAGCTCTTCTGCATAAAGCTGCTATGAAAATTCTTGCTCAAAGCTTTTGTGGACATGTGTTTTCATTTTGAATGAATACCTGTAAGCACGATGCAACTTGAATCTAATTTGAACACAGACCCAAAGAATGGTTTGCTCAAGGGCCGTGGCTATTTCAATATTCAAGCTGAAGAAATTTTTACATTATTTTCTAAGTATCTGCACCCTATATTGATGATAGCTTCTTCTGCCAAAGGGGGATTTATCCTGTTAAAGAACATCAGTATAAGCTTTACCAGGTTACTGCTTTCCTTCCCCTGAGCTCACTCCACATGGCTGCAAACAATAGGAAAATGCCAAAAGTCATGCCCAATATACTGTATGGGTAACACACTCCAGATATAAGCAGAGGATAGAGTTGATTAAAATGTATCTTTGGGCAAGGGTGGAAATATGTGTGTTTTGTGTCTGTGTATAATTTCCCCTTTATTTATTCCTAATGGTTTTGAAATTTAATGGATTAATGGAAATTAAAACAAGAGAACCAATTTGATGCTCTTATATGAATACCATTATTGAATTTCAGTCTATAAAACACAATACCAGAAATTACCCATGGAAAAAAATAGTACCAGCACTCTTATTCCTATTTTGGTTTAGAAAATAGGGAAAAAAATTTCAAGCAGACTTTCCGCTTGACTGTTTTATTTAGAAACCTTTGAGACAGGCTATGGTGTAGCTCATTAGCAATCCTGAAAACTGCTTCCTCAGCCTCACTTTCCATGTCAGGTGACTGATGGTATAGCTCTGGAGTTGAGGACATTATTTTAGTTTCCAGCATTTTTCATGTTAAACACTAAGCTAACTTACTTAAAATGTCAGATATATTACTTATACACCTTTTTTCCACTTCATGAGATGAAGTGTCGTCATTCTGTGCATGAACATATTCACAAGTGATATGACTTCATTTCCAAAGTTTCTAACTAAACTGGGCTTGATATTCTTGCTTGTGGTTTTGCTGTTAGTGAAGAGTGGAAGAAAAACATACGACATCTGCTGTCAGGTAGGGTTTCCTCATTGTGAAGTCAGTGCAGTTTCTGTTCTAGTCAATGTTTATGCAACCCAAGGAGTGTTTTAGTAAATGTCCAAACTAAGCCAGGAGAGCAACCTGGGAGATGATGATAATGAACTCATGACATCATTGGTTAAACAGAGGAGTGGAGAAAAGAGACAATGGTCCAATTGCTTACTATATTAAAATACTTTCCTGTACAGAAATGACCCATGAATCAACCTGCCCCCTACCAATGGTTACAGGCAGAATATAAAATAGTACCCTTGCCCTTGAGGTGTTAGAAACTGGTCTATCAACAGGAAACCAGAATCTAATTTTTAAGCAGTTTTACAGTGGCTGTCAGCAAACACCAAACATTGGATAATTCATTTTAGTAATTTCTAACCCCTTGTTATTTGTAAATGAACAAACACCAACACCAGATTCAACTTTGTTTCTTTGGCCTCTGCACTTTACACTCCAAGACTGGGCCAACTGATATTCACACCTATGGTTCAGTCCCACGTCATACCTGAGCTGGTCTTGATGGAAAGAGAGTCACATGAGAAGGCCAGCAACACCAGCAAGTAGGGATCAATCCAAATCTTAACCCTTATGACAGTGACTCAGGCTCGTACTTAACTTCTTTTTGGAAAAATCACATCTAAAACAAAGCCTCTACAGAAAACCTGACCCTTGTTTGCTTCCGTTAATTTCTTACTGCTGTATCCCACTGTAACAAAACAGTCTTTGTGGGAACTTGGAAGGCAAAAGGAAACCTGGACACAGACTCTGTTCCTGTCACGAGAAGGGAATCACCTTGCCATTACAGTTTAAGACGGATAAGCTATTGGCTTGTGGTTTTGTCAAATTTTCAGGAATTCTGTGTACTTACTAAATACAGCCATCACTAAAAATTCAACTGTGTAAACTTACAATGAAATTAATTATATGAAAAGCAAAGGTAATGAATTCTCAAATCTCAACACTTCTGTTTTATTTTCTGAGCACAGCCAGGATAATTTTCTATAAAATTACCACAAATTCTGGAGTTCAGAAGTCTGAGGTCAACTTGTTTCTGTGCTCTCTCCGAGGGCTTAAGAGAAGAAACATTCTTTGCTTCTTCTAAGTTTTGTTGTTTGCAGGTAATCCTCAGCACCTGAGCTTGTGGCAAAGACTATTAAAAAGCTTTGAAACAGGCTGTGGTGTGACTCGTTAGCAATCCTGAAAACTGTTCCTCCACAGCCCTATCTCCACATCAGGAGCTTGACAACATAGCTCTGAGGCTAAGGATATTATTTTACTTTCCAGCACTTCTCATGTTAAACTCAAAGCTAACTTAAAATGTCAGATAATGGTTGCATACTTTTTCTACTCCCTGAGAAGAAGCATCATCATTGTGTGCATCAACATATTCACAGGTCACAGAACTCCACCTCTAAAGCTTCTGACTAAATTGGGCTTAGCATCCACAGTTGTAGAGAGAGGGAATAAAGAGGACCCTGGAAGATATGGACACAACCCCAGTGACTCACTTCCACCAGCCATGCCGCACCTGCCTATAGTGACCACCAATTACTCCATTCAAACTAGGATGGATTGCTTAGGTTAGAGCTCTCAAAAGCTAATCATTTCACATCTGAACATTCCTATATTAACACAGGAACTTCATGAGCACACTATATATCCAAAGCATAACAGAGTATAATGGACAAAATGTTAATAATGAACACACATTTCAAAGCTTGTCACATATATAGCTGGGACATTATCAACAGTACAAACAAAATTAAAGAAATATTTTTTATATAACTGCTTAGTTATTTGATTTAGCAAACAAGTTGGAATTATTTTTACTCATTAATGCAAGTAAAAGTCAGAATCCATGTCTGTCAGAACCACCACTCTAACTGATCATTTGCAACCAGTAAGTTGGCTACAGATACTAGAGTTTGATGAGTATCAAGAAGACATTCAGGAATTAAATTGGCCATATGGAATTTACAATAAGGAGTACTGCATATTTTATTATTATTTGTTTCTTGATGATCACACAATATGATATTCATATAAAACTTATGTATGCATATATATGCATAATCTTTCTGAAGATTTGGTTGTTAAACATTGTCAGGATATTGCAGTCCAAACATTTACCTAAGGGTTTGTAAATATTCCTGAAAATAGAAGTATATATATCAGGCTCTGATAGGATGGTGATGTAAATCAAAAACATAAAAAGAAAGCAGAGTAGCACAAATTTTTACCACTTCCTACAATTGACCAGAACTATACCCTCCAAGACATTCCACCAGCATTAATGTACATGATGAGAAAACAAACCCCAAAAAATGTTCCAACAAATAAATCTGTATCACTGTTATCACTCTGATGATACCATTTCAGACTTGCCCCTCTCTGTGATCTCTCTTTGCAAATTTATGTAAAATACAAATTCTAAGAAAAGTGAAAAAGTTGCAAGGACCCTCTAGTCACACCTGAATGTCTGACATTGCTGGCACGTGACAACTCACACCTGTCTTGCTACCTTCATGAGGACCAGCCAGCCTGTGACACAGGGATCTCGTTCTCTGTGATAAATTTATATGTTTAGCAAAAGCTTCACTTTTCCATCTACAAAATAAAAAGGTGTAAGTGTACCTCTGCAATATATTAGGTAATTAAAGGAAGAAGAACATACCAAGTACTGCTCACTTAATAAGTACCCTATAAATGCATGCTACAGCCATCACTACCACAATTCCTGTTAGTAATAATATAATTCTTCATTTTTCCTGGTGACCTCAATTTTCTGAGAATGTCGGAAGTCTGTGTCAGTCTCCACAAGTTGATATAAATGACATCTCTAAAACAAAATATAAGTAATTCAATTGTGCCTTCCTCTCCCCCCCAAAGTCATTCTAATAAGGAAGCAAGAGGGCTGGTCCTTGTAGGCCTAAAATACCTCATGATAGAAACTGTATCAGTCTCAGATGATTGTATCCATGCATGCAGGCACCTGCTCTGTCTCATGTCAATAGATAGAAATGCATGTTGAATTCCATCTAATGGAGATCACTGCATGTAAAATCAAGCCATCAGCAAAGAAGTGGTTATGGCATGATCATTTTTACATTGTGTGACATGTTCCTGTAGTACTGTCAACAAACATAAACTTTCATCTCCACAAAGAGTTTCTGTAAACTGCATGTCACACTAATGCTTTTATTTTGCATGGTTCTTTTCCCCAGAGAAATTTCTTTTACCTTTATTTCTTTATCACAATGGTAATTCATTTGTGATAGATATGCTGACAAATCTATTCAGTTTCTTTATGTTATTTTACAGCCATTGATTACTTCAACATATTTCAGTTCTGTCTTTTTTCCTTTTTAAAATAAATACTGTTCCTATCGCCTGTGCAGATAGCTTTGAATATGTATTCAGGTTCAAGGGGAGGTACATGCCCCATGTACTAGGCTTGCAGTGATTAATTTAAATTTGGTAGCTTGACTTTGGATACCAGATTGAAATCTTTCCCTCACCACCAAAAATGTCCTTCAGAATTTAAAATTTATCAGCATCAATGTAACGTGGTTTTAAAGACCAATATAGCCTATCTCTATACATAATAACTGAGAAAAATATTGAGACACCAATGGAGTTTCAATTTAAATATTATGTCAGATTAGACCAATCTTCAAATGGGAAGGAGGTTCTGATATCACACTACATGGTTGAATAACATGCTATCTACACTATTCTCTTTATACATATTCTTTATTTTCATCCTAAAGACACTGCTAACATGTTCCTTGTGGCCACATTACAGTTTAGCATTCATCTCGATTTCTGATTAATTTATGAACATCCTTCTTTCTGCCACTTGACTCCCTATGGGCATTCATAGTCTAACCTATCAATGCTTAGCTCCCTTTTCTGCTTAATGGGGCTCATGATTAGTAGAAAGACAGGATACATTAAGAATAACCTACTTCCAACAATGGGTCTATCTCTTGCTATCAGCTTTCAGGACAAGGATCTTGCTTACCTAAGACTACACAGTTTCAGGCACGTAATTTGTACAAAACTCGTATTTGTTGAATGACAACGTTCATGCAGTCTCCCAAAGATGGTGGTTTTTACTCTTCTCTCTTACATTCTATCATGATAATTAAGAGACTATTCTTAAGGTCAACTTAGCTTCTCCTTCACTAAGCATACTCACTCTTGTTTTTTTTTTTTTTTTCTTTTTCTGATAGAGGTTCATTTTGTGCTCAAGTGTGAACTAATCCATCGTAAAATCCAGGATATTTCATTCATAGGCAACTATTTTTAAAATGAAAAAAAATAAAATTTTTATTTAGGACATCACTTTACTAAGACTTTAAAATATGTCTTTTATTTAAAAATGTTTTTATTTAATATACCAAGACTTTATGCTCAGCACATGTCAAATAGATAATAGTGAAATTTTTAAACAGCCTTTGTTTTATGCACATATTAAGCAAGGTTTGCTGAAAACAGGCAAAAAACAAATATGAATTTTATAGTAAGACTCACAAGTAAATTTTTTGAAATTTTCTTGATTTGACCATCCTTCCTTTGCTAGGTTTAAATTGATGATTATTTGTCATCTACTGTGAACTTGATATCAACTTGTAAGAAAAGTGATAGGCTATTACCTTTATAATTTTAGGACCCTGAAAGATGGCCATGTTTTCATGATTCAAAAATAAAATAGTTTATTGATCTCAACTATTCTGAGATGTTTTTGATAGTCACGTCCTGACAATTTGTTGATACACTTCTTTTCTATGCATTAGAAATCTTGGTTCAAAACTAGAAAATGTCACAAGAGAAGGCAATGAGCCACAATAGCCAACTGTACCAATGCCCTTTCTGTGACTAAAGAAATATAGTGCTATAGCATGACATGACTTCTAGCATGAACCCTAGTTATTTCTAGGTTTAACATTATCATTTCATTTTCCATGTGTGGCAACATGGGCACAAAAAACCCAAAAAATCACTAATATCTTTTCATTATTCTGTTTTATCTTTTAATGCTGACTTCCCTTGAGTAACCACCATTTACTAAGATAGAAATATTACAAAACAGGTTGCTCATCCTATTTTGGCCTGAATTCAGCAAAGTTGCACATTATTTACCAAATCAAGACATAGGCAACCCTTTACAATAGTGTAAGACAACATCGTATTTGTTAGTCTTTAATGTCCTGTAACTCTACCGTAACTAATGGAGATTCACTTCTCGGAAACTGAGTGGGGAAGAATTCCTGTAGTGTGTGCCGTTTCCAGACAATGTTCTCTTAATTTTTTAATGCAACTATTATTGTGATTTATAATCACATTGAAGGTTCTCTGTAATCTTTCTCAGGATATGTTCATTGTTATTAGTGAAATTCTGAATGCCTTAGAAGGGATGTTTCATGAAACTGTTTAATAATGAAACACTTTTTTCTGAAAAAAGGTACAACCCTCATTTTTTTAATAGATGAGATGTACGCCTACAAATTTTAAAGAGCTTCCTATATCCAAAAACACTATCTCAGAGAGGTGTTAAATTTGAAGATAGATTTTCATCACTTGCCTTAAGAAGAAATGCAAGGGATCTATATAGTTTTATAGGTAATAATTACATACTGTTTCATACATTGGAGAATTCGTATTCCTGTCTCTTATGTGATTTAAAGACACTGGTAAATTGTTCAGGTTCTTCCTTTTATAACTATAATAAGATTAAAACTTCTTTCTAATTAATAAATTCTAATTAGGTACAGCACTTGGAAATGTGTTTTCCATAACCATCATACTAGCTGGACTTTACAATGAGTAGGAGCTCTGTGGCCAAAAGCAGTGATATTTTATTAATAGGAAAAATAAGTTCAAACTACATTGGAGCTCCTGCATTACAAAATATTTTAAACAGAAAATCTAGCAGAAGGACAATCTCTATTGGACTCTGTCTATAGGGTATATTATTTAAGATATTGGAAGGAGCTTCCTCTGATTACGTCTCCATCTTATAGCAAGCATCTTGAGAATAGTGGATTAGCAAAGCTCCAGCCTATGAATTATATATGCCTCTTCATAGTTTACCAGCACAATTATTGTAAGCAGAATTTCAATAAATTCATCCTCTTACTTTCCTCCAAATTCTTCAATAGCAGGTTTTAGTAACAGTCAAGTTTTAAACATTGTTTTCCATGGAATCAAAAGTTAAAGAGAAAAAAAAATTCTAGTGAAAAGAAGTACATTCAGTCAAGTTGAAGTTAGTATTAAACTTTTATTTCTGTTTATTTTTAAATAGGTACAAGAGGTAGAAATTTTAAGAAGTTTGACCAGATATTAGAATTTGTCACTCATTAATAAATTTTTATGCCTACAAAAGCAAGTTTAAGAATAACACAAAAGTCAACAAATTTGGTGGGGAGACTACTGAATTACTTGTAGAAAAATGAAGTAGAGAAATCAAACAAGATGGTTGCATTGAGCATGGATTTACCAGAATTTAAAAAGTGGGTCAATAAATCTATAAATTAATCAAGCCATAACATCAATTATTAGAAAGCTTCTCAGACTCTAGATTTATATGTATTCTGTTACAAGAGTGTAAAATAGGGTGAAAACTTATAGATAAGTGTTTCATGCTAGAAACATCAGACATTGTAATAATTGGAAATAATTTCTAATTTTAAGAAGTCAGCAATATAGTCATTCATTGCAGCTGAGTGGAAAACACCAGCACACTTCTTGTATCCACATTCCAACAAAATGCCAAGTTAACAAAGCAAAATACTTCTATAGGAGATGAAAATTATCTCAGAATGTAAGACACAAAAATACCAGTATATATCAGTGAGTTATGTTTGTTTCTTTAGGATGGAATGAACACTATTCAGGGAATTTTGAAAATAAAGATGAAAGGAATGAGGAGGAAAGAAGAAAAGAAGGAATGTATCAACATGAACCACAGTGAACATTACAAGCTTCCAAGGTTTTGTTTTTGTTAATCAATTTTCTAGGAGATTTGTAGCTTTACAGGAGGATCCCTATTTCCACTTGCTAATTTGTGAGGGAACAAAAAAAAATCAGCCACTATCTCTATTTTTAAATATATTTTACAATGATATTTAATTCAGAAGCTCTGTAAACATTTAGGAAACTGTCATTCCTGCAAAGTATTATTTAAATGTCCTTATGCATTAAGATGTCAATTTTCAGGTTTGTCACACTAATTTCTAACATTAAAATGTCTTTTAAACCTGGGTGCCATTGTGCATGCCTGTAATCTCTGCACTTTGAGAGGTTGAGATAGGATACTCTAGAGTTCAAAGCCAGCCTCAGCAACATCAAGGCACTAAGCAACTCAGTGAGATCCTGTCTCTAAATAAAACACGAAGTAGGGCTGGGGATGTGGCTAAGTGGTCGAGTACCCCTGAGTTCAACTCCCAGTACCAAAAAAAAAAAAAATATGTCCTTTATAAAATCTCTCTCCTTTCTGTCCCCAGAAGTTTCTGAATTATGATTGTAGACACACTTACTGTTTGCACCAGGTTAATTGCCTGTGGTGGCTATGTCTCCTTTTGGTGTTCCATGCTACACAATTTATAATATACTACATAATTTACAATCTGGCTGGATTGTTTTGTTGTATAGGGAAATGCAAATGGAACATATTTCATTATCTTAGCTCCTAGCTGAATACTGTGGAGATTGAAGTGGGTCTATATGGACAAGCCTCCCATCACGCTAGCTATGAAAAAGACAGAGTCCACATGCTTTTAGCTAGATCAGACAAACGATTCTGCCAAAATTCACCAATATAAAATGCCTTGGCTATGTACAGATATATTCATATACAGAGTCTACTTCCACTCCTGGCAAAACTGGTCCGTTTTAGACATAAGAGATTAAGAACTTCAATCATTGCTTGAAAGACAGAATAAGAAACTCTATCTTTAAAATGTCACCAGCTAAAATATTTAGGTCTAGCATTCATTTCTGTAATTCCTGAGGCTTCAAAATCTCTCTTGTATAACAGTGGTCTTAAGATTTACATTTTCCTCGTGTGTCCTATGGTTTCCCTCTCAACAAACACCACAGGCAGAAAGAGCCACTGGTGGCTTCTGGCATGTGGTCATGACTTGTTGCATGCCTGGTTTGCCTTACATCATAAATTAGTTCCTCCATCTACAGGTCCCTTCAGCAGATGTGATGGTCATATGTGAGGCATCCCTCCAGAGCTCATGTGGGAGACAATGCAAGAAGATTCTGAGGAGAAGTGATTAGATTGTGAGAGTTGTAACCTAATTAGTGGACTAATCCCCTTGTGGGGATTAAGTAGGTAGTAACTATAGGTAGGTAGGAGGGGTGGAGGAGGTAGGTCACTGGGGGTGTGCTTTTAGAGGCTGTATTTTGTCCCTGATGAACCAAGCTCTACCTCTGCTTCCTGGTTGTCATGTCTTGAGCTGTATTTCTCCTCCACATACTTACGCCAGGATATTTTGCCTCACTGGGGGCCCAGAGCAATGGAGGTGGCCTTCTGTGGACTGAGACCTCTGAAACCATGAGTGCCAAATAAACTTGTGCCCCATTAATTGATCTTATCAAGTCTTTGGGTCACAGTGATGAAAATGCTGATACAACAACAGAGATTCAAACCTTTCTGCAAATCTTATCACGTGTGATGCTGGCCACTCACCTACATTCTGCATATGTGTAATTGTTAGCTTAGAAAAGGCAGCTATGGACTTTGTAATTGATGTGATAAGGAGAAAAAAAATACATATATCGTCTTAAAAACTGCTTCCAACAGTCATTATAGAATGAGCTCACAGAGCTAGAGGGAAACAAGAAAAGCAATAGCAGAATAGCATTGCTTAGACACAGATGAGACTCTCCAGGGCTGATAGTGAGAAGAGGCAAGACATGTTTACCTGGGTCCAAAAAGGGTCCAAAGAGAAAAGCACCTGTCTGTGTTTCTTTTGCAGAAGAAAAGGTAGATAAAAGAACAAAAGGGGCAAAGAGGAGTCTCAAAGAGAGAAAGGACAAGAGGACAGAGGACAAGAGCAACTTCTGTGGTGGAGGGGACAAGGGAAAACCTCCTGATGGTAGTGATAAAGCTTTGGGAAAACTCCAAAGTCTAATAACAAATAATACTTTTTGAGATGAAGTGCCTAATATGCTATCATTGCTGTAACAATGAACGTTTTTTGTAAGTGTGTTGTGTTGTGAATGTTCAGAAAGGAGACACATTTTGTGTCTGTTTTGCCCTGATAAAAATCAGTCACTTCCTGAAGACACATGGTGAAAACCTAGATTCCATCAGAGATTGTAAGAAATCTCACTAAAAACTGGTATTTCACAGATTAGGGAATTGTAGTTGGGATCATATCAATGTTTTCTGGAATTCAGAGGATAGGTGGTATCTGAAAGAGTCTCAATTGGCATCTGTATGATGTGTACAACTCACTGCCCCTGGAGTCTATGCAGATGAGTGAAAGAGGCCTGAAGAAGATATTAAAGATGATGAGCACTGGGGAATCTGGAGACGCCTACCATTTCCAAAGATGTCTGCTGCTCCTAAGTGTCATGGTATTGAAACCATCTGAAAAGGTGTGTTTAATGTTGTAAAAATTACTATTTATACCAAGAGAAGCTCCAAGTTTATTATTTATGTAAGAAATCTCTCAAACATAAAAAGTCTGTGGGCCAGAATGATATGGTGTCTACCACTTTGCAAAACCTGCCATACATATTAGCTGAAGATTTTTTTTCTTTTTTTTCTATTTATTACTTTTGGTATTGGGGATTTAACCCAGAAATTATTAACCATTGAGCCATGTCCTAGTCATTTTTGATTTCTTTTATTTTTTATTTTGAGACAGAGTATAGCTAAGTTGCTCAGGCTGGCTTTGAACTTACAATACTCATGCCTCAGCCTCCTGAGCTGCAGTCGAAGTTTTATTGTTCTATAAAACTAATGAAAATGGAGCCAGGCACGGTGGAGCAAGCCTGTAATCCCAGCACTTAGGGAGGCTGAGACAGGAGAATTGCAAGTTCAAAGCCAGCCTCAGCAATGGCGAGGTGCTAAGCAACTCACTGAGACCCTGTCTCTACATAAAACACACAATAGGACTGGGGATGTGGCTCAGTGGTCAAGTGCCCCTGAGTTCCATCCCCAGTACACCCCCCCCAAAAAAAAACAACAAAAATAGTATTTAAGTCAATTTTTTTTTCTTAACACAAACCCAAAATATTTCAGTTTCCCCCCTCTTAAGATAGGGTCTCCTTCAACCATCCAACACTCAGTTCCATTTATCACATTCCTATTTCAGGACACACATGGCAAAACTTGACAAAGTCAGAGACAACATTCTCCGCACTGTGAATAAAACTCTTTTCAAAGACACCAAGCAGTCATCTTTTAGTGTAGGTTCCCATAAACTACTTGCTGCCATTCCAAACATACCCTTCTGGGTTAACCTCTACTGTGTGGTTATAACTTGTAATAAAAGAGCCCTGAAAAGACAGACCTCTGCTGATTGGTCACCCTGCACATCTAAAGCTTCCAGTACTCTGAAGGAGAAAGAAGAAATTGGAGGTGGTCTAGCACAGATGAATTTCTCTATGTGGTTACTATGATAGGGTGACTAACCACCATTTCCACATCTATTGACAATCCTCATAATAATGAAGATAATGCAGCACACAAAGCATCACTAATTTCACTCATTCTCAATCAGCTGGTGAAATGAAACAGCAAAGCTCAGACCCACTTTTGTAAATATATAGATCCTTAGAAAAAAACTTATGAAACATTATTTTTAATCAAGAAATATTTCAGAAACATAGAAAAACAGAAATATTGCTATACCAGATACCCTGCACCCATCAGCAAGATGTAACAAATACTACCATATTGCCACCCTCGTTCTTTCTTCAAACAGATTTTTAGAGAAAAGCCCAAAATGTAAAAGTGCTTGTATAACTAAATTTTTTGAAGCTGAAAAAAGTTCCATGCTTTGTTTCAGAATTTTAGATTTTGTGTAATTGCTATTGTCCCAAACTTTTAGGGCTCTAATAAGTAGTAAACTGGTCAGATTTGATAAGGCATGGACTATGAAAAACAGATATTTAACACTATTTTGAATGTCATTGGAATTTAAATTTTCTGCTGCTGTAGGTAATGTTTATATCCCCACTCCTTAGACTCATTTGTTGAAACCTAGTCCCCAAGGTGATGATAGTACTGGAGGCAGAGTTTTGTCCCTGAGAGGGTGGGGGGGTGTTTAATTTGGTTATGAGGACAGAGCCCACAGAAAAGGGATTAGTGCCCTTATAATCAAGGTCCTAGAGCATGTCCTTGTCCCATCAGCTCCATGCCAAGACCCAGTGAAAGACTCGAACTAAATAAATTTCATGAAAGGCTTCAGACCCTCCAGAAAGACTAGTTGGCCCAAGTTTAGATCCCAGGAAAAGCCACACATTGCTCAAGGCTAAAGCCACTCTCGGACCACCCTCAGAGCAGCCAATCAAAGGTTAAAAATTTTACACCTGGCATTCCTGAGGTCTGAGTCAGGGTCTAGGAGACTATAGATAGTTACTTCATACAAACTAGCCCATCACTCACTGCTTGCCCAAGCCCCACGTGGGCCCTTTAAACTCACCTGTAGTTGGTCATTTTGAAAAGATTCTCTAAGGTCATGATTGGGTCCTGCCAAATGTAATGAACACCCCCCAGATTCTGAACGGTCAATACTGTCACCATAGGTGCTGTATAATTGTATTTGGTGCTTGTGTAATGATGCGATGCGTACATCACGTCCACTACCACCACCTGTCCCCTCCACCTATAAAAACCTGCTCAGCCATTGTTCAGGGCCACACCTCCCTACCCGCTGTGTCCGTGAAGGTGTGCAAGGTGTGCGGTCCCTGCTCGAGCTTGAAATAAAGAACCCTTTTGTGATTGCATCAGGATCAGACTCCTGGTGGTCTCTGGTGGTCTTGTGAGCTTGGGCATTACACCAGCAAGGGGGAGCACCCTCTGTGAAGAGGAGGGACCTCCACAAACATAGTATCTGCCAGCACCTTGGCAGCCTCCAGAACTGTGAGGAACAGTTTTCTCTTGCTTCTACGCTACCCAGTTTCTGGAATTTTGTGAGAGTGTCATGAACAGACTTACATACTGCACAAATTTAAATTCTATTCAAGCAGGAAAAATGTGCTTACTACAGAAACATGTGTTCTTACATTCCTCCTGCCTCCTCTTCCTTGCTTCCTTCAATTCTCTTGTCCTTCTTTTTCCCCGTTTTTTTCTCTTTTCTCCCCCTTTCCTTTTAAAGGACTTCTTTGTTATTCTTATTACACATAAAAATGCTATATATTTTAACTTTGTTGTTTTTGATATTCAGAGTAACTTCAGGAAACTTCCCCAAAGTCTTTGTCTTAATGCAATTTGCAGATGGAGCGTCCTCTCTCACACACTCAGAAGGTGCTCGTGGAAATGCAAAATCATGTCATAATACCATGTCTTCCCATTTCACGATTGGCTATTATACAAATATTTCATTGTTTCACAAATTCTAACACACTTAAACTTCACAGAAAAGCAGTAACCAAGCAATGTTAAAAGTAGAAACACACAATGTATCAACTCCAAAGTAGAATCCTTTGCACTTCAACCTAAATATGGGTCACATTCAGAAGCATGTAGCTGCTACTACCCCGTGATTTTAAGTAATGCCTTTGCCATAAAGGATTTAAAATAACAAAAACTACATAGAGACATGAGACTCACAATTATCAAACAGGAATTCACCCCAAGCATCTCTCTGGCCACTTTGGCCATGATCCACTTCAACAGTATGAAGCAATGTGGTGGTTGGCATGCAGAAAACAGAGTTTCAAAATGTCAGGGACAAGTGGTTTATTTCTGTGCAGTACAGCTAGAGCAAACATTCCATTTCCCCCTGAAAGATGCAATGTCTTTGATTTATCTGAGACACAAGCCTCCGAGAATTCCTGAATAAGTTTCACACAATATATTCCAAACACTTCAAAAGTAAGAGATGAATTTGATAGGACTCACCCTGACCTCCTTTCTGATACCTTCTGTTTTCATTCACTCGTCATTTCTAAAGAGAGAAAAGACAAAAAGCAGTTATATAATTTAATCCAGTTATGTAACTTAATCCAGAATACGATTCAAATTAGCTGCTGAATGGTGGCTTTGCTTTTTTCCCTTAATCTCTGACAAGTTGTTGAAAATTGTTCTAATGTTTGCTATCATTAACCATCCATTTTACCAGTTGTAGACCAAAGTAGACCAGGGACACATCTGTTCAGGGAACCTAGATTGCTCCCTTTTTCTTCAGAACCCATCTGTCTTTAGATTTTGAGTTAAACATGGTATTTGGATCTATATTTCATTTTGGGAATTTAAAAAACTCTTTGACTACATTGGGAAGGAACAGGCGAATCAATTTTCTCTTTCTTATGATTTTTCTTAGGTCAATTCTCCCCCTCCTCCATTTACTCTTTTTTCCTTAATTGTCTCATCTCTAAATGTGTCTACCTTAATTTAGAAGAAACAATCAGGCAGCCAAATTCAATATGTACTACACAAAATGGATACTGGGGATTTCACACATTGAACATATATTCTGATCTTGCAAAATGAAAGGAAGGGGAGGGGTGTAAAGGAGAAAGAGCTCAGAGTTCTCAGATCACAGTGAGTTAATTTTAAAAGAATCTGTGCATGTGTGAGTGGGAAATGGCTTCTATTTGTCTGACATACTTTTCAAAAGTTATAAATCAGAAAAAGTGTTTGATACCTAATGCAGTTTCATAGAACTCTGAAAAATAAGTAAAGATTGCAGCTTGTTAACAACTGGAGACTCACAATTTTTCTAATTGCAATTTTATTTAAGTCAGAGCTGAGCACCCTCGTGGGGTTCCTGCTGCTATTAGAATAGCAGGTTAATGCTGGCAAAGACACCTAACTCTTCAGACATGGAACAAAACAGACAATAAAACAGCAGTAAAACAAGTGGTCACATCTACTTTCTTCTATCTGAGCTGACAGAGAAAATGATGTATGCTGTACCCACAAACGTGCTCACGACAAAAACGCATTTATATGAAATAGTAGATCACGAAGCAATTAGACTTTTCATTTATAGCAGCTTGTTACCAGTGTGGTACCAACAACCCTTAGTAATTAAAGGTGTCATTTCATCCCCAGACCTTTGGTGAGGAAAGTGAGAATTCACCTCCTGTTTCTTGGGAATTTCAGTTTTCTAATTATTTTGAAATGGAGGGTGAATAGCTTAGTCACCTTCCCACCCAGTGTGACAGAAGTAGACTGTCTTGAAAACAGCTATGAGAACGAGGCATCCCCTCCAGACCTTGTGGTAATATGCTTTCATTTTTATACCCCTTACAATCCCGGCCCACGATCTTCTAAGAGGACCTAACTCAGAATCTTCAGCGGGTATTATCTCACAATGATACCCAGAAGCCCAATTGGGCCCAGGACAAAAATATCCAGTGATGGGGTTAAAACAGATTTCTAATGCTTCCAGTCTTTCAGTACTTATATTTTATAAACTGAGGGTATAGTGTGTTTCCAGTGAACTCGAATTGCTCAGCTCTGCTCAGAGGATCCTCAGGGTAAAACAGGTGGGGAAAGAGTCATCCTAACAAAATAGAAAATGTCATAATATTTTTAAATTCAACTAAAAACAACAAACTAATAATTATTCTTTAAAGGATTATTGCACATTTCTGATAAATTGTGCATCCTAGTGACCCAGAGGTTAATAAAGACCTGCTGGGTAGCTCCAGTGACCATTGAGGGAACCACCAATCTGCCCGCAGGTGTCATGGCATGAGGAAATTCCTCTCTCTTTCCTCCTTGTGCCTTTTTCTTTCTAGGCTCAGTGTGACTGGTTGCCAAAACTGACCAGTGTAGAGACCTTTCTAGGCTTGCTACAGAACTGCTGTAGGGTACCCATCTGGTGCAACAACTTTTTTTGAGCCTAATCATGAAGATTTATTTTTTCAATCAGCCACATAATCAAAGGAGTGCTTAATATCTTAAGCTGTCATTGTGGAGAGACAAAGCAGCATTCTACAAAAGAATCATCACTAAAGCAATGGAGGTCCATCTGCCTAATTATCCAGTGAGGAAGATCGCCTTTAGTAAGCGCAATTCGAAAACTGTTTTGGGTTCTTCAAAGTTGCTGTATTCCCACCATTTTCCCTTGAAAATAATGAAAGAGAAGACACAATAATAGCACGTTAGAGTAGATGGCATGAAGCAAGGGCTCCAGGCAAGCTTTGTGTTCCCTCCTGTGAAAAGTATCACCATTTATTATCACTCATTAAAATTTAATTTTATATGGCATCTTTAAAAGGTCATTTTTTAAATTGGAATCTTGTAGGCAACATTACTGACTGGTTAACTACTGTGAAAAAACAAATCTTCACAGATTTATTGTTTTAAGCTATTATTAAGGAGGCACCTTATAAAAACACAACAAAATATTTCCCTCTTCTAAAGCAAGATTGCTCGCCTTTCTAAGTAATTTAATTTTCACAATAGCGTTGGTTGATTTTTGTACTAGAAGCACCTTGGAAACCTAATTAGAAGTGGAAAATCATTAGCATGCAAAGGGTTTAAACCTATAGCTTAACTATGACAAGTTAAACCAAGGCTAAGATGGTGAAATACAAATAACACTATGATAAAAAGTGGGGAAGCTAAGCTTGTATCTTCTCTTTGTCTCCACTGCAATCAAACTGTACTTCTACAGAATCTCATTTTATTATAGACCATGATTGCACTGACTTCTGATCTAAAATGGTTTCATGTCGCTGTACAGTTGTAATAAATATTAATGCTTATAATATCAATATAAAATAAGCCCTTTATTCTCCAAAAGGAACAAGAAAAAAATTTTAAACACCAAGAATTCCAAGGACTTTATCTACATTTTATTATTTAACCCTATAAGAACACACTGGGATGTTGAGCTGGTTTTTGAATCAAGCCAACTGATGTTTAGGGAAAATAACTCACAGGATGTCAACCCAGATCTCTGTGACTACAGAGGAATGTCTACAGCCTGGGCTCACTCCTCAAGAAAGTGTGTCCACCTGCATAACAGTTGGAGTGAGTCAACTTTTTCTGTAAACAGAGGAATAGTGTTTTTTACTATGGAGGAGATATAGCCTCTGAGGCAAAAACTCAGTTGTGACTTTTCAGCCCAAAAGGAGATGGAGAGCAAAGGCCAAGCATTGGGCCAGCTGTGTAAAGGTAAACTTTACTTACAAAAATGGACAACAGCCCAGATTTGCTCAAAAAGCCACAGTTTGCCCTGGAGTAGAGAATAAGTCATGTGAATCATAAACCTTATTTGTACAACATTGCATAACCCAATTCCTGAGGAGGGGATGATTAAACCATGGTGATGTTAAACATGACACTAGCTAATACCTAGATGGAGTGTGTTATATGCTAGTCACTCTGCACAGAATAACGCATTTACTTCACATAATATCTCTGTTAGTTACTATTTTTATTCATTGTAGGAGATAAGGGAATTGAGGTATGAATAATTAATTTGTCAAGATAACCCAGCAAGTAAGTGGGGGGATTGAGGACTTAAATTATAAAAGTGCATAATACACAGTAGGATCTCAATAAATAATGGATTAATTAATTAAATGAATGACTGAATGAATCAGTATAGTCAGCCCTGAATATTTTAAAACAAAATTATATCTCTCGGTCATTAAAGAAGTATCTCTCTTCCAAATGATCTAGGTTTACATAGCTCAAGGCAAATTTAAAAAGAAAAAAATAGGGGAGTCAAATGAAGGAAAACATTAATCTAGTACTGAACATATATTCCTCCATTTGAAATCATTAAATTGGTGTTTTGGTGTTCTTTTTTTGGTACTAGGGATTGAACTCAGGGGCACTCAACAACTGAGCCACACCCCCAAGCATATTTTGTATTTTAATTAGAGACAGGGTCTCACCAAGTTGCTGAGCGCCTCGTCATTTCTGAGGTTGGTTTTGAACTCATGATGCTCCTGCCTCAGCCTCTGGAGCTGCTGGGATTGAAGGCATGTGCCACCACACCCAGCTTAAATTGGTTTTCTTATCTGATAAAGTACTGCATTTTAGATAAGGAGGTTGGAATTTTGAGATTTAACTGGCAATCCCATGTTCAGCAAGAAGGAACAGAAAGAAAAAGGGAAGGAAAAAAGGAAAGAAGAAAGACAGGAGAGTAATAAAGGAAGATAGGAATTAAGGAGAATGAGATACAATAAAAACTGAAAGCAAAGCTTTTTAATCAACAGGCATTTCCCAAAAGGTTAACATCTATTTGGTACTGAGCCATGTCTCCCCCATACATGGATTTTAAAAAGAAAGCAAACCAATCAAGGCTGATCAATTCATAAGGCTTACAGTACATAAGGAGACAACATAAAATAAACATCATATAAAAATGGGATTACAAATCACAGTATGTGCCACAAAGAAATACATAAATGCTCTGAGGGCCTATCAATGGAATTTAATTTAGAATGAGGGTTGAGGAGGGTCTCCTTGAAGAAAGGATATTTAAATGGAGAATTGCAGGTAAATAGGAATTATCAAGATGAAGAGCAGAAAGAATAGCATTTCGAGCAGATAACTAACAGCAGAAGAAAATATACAGAGAAAAGAATGTGAAGGACTTAAAAAATGTCATTATGGTGTATTGCCCTGAAATGGGAGAAGAATGGCACAGAATCACAATGGCCAGGTGGGACACTTCAGCTGGATTTGTTAGTCATATTAAGATTTGCACAGGTTGTTTTCTTTTGTTTTCCCATATTTTCTTGCAAGTTGGATAAGAAACTACTTAAAAGTTTCAGGCAAAGAAAAAAATATATAGATACATGTGTATACACACGCACACACATTCATATATGAATTGCAGCGAGTTGGCTGAGTTTGAGGCTAATGCCATTAAGTAGCTAAAGGGAGCACGTGCAAACACAGATTCAGAGGATGTTTTGATACTCCAGAAGACAGATGATCATGCATAAGATTGAGGGATGAGTGGGGAACCTGTGGTTGAATAGAGAGCTTAGAGATGAATTTCGGGAAGCATATGTGGATTAGATACAAATAGTGGTAGAAAAAAATGTTAGGTATTAGTAGAGTGGGAAGTGGAAATTCAAGAGTAAGATTGTGAACACTTTAAGTTTCAAATACCCAAAAGACATTCAAGTAGAGGTGTCAAGGATGCAGGCTATCCACAAGCCTCTCTCTCAGAATAACAGCATGAAGGAGTGATAGGAAATGGCAAATGATACCATTTGGTTGATATTAAATCATAGTTGTAGAAGATCTCTTGGGCAAAAAAGGAGAAAATGGAGGAAAAAGAACGGGAAGATAGTTAATGGGTACAGAAGTGCCATTGAATACGGACAAATTTTATCAGTATTCTACAACACAAAGTTAACTAGGGTTGGCAACAATTACTCAAAATTTTCAAAATAGCTAGTAGGATTTTGAATCTTACACATACAAAGACATAATACATATCTGAGGTGATAGATATTTCAATTACCCTCATCTGATCATTACACATTGCAAACCATATGCAAATGCCTCACTGTATCTCATCAATGTGCACACTTACTATGTATCTCTTAAAAACAATACGTATATATCAAAATTAGAGAAAAGAGTGGCTGCATAAAGCTACAAAGGAAAATAAAAGGGAAATGTGTAAATATAACAAGAAGATAAGATTTAAGAAAGGAAGCAAGCAATGCTGTTCATTTGGGTTGGTATGGACAAGAAGAAAATCTGAAATACAAATAACCAATCACTTACTTTGCAGATTCTCTGGGAGGCCTGGGAGTTTGTCCCACATAAGAATATAAGCATAGTACCGATTGCACACTCTCCCTTTCTCCCCTATTTATGGGTGCAGTCAATTAAGCTTAGCATCATTACACAGTGGTAGTAGAGTTGTTGCAGTATCCATCCTGTGGGGCTGGCCACACATAGAGTCATTTTCCAACTGTCAGGGCAAACGATTCAGTCTCTGGAGTGATTACACTCCTTGGAATGTTTGTGTAAAATCTCTTTCTATACAGAGAAGGAACTATTACAAGAAGCACTATCAGTGAATAAAGAAAAACTGTTTCCTTTTGCATTCTTAATACAAATGTAACTAAGCTACCAAATAAATCAGCAGAGCATAAAGATTCCATAGGAATTATTTTCTTGGATTAAAATTGATTGTGAGGGTCCAGATCTGTATTGCTATTTTCTTTCTCATTTTACCTAATTTTATGAAGTCCTCCAATTTACCTTTTATTATTTTATTTAACAAAAACTTTGAAGGTACTTATTATATATCAGGGATGAGAATATGAAATAAGACAGCCATGCCCCAACTTTTCAAGTTCTAGTGATGGAGACACACTTTGTATTTATTTTGTAGTATTCTTTGAAGTTCATGATTATTTGGAACTCACAGAAAGCTTGAGGGGAAGGAAGGGTAAGTACTCAATCTTACTTTAAAGGTCAATTTCAATGACTATGAGGAAACAAAACTGAAAATTGTATCATAGCACAGTGGTTGCCAAAGTGTGGTCCCTCAACCAGTGTTGACTATATATTAGAGACACAAAAACGCCAGCCTCATCCCAGAACTAGAAAATTTAAAATTCTAGGATAGGGTGCAATAATCTCTGTCTATCAAGAACTCTAGCTGATTGCGATACCTATTTAAGTTTGGGAGATTTTGGTAGAAAAGAAATTTAAATGAATTAAAATATTGCATATTGGGTAATGAGAGACTGGAAAAAAATAGTGAACTCTTTGGCCTCAGTTTTATAAAAATCAATTTTATTTTGCTCTTTGCTCTAAGTGAACATACAACAAAGATCACAAACATAAATGTCCACAGGTGTCATGCAGGCACCATCAAAGAACAGAGATGGTCAGCATGAGAGAAAACCATGGATTAAGTATGCTGAGAAGTGAAAACAGCATGTTGAGAAACAGGAGTATTAGGAAACACAGTAAACTTGCAACAGTGAAACATTCCAGGAAAAATCCCCCAGAAAACACTCAAACTTGAATTTGAATATGTGTACAAAATTTATTATTTATTAAGCAAACATTATGGTCTAAGGACATTACAGGTGTGCAAAAAATAAATTACAAAAGGAGGAAGAGAAAAAGAGACGTTGAGACTGATACTTGCAGGCCATGTCTGGTGGGAAGGAGATGGTCACTTTTGGCTATGGCTTTGAGGTGCGCACAGGGAAAGCAACACAGATCTGAGGAAACCTAAGTTCTCCAGTAGGAAGGGATCCATTAGAAAAATGTCAAGGAGGAAAGAGTGACTCTCTGATAGACCTCTGCCATGATGATCTTCATCAAGGCCACATAGGGGGCAATAAATGGAATCATACTTATCAATGCCAATTAAGATTCCTCCAAAATGCAATAAATTTTAATTTGCAATGTACTTAACTATTGCTGCTGTCTAATAGAACTGGCCAAGCAAGACCCAAACTGGAAGTGTGGTTAATTGATAAGTCTCATAAGTTTCAGATAGGCAAAATGTTGCATCTCAAAATAACAGAGGATCAAAAATTTGGAAGAATGCAATGTACGTGGTATAAGATGGGAAGTTTAAAATGTGAGGCAGAGGTGCCTATTCTAAGTATAGGCAAGGAGATGGTATTTAACTAAAGACAAAATTAACAAACAAAAATGACAATACCATTTAGGGTAAATTCTTCTGCCCTTTAAAGATATATTGCATGGTAACTTTATTCCTGGGCCACAGAAGATAGCAATAATCATAAAGTCAACAGAAGCACATGGGCAATTTCCATGTTTTTTGGGGCATCAACAAAAAAAACTGGAAAAAATGACAGCTATAGCTCTCTACTTCTATTATTCTTAATGGAAACATAATAGAATATACAATAAAGAAGAAATGGTGAAAAAAAATTTTAATGAATTCCTCAGTAGTTGAGAAGTCATGCATGCCTTAAAAGGGTACTTAAGAAATCTCCACTCTTATTGTTTTCTCAAAAGATATACATAACTAGAGGAAAGGAACTAAAAGGCTCTAAACACAAAGTAACGATAAGGTGATAGAAGCATCAATTACCCTGATTTGACTGGTATCCATTGCAAGCATGTATCAAAATATCACACCATATCCCAAAAATGCATACAATAAAATAATTAAAAATGCCTTTTTAACAACAAGACGGAATTTACTCTTTACCACCACCTTCTCCTCAGGTTACACAACAACATGGGATTCCATCAAAGCCACATCAGCAGATTTATAAATATTGTTTTTTGGTAGATAATGTCACTACTTCTATCAATTATAACAATTTTTCACATCATTGCAGATTGACCTAAATCAAGTAAAAATAACAGTGTTCTTAAAAAACAATTGTCTTCTTAGTAGTATGAGAAGAAAAACCTCAGAAGAAAATTTCAGTTCAGGTTGTTATATGCTATTTGATTCATTTGACAATCTTATCTAGGGCTTGGACCTGGGAGACTGCTCTATGTGAAAAACAGTAATTGCCCCTTGGGGGTATTTTAAATCACACCAGATCCCCAGGTCACCCACCAAAAGACAACAGGGTGGCGTGACCCAGGACTTTGCCAAGGCTTACTACTTTTGACCCAGCCTCCTCCTCTTACCAGTACAGTCATTCCCTAATCTTTGATGGTATAACTTATAATTTTTCAATCTTATCTCATTGTGAAAGCAATATTCATTCAGCAGAAAAGGTATTTCCAATGTTTAATTTTGATATTTTCCTGGGCTAGCAAGATGGTAGGACATAGGTCGCTCTTTCATGATGCTAGACAGTGGCATTGAGCCACAGTTTCCCACTGGCCTTGTATTCAGATGGGAAAACAACCCACCCCCATAAGGCACGGGGTTGCTAAGATATCATGGTCAGCAGTTATATACATGCAATGAATTTTCAATTTAGAATATTTTTGACTCAGAATGAGTTTACTGGGATATAATCCTGTTGTAAGTAGAGAACTACCTGTACTTGGTAGATTCCTGTCCACTTTTTAAGATCCATCAAAAGTGATGGATCTTGCATCTTTCTGAACTTCTGTAGGAAGGGCTATTTGCTTTATGCTGTTTCCCCAGTGCCCTGTCCCCATGTCTGATGTGGTATTTTCCTTATCATTTCATAAATTATTTACAGGACTATCTTCTACTTTAGACTGACTTTCTCAACTTTACCTCATATTCTAATCCCCAGCATGTCTCCAAATACCTGACCTGCAAAATATTCACTAAATTAACACAGACTTGAATGAATGATGAACAGAAAAGTGACAGAAAAAAAATAGATAAGGAGGGCAGGCTGCATTTCATTAGGCCACGGTCACAGATTACCCTTGGTGACTACATGAATGCTTTAGTCAGGGTTTAGTAATTTGCAGCTCAGTTTAGTAATTCCTCGGTCAATCTAAAGATCTTTATCTACACTCACATATTGAAATTTCTTTGAATTTATGTATGTAAAGATACGCAGAGGAAAGCAATGCGTAAATCATGTCTGGATGATGCTAGAAAAGCAATCAATGGACGATTCCTTCTGGCACCAGTATGACTCCATGGGTCTTTGTAGACATGACCAGAATTTTCAGAAAGGTACTACAGCTTAGATCCTGTGGTTTACAGTACTTGGATGTGCATCTAATTTCCACTACAAATACAACACATGTAATGTATTCTTGACCTGAGAAGCAGAAAGAGTCATTTGAGAATGTGATCCTATTCACATTCATTGCCTTTGATAAATTTAATTTTATTTTTGTCATGATTTTAACTTTGGTAAGAGTAGGACACTGAGGAACATTTTCTGTTGTGATCTGCTTGGTACATCTTGTTTTTAATACATGCTTTAAAATTGTATTTTAAAGATCATACCCATTGTCCCTTCTGTGAAAGATATTATAAAGACTACTTTGTGAAGACTATGTTCATGTTTTTGCTCCATATGTAGATATACATATGTATACACACATTTATATAGTAAATACTTGAGCCACTAGAAAATGACACACAATTGGAACAAAAGGGGTGAGAAATTGCAGTTCTGTGTCATTTCATATGAGGGAAAATAAAGAAAATTGCTTGAAAAACACAGGAAACTTGTAGGGAAATGTTCAGCAATTGCTACTTGGTGAGGCATTTTTTCCTTATTATTTTTACCTTTAAGTAGAATATGCAGTGTTCTGTTTATGTATGAGTTTATGTCCCCACTTTGCTCTCTGATCCACATGTAAACCTAGCAATTGCCTCTGCCTTCAGAGACCACAGGCTGTCAAGAGGGGATGAGACATACCCATCCACATCCCTACAAAGGAGCACAGAACCTGTCCATGAATGATGCATTTCTAATCCTCAACAACTAAAATGCTAGAGTAAGTATTCCCATATTTTTCTGCATTACACATGCCACAGGCTTTAGAAAATTAAATAAAGTCAGGCATACCAAAACTCTCCTACTGTGAAACAAAAATAAAATAAAAAGGAAATTTTTGTCTATTTTAACATCACAGACTCACAACCTTCTCATTTTGCCATAAGCATCTTTAAGTGTTTGCTGGTCAGGCTCAGTCACATTTACCTCATATATCATTTTCTGATATTCAAATTCTCTCTGGTGCTTCCTCTAATGACAAGTCCAGTCTTCTGTTGGGACACAATTATGCTCATGTGGCTAATTTCTTAATTTCCCTGCCCCTACCCTCTCTCTTTATTGCAAAGTATCACTTGAGACTAAATGAGAAATTTTTTTGTTGTTTTTAAGCCTTCTACCGTCCTGCTGCTCAATTTCCAGCTGAAGTTATAATCTTCTGTTTGGGATACCACAGTTGATTACAGCAGAAATGACTGTAATACTCATTATCCACCATTTGTGGGAAGAGTGGAAGGAGGCTGTGATTAAATAAAATTCGCTTTGCATTTTGCTTCAAACTCCTACCACAGTACTTTGAGGACTTCATCAAAATTTTGCTGTTGGTGTTTCCCAAGTTTTCCTTTCTTTATGTGCTTGGTCAGTATGAATAATGGTAGACTAAATTATGGATTTCATTATTTACCACTGTAAGAAACTACAGCCTCTTCCAGGGAACTCTGCAGTTCTTCCCACTGCCAACTGATTATACATTTCCACCTTGATATGGGGCTGAGTCACGTGACTTGCTGTGGTCAATGGGCCTAAAACGTGCGCGCACGTGTGTGTACTTCTCTCTTGCATATCTGCAAACTTCCTAAAAAGAACCTAAGACTGTCTCAGGAAGATGCAAAATACAGAAGTATATTTGAACTCAGTGCACACCCTAGACCAAGTCCATACTTACTCACATACAAGTAAGGAGAATAAATGGTCACTGTCAATCACTGAGCTTTGGGGCCATTTATTGTATAGCAATAGCTGATGAATACAATTTACCTGCTTTTATGACTTTGAAGAAAAATAATCATTAACTTCAGTTAATCATCAATTAACATTTATGGAATATTCATTGTGGGAGCCACAACATACACATGTAAGTGGTGGGCATTGCTCTGGAAATTTCTAATGGAAGGGCATACCACTCATCTAATTCATTATTTTAATCACTTTATTAAAACACTGTTCTGTGCCAGACACTGTTCTAATGTAGAGGACCAAAGATAAACAAGGCACAGGTTTGACCTCGGGGAGCATGAGCTCTCCTAGGAAAAGGCAGATTTGAGAGCAAAGCAGAGCTGTGCAGAATTGCACATTGCAACTGAGGTTGAATTCCAGTTAGCACAGGGAGTTGAACCGGAGGCTCTGTCATCGCCTTCACTATTATTTACCTGAATCTCCTCACTTAGAAAAGCCAGAGAATCAGCCTCATGACAGTGTCTGATAGATATACAAACTCCATGTTAATTATTACTAACATCACTATTATTATCAACATCCGTAGCAGCATTGTTAAGGATGAAGTAGACAACATGCTCTTGACCATGACAGGACTAGAGACATTGCAAAAACTGGGCTAGATGTTAGGAGGACATTAGAAAAGAATGAAGCAAGTCTCCACTCCTGAGGAATTTTCTAGAGACTTTCACATGAAAAATTAGTAATTACTGAGAGTAGGAATAATGGCAACTAAAATAAATCATACACTATACACTTACCAATTCTAATCTATTAAGATAATATCCTTTCAGGACCGTATGACCACTGAGACCCCAACACTTTTTATCCATATGGTGGTATTTGCCTCAATTTTGCTGAGGGCAACTTTGTAAATTCACTCTTGGTAGTTATAATAAAGAAGGAAAATTTGTACATTTTTCCTTAGTAAATTAACAAAGGTGAACAACATATTAGTGTAATTCTATTCATATTGTATACAGTGGTCTCCTGTTACACCTCTGCCATTTGCAAATAAAAAATATAAAATTTAATTAGATTTCTAGAACTTGTTCCACCTAGCACATTTCAGATCTCCACTAAGTACCCATGAAATGGCATTTATATTCACCATGTTACCAGATTAACCACAGTGTCTCATGTTCTTTCTTCTTACATGCAGAAAGACTCGCAACCAGCTTGTTATCCAAGTTTATCATGAAGAATTAAAGTAAGAAAATACATAGCCTGAAGTGTACATGTGCCTGCAACCAAGGAATGTCCAGTTCTCCGCAGCTGTCTGGGGGATGCTGAGTGAGGAACAGGGGAAACTGCTGATGGGGGGGGGGTGCTGATTATACAGGAACATCAGTCAGGTAAGATACTTTCCCCTCTAAAAATGAGCATTTGGCTAATGACACATTTTACAATACCACACCATACGCACTCACAGTCAATAAGGAAAAATACACCATTTAAAAAATAATTAATGGATATTAAGAGGTGATTCACAGGAAAGGGATTAAACATAGCTATCATACAAAAATATGGCTTTAATGCTAGTAACTAGAAAAAATAAAATTAAACAATACTAAAATATGTTATTTTTCTGAGTAAATTTTTCTAAACTATATAATGATAAGAGCTCAAAGCAGAAGTGTCTGTGAGATATAGATATATTTTTTTTTGTAAAGGATCTTAAAGGGAACTTAAGCTTTTTTTTATGGACACAAATATTTTTATTTATATCACCTTTTATGGACACAAATATCTTTATTTTTATGTGGTGCTGAGGATCAAACCCAGTGCCTCATGCATGCAAGGCAAGCGCTCTACCACTGAGCTACAATCCCAGCACTGGGAACTTGAACTTCTCTATCAAATTTTAAAATTCATTCACCCTTTCGCTCAAATATTCTACTTGCAGTTGTCTGTGTGAGAGAAATAGTTGTAGAAGGGCACAAGAAGCATGTGCACAGATGCTCATGGCACTCTTGCTTTTAGAGAGAAATGTGGAACCCGACCACGTCTCCATCAGTGTGGGAATGACTAAAAAGAATGTTTCAGTAATGCTGTGTGACACTCAGCAGAAATTTCTAAGAAATGAGGTATGATTTCATTTAGGGAAGTAACAATGTCCCTGATATCATTAGATGAATAAAGTAGATTTTTCAACCAATATGTAAGAGATGATGTTTTATTTGTTTGTTTAGTTTTAAACAAGAGACATGCATTTTCTCTGGAAGGTTGAAGTCCAGATCAAGATGTCATTCTTTTGAATGTTTTGCCTTTTGGTACGATTTGCTTCAAAAATACACACATGGAGTCCATAATTCTACATGAAGAGGCATATGCAAAAATGTGTAGAAAATGTTCTTAAAGGATCCACACAAAAGAATGATTATTTATGAGAAGTCTTATACTAGAGGGGGGATTTTGCTGTATTGGTTCTTACTATTTTAATTTTTTACCAAAATGTTCTTATGGTTTGCCATGTACTTTAAACTAAATCAATAGGACTCCCATTTCTAAGCAAAATAGGGTAACAAAAACTGGATTTGCAATCCCAGCTGAAGAAGTCAAAATATATAAAGTAATTTTAAGCTGCTGGTTTTTAGTTTTTTAGTTATTAGTCTCTGACTGATGGAAAACCAGTGGTGAGCTTATGACTACCCCAACTGATTGCTTTGAAAATCTTCCTAGGAGCACCAGGAGGGGAAATTCAAGAAAACCTGAAAGGAGGTCCTGAGGTGAAAGACAGGATTGAAACTCTGGGGGAGTCAAGCTCTGCAACAGAATTTGCTGGACAGAGTATCAGACAGTGAAGGGCTATACACAAAGAGAACCCAAGAGTTCTGCCAAGAGTTCTTGTCAAGTATGAGGCAGGAGATGAGCAGCTAATGCCTGTGAGGAAACTCTCTGAGGCTGGAGAAGGAATCACTTGGACAGAGTCACCAAGCCCTTCAAGAGTGTCTTTCCATGATTCCTGGAGCACAGAGAAGAGCAAACAGGAGTCTCTCCACAAGACCATAGAATAATCATCAGAATGCTGAACAATGCTCTGAGCAACTAATGGATTTTCATGCTGAGATCCTAAAGGATAATCAGGGGATTAAAAAATAACTGCATCCCAAATTGAAGCCTCAAAATCTGCACGAGAATACAATTAGAGCTAGTACCAACAAGGCCAATGTCACATCCATCTTTCAAACAAAAATTGGTAAAAAAAAAAAAGAGAAAGAAAATGGAAAAGAGAAAGACAGAAAGAAAATGATTAAAGCATAAAAAATAAGCTTGTTAATATTGACCATGAAAAGGAGTTATATTAATGAACGGAAATGACCTCAAACTAACTCAGATATTACATTTTTCATACAAGGATTCTGAAACAGTGAAGAAGATTATGCTTCATATGTTAACAAAAAATGGTGGGGACATGGAAGACATAAAAAAGGGACAACTTTTAGAAGTGAGAACTGTAACACATAATGTAAAATTCAAAGGCTGAGCTCTGTCAGGGCATTTATTACAGAAGAAATGCAGAAGAACTTGAGGGTACAGTAATAAAACTAAAATGAAACAGGGGAGAAGAGAAACTTTCTTTAAAAATTATGAAGAACATAAGGAACCTGCCAGACAACTGCAAGGGTCCTGATACATGTGAAAAGGGATGGGAGGAAATATATATTTGAAATATAATGACCCCAGTTTTTCCAAGTTTGATGAAAACTGTAAATCCTCAGGTCCACAAAGCAAAATTAACCACCAAACCATAAGCAGTATGAAGAAAAATATATCAAGGTGCATTATAATCTAATTACTAAAACCAGTAATTTAAAAATCTTAAAATCTTAGCATGTGTATAGAGGAACAGAGACAAGGATGACAGCACATTTCTTGTTGTAAACAAAATACATCAAAAAAGGCAATGGAGCAATTTTTTTTTCAAATACTACCAAAAAACTAATAATCCCAATAATCTGGAATTCTACATCCAGTGAAAATACCATTTGAAATGAAAACCAAAATGAAGATATTTTCAGACACTAATAGTGAAATAATTTATTCTTAGTACATATAAAATGTAAACTGAAAAAACTGAGTTTTGGCTAAGAGAACAAAGAAAATAAATTTGAATTATAAGATATACTCAACTATTCCAATAATGGGCATGAAAAAATTAAAACCACAGACCAGACAGGACAACTAAAAAGTAAACAGAGAATCATTACAAGATGGTAGTCACTTTCCTAGAAGCTCCATGGAATAAAACCCAAAAAGAGGCAACTTCTCAGCAAGATGGGTGAAAAAAAAAAGAAGCAGGGAGACTTTACTGGAATTTAAAACTGGACATTGAAAGCAGATTGGGGACTCAGGTGATTGGATATAACAAAATAAAGGAAAATATCACCAGAAGCACAGCCACTGCCACAGCTAGGCTGGAAGCATCAGCCAGAATGATCCCTCCCTAGCACAGTGGAGGGATAAGGCAATTAAAGGAACCCACATTTTTGGAAGGCTGGAGGCATGTCTGAATACAGCATGTATAGAGATCAAGGACATTGCCCATCAAACCTCAAAGATGTACTGAACAACATCTGTGTGCAGGGAAAGAAGCTGCCACCATCTCTCCACGTGGTTTAATGAGGAATATGGAAGGAACCATTTTGTAGCCACTGCATGAGGGGCTGGCAGCTCAGGGGGCCAATTCCTGGAAAATCCGAGTTTGGCCTGAAATATGGGCCCAGGAAACACACATTGCATGACAGAGTGTGCTTAAGTAGTTAGGAGAAAATGAGACATGGAAGAAAAAAAAATCAGACATGGTGTACACAAGGATAACCACTCGTGGAAACCCACACATCTCTACCCTTTTCCCTCCAATTTGATTGATTGTAGGAACTGCTGAGAGAGACACATCTGTCTGGGAACTCAGAAGGATTGGGCCACTAGAGAATAAACCTGAGACCAGGAAACATGGGGTCCAAAGGTGACGTAGGAGACTAAGAACTGGGTTCCTCACCACAAGAGTGGAACCCAGGGGAAATCTCTGGTATACAGTCTTCCAGAATGGACCAGCAAGTACTAGGAACTGGGGGTGTACTGATTAAAAATCTCCAGACCAACTGACATTCAGCAAAGAGCCTAGGGCTCACCTAAACCTAAACCCTACCTCTAGGAACTCCAACAATGGAATTACCTCTCTCCCTGCAGCAATCCACAGAATGTAGCATCATGCTCTAGATGACCCCACCTAAAACTGCTGAGAAGAGAAATTGAGAATCTTTTAAACTCCAACGGAAAAAACTCTGACTTTTCATCAAGATCTTGTTTTGTTTCTTTTCTTGTTTTTTTCTCGATTTAGTTGTGACCCTAATAGTACATGGATATTTATACATATTGATATTTGTTTTTTTCTTATTTCTAGAATTTTTAACCCAGTTATTTTCCTTGGATTAGTTTGTAAACTCGGATGTTTGATTGGTGTTTTAGTTTTGTTTATGTTCTTTTAATTTTAATGTTATATATATTTTCTCCTATGTGTTTCCCTTGATTCTCTTTTCTTCTGCTAACAGTTAATCTCTATTGCTCCCTCTTTCACTCTTCCTTTAATTATTTACTTCTTTCCTCCTCCATCATAATCATCATTTCCTATATCACTTATTTTCTTTCCCTATCCATCATTTGAAATTATAAACCCTTTTGTAAGCTTGCTGATTTTATTGTAGGTAATAACTGATCATATCTTTTCCTTTTGTGATAATTAACACTGTAGTCATCATAGTGGGAACTATTTGGTTTAATACTGTATATTGTTTGCATTGGTTGTTGTTATTATTTGTCTCCCCCTAAACAGTGAGGTACTGGAAACTCTCATGGACACTAAATTCACAGGGCAGAAACACTACTGCCTCAGATCCATACGGTTAGATGGGCAGACACACAAACAACATGAAAAAGTAAGGGAACAAATCACCTCCAACAAACCAAGATACTCCAATAACAGAATCCATCAACACCACAGTGAGAGAAATATCAAAGAAGGAGTTTAGAATGTACATAGTTAAACTGGTCTGTGAAGTAATGGATGGAATAAGAAATGAAATCAGAGAGAAAATACTGGATGGGAAAGATCACTTCAATAAAGAGGTAGAGAGTCTGAAAAAATAAAACATAAATCCTTGAAATGAAGAAAACAATAAATTAAACTAAAATATTCAACAGAAAGCATCACCAAGAGGTTAGATCACTTGGAAGACAGAACCTTAGGCAATAAAGACGAAATATATAACCTTGAAAATAGAGATGACCACAGAGAAAAGATGTTAAGAAACCATGCACAGAACTTTGGAGAACTATGTGAGAACATGAAAAGACCAAATTTAAGCGTTATCAGGATAAATGAAAGCATGGAGATACAAACCAAAGGAATGCACAATATTTTCAATGACATAATATCAGATAATTTCCCAAACCTAAAGAATGAAATGGAAAACAAATGCAAGAGGCTTACATGACCCCAAATGTACAAAATTACAACAGACCCACACCATTGTAATGAAAATGCCTAACATACAGAATAAGGATAGAATTTTAAAGGCTGAGAGACAAAAATAATATAGTATGTATAGAGGTAAACCAATTCAAATTTCCATTGATTTCTCAACCCAGACCCTTAAAGCTAGGAGGTCCTAGAATAACATATACCAAGCTCTGAAAGAAAATAAATGTGAACCAAGAATTCTATATCCAGTAAAATTAAGCTTCAGATTTGAAGATGAAATAACAACCTTCCATGATAAATAAATTTAAAAGCATTTGCAACTAGAAAACCTGCACTACAGAACGTTCTTAACAAAATATTCCATGAAGGTGAAATGAAAAAAATTTAAAAAGTGAAAACAAGCAAAGGGAAAAATTAAACTAAGGGAATAGTCAATCAAAGGAGGATAATTCAAATTAAAAAATAGAAATAAACACAAATGACTGGGAATACAAATCATATCTCGATAATAACCTTGAACATTAATGGCCTAAACTAATCAATCAAAAGACACACACTGGCAAACTGAATTGAAAAACAAGACTCAACAATCTGGTGTATCCCAGAGACTCACCTCATAGGCAAAGACATCAACAGACTGAAGGTAACTGGACAGGAAAAAACATCACTCACATATGTTGCATAAACAAGCAGGGGTTCCTATCCTCATTTCAGATAAAGTGAACTTTAAGTCAAAGTTAATCAGAAGGGACAAAGAAGATCATTTCATAGTGTTTAAAGGAATAATATTTCAACAAGACATAACAATCATAAATATTTATGCACCCAAAATAATGGAGCATCTATGTACCTCAAATAAACCATTTTCAGTTTCAACAATCAAACAGACCATAACACAGTATTACTGGGTGACTTCAACACACCATTTTTACTACCTGGTAGATCTTCTAGACAAAAACAAAGTAAAGAAGTTATAGAAGTAAAAGCTACAATCAATAATTTAGACTTAACAAACATATGTACAATACTTCATCCATCAATGACTAAATACACTTTCTTCTCAGAAGCACACAGATCCTTCTCTAATATAGACCATGCTATATAAGCTATTAAATATGTTGGCATATTATAATATTACCTTATTATATTTTATCATTATAATATTACCTTACTATATTTTTAGCATCACTAGGGCTATTTTAATAGCTCTCTTTCCATTGATATTAGTTTTTGTGATCCTGATTAGACTTGTTTATTTTTTATCAAATTTTAGCTGTATTTCTTCTCTATTTCATGTATTTCTTCTCCTACTCTTATTTTTTTTCCTTTCTACTACATAATTTGAAAATAATTTGTTATTCTACATTCTTTCTGACACAAGTACTTTAAATTATAAATGTTCATCTGAGTACTGTTTCATTCCAGATATCCTCATATTTTAAGCTTTTATAATCACTTAGTTCAAAGCACTTTTTATTTACTTTTCTTGTGCTTTCCTCCTTGACCTGTGAGATATTTATAAGTATGCCATTTCATTTTGAAATAGTTGACATGTAGGGATGAAGTTCCATATCTTAAGGTGATTGATTTCCAATGTAATAAATCATGCAGGAAACATAGTCTGCATGATTTCAATTTAAAAAAATAATGGAAATCCTTTTATGTATTGATTGTATTGGTTACATACATGTCAAAACTGATCAAATTGCATACTTCGAGTATGTTCATTTTATTGTACTTCAATTTTACCTCAATTACGCTTGGGGAAAAAAGTAAGTAGACCGATGAGAGGCTTAAACTAAACCCCTTTGTCCATCTCAATGAAAACACATATTGTGAATGATTTAATGCATGAGAGTATAAGGTAGTATTGAAAAAACAAAAAGACTCAGCAATATGCCACATATAAGGAAAGCCCTTTGTATCTAAAGATACAGCTACAGAAATACATAAATATGAATACTAAGGATGATAAAATCATTGTTAACACTAGTCCTAGGAAATCTGGAAAGGCTGGTAGGTTAAACTTTAGAGCAAACAATATTACTAGCAATAAAATGGGTTATTTTTTGAAATGGTAAAGTGTCAATCATCAAGATCTTATTACAAATTTTTACATACCTAAACACAGAAATCTAAAACATGTGAAGAAAAATAAATAGTACAGTAAGGATAAATCCACTAATCCAAACTTTGATTGTAATAAAAAATTTCAATATTACTCTTTCCTTCTTCACTAAAATAAGAAGGAAAAAATAGTATTGATACAAAAATTTGAAAACACTAGCAATTAACAAGACATTTTCGAAATACTTCATGTAACTATAGTGGAATACACATTTTATGTTCAAGTTGACACGTAACATATGTCTAGATAATCATATGCTGTATCATGAATATAAGCATAGTAAATTCAAATATTTAAATTATATAAATAATGTTCTAATGAAACCAAAGGAAAATAACAGTCATTTCAGGTATTCTTCAAATATCTGGGAAGTAAACAACACATTCTACATCATCTATGGGTCAAAGCGCGCACGCACACACACACATGTATATATATATAATAAATTGAAAATATTTGGGGCTAAAAAAATGAAAGCAAATTAATTTTGGGTTATAAATTAGAACAATAAATACATTTTAAAAATGAGTGGTCTTAAATGACCTCAACTTCTGCTTTAAAAAATTAGGAAAAGAGGGAAAATTTAAGCTCAAACTGAGCAGGAAATAAATAAATAAATAAAGCAAGAATAAAATATGAGGGCAAAACCCAATGAAACAGAAAACAGTAATACCGGAGTTCAGTCATGAAACCAGAAGATGATTCTTCTACATGATCAGTAAACTTGAAAAACCACTATAAAGAAACATCAGAATAAAAAGAAATACTTAACATACCAATAATTACTGAAACAGCTGATATCAATACACATTCCTAGTATTAAAAATAAGGGAATATGCCAATAAATTGGAAATTTTTGATGAATAGGATAAATTGCTTGAAAGATACAAACTATCAAGACTACTTAAGAAAAAGTAGATAGCCCATTGCACTGTGTCTCCAATCTCAGATAACTTCACTAATTATGTAAAACATTTCAGGAAAACATAACAAATTCTACACAAACTCTTGTAGAAGATTATGAAGGAGAAAATGTTTCCAAACTCATTTGTTAGGCTATCATTATTTTTTATTTTTTTTGGTACTGGAGATTGAACTCAGGGGCACTCAACCACTGAGCACATCCCCAGCCCTATTTTGTGTTTTACGTAGAGACAGGGTCTCACTGAGTTGCTTAGTGCCTCGCCATTCCTGAGGGTAGCTTTGAACTTGTGATTCTCCTGTCTCAGCCTCCCTAAGTGCTGGGATTACAGGCTTGCGCCACCGCGGCCGGCTCTATCATTATTTTGATACCCAAACTAGACAAATACTAGCAACAGTGTTAATAAATGAGAAAATTCTAAATAAAATTTTAGAAAATCAGAACCAAATTCTTATTAAAAGGATATATGTCATGACCAAGTAGGATTTACCAGATGAATAAGTTTGCTTTAACAGTTTCTGTCAATCAGTGTGATTCAGATTATTAAGTGAAAAGGATGAAACCATATGAACATCTCAGTAGGTGCATCAAAAAAGGACTATAAGTGTATTCCTAATAACAATACAGAGCAAATTAGAACTAGTATAATATTTCATCTTGAAAACTACATCTATGAAAACCTTATGGTAAAAATGATGATAATGATGAAAAACTGCTCTCTGCCTATGGAACAAAGTAAGAATGTCAGTCTCTCCTTTTCCATTCAGTATTGATTATTGTTAAGGAATTGACTCTTCCCAAATCCACTCATACAGTCAATACCCTGTCAAACAATGTATCACAAGGTTTTCCTATAAAAATGCTCAAACTCATTTTAAAATTCCTAGGAAAGGCAAAAGACCTACAGTAAACAAAACCAAATTCCAAAAAAAGAAAAAAATTGAAGGGTTGGTAATTCACAATTTTAAAATTGTAAAACTTCACAACATAGATAAGGTATAATTAGCATTAAAAGGGCAGATAAATGGTGCACATCAAACTCTTCAGAAATAGAATTTCTTGTTAGAAACGAGCTAAAACAATTTATTTATTTTTATTTTTATTTTTTTGGTACTGGGGATTGAACTCAGGGGTACTCGACCACTGAGCCACATCCCCAGCCCTATCTTGTGTTTTATGTAGAGACAGGGTCTCACTGACTTGTTCAGCACCTCAGGGTTGCTGAGGCTGGCTTTGAAATTGAGATTCTCCTGTCTCAGCCTCCCAAAGTCCTGGAATTACAGGCATGTGCCACTGTGCCAGGCAGGAGCTAAAACAATTTAGTAGTCAAAAAAAACTCTCCAACAAGTGATTCTGTATCCTACGGACAACCTATATACAAAAATGAACTTACAATTCATGCCTCGCACTATACATAAAAACTAACTCCAAAATCATCACAGACATAAATGTAAAACCTAAAATTAGAAAACTATATTAAAAAAAACAAAATAAACATTATGGAGATTCATATTTCCTAATTTTTGTGGCTTTAGGAAAGTATCTCTTGGATATGCTATCAAAAACATGATTCATAAAATGATACATAAATTATACTTCAACAATTACAAACACTTCCCCTCAAGAGACACCGCTAGATGAATGCAAAGACAAATTTCATCCTGAGAGAAAATATTTGCCAAGTGTATGTTTGATCAGTGATTTATAACCAAAAATATATAAAGAAATTTCAAAACTTGATAAAAAAAAAGCCTAATACAAATAAAAGTGTAAAAAAAAGATTTGCACAGACCTCTCACTAAGGAAAATAAATGAGGCTGACAGTCATTTAAGTATATGTTTAATGTAATTATTCATTAAGGGAATGCATATCCAAATTTCAATGAGAAAACTACAAAGCTATTAGAATGTCTAAAAGGAGCAGAGACATTTCCTAACAGTGCTGATAAGAACATACAGAAAGTACAATAGGCAATATTCAAAATATGAAAAAGAAGGCAGTGAGGAAGAATACAGGAATCAAATGAAACAAAACATGGAAGGCAATGTACTGTATTGTGGAAACCTTTCCAGATCAATGGAGGAGATATAAGCCACCCTTTTCCTTTTAAATGCCTTTATCATATTCTGTTTAGTGCTACTCTAAAATTTAATTCATCTTTGACTGTGATGACTATGATAAATACTTTGATGGGGAACATCTTTATAGACAGGCCTTTGTAATTCAGAGTTTGTTTGTCTGTTATAAAGCTGCAGGTGGTGGTATATATTCTCCACCAGTAGCAAGGTGTATAAAAACAGCGCAGTGCATACACAGTAGTTTCCATACTTTAGAAACCACTCAGGTTCTGTCCAAATATGAACTAGTCCAAAAAACTACTTGGCCAGCACTGGTGATATAGACGGTCATTATACACAGGATTATATTAATGGCCACATTTCCTGTAAGCCTCATAAGGGCTGTACCAAGAGACAATTTCTCAGCCTCTACATACTGTGCTTGTGCTTATGCAGGAGTCCATTCAATAACAGGTACTTTCAGACTGAAGACAATGAGGTAAGAAGATAGCAATGACAAAGTAAGCCACCACCTATGACACACAGATACTATCATTTATTCTAGGTTTACACTTTCAGTGGCAGACTGTACACTAAGTACTTTGTGTTATCTAATTTTGTCCTTGAGATAGTAAAGGAGGTATCTATCAGGGACTGTGTTTCACAGGCAATTAAATCTACCTGCAAGTTGTTTAGCTGGTAGGGAAAAAGGTCAAAGGTTCAATCACATCTTTTCTGACAAAAAAACGAAAGCTGCAATCTTAACCACTACTTTCCTGCTGCACTTAACCTAAGTTATCATCTGGAATTTCACTGTCCAAAATATAAGGAATACATTATGTAAAGAACAGAATATTTACAGGATGAAACATTCTATACACATTTATAACACATATTTATAACTCATTAATTCAAGTAAAAGCAAGCTGTAAAATATAATGATTCAAATTTTGTTCAAATTTCCATGTATGTAGGAGGAGATAGAGATAAGTATTGCTCCAAATCATTTGTTTCTCTAATTTTATTCTTCCTGGGCATTTAGGAAGATGCTATTTGGAAATTTATTGTGATTATTATGAACATAGTTGGTAGGTCTCCTTATTTACTGCAGGAAACTTGGAGGCCATGTGTTCAAATAATTTGTCTAGAAACTGGAGATTATACTAGACTAAAATATTGAATGACTGTTGGAACAGCCCCTACCAACTTGCATTTAGAATATGATACAAATTAGGAATAAACCTTTGTTCTATTAAACCCCTGAAATTTGGGGATTTCTTAATGCAATATAACCTAGCCTGTCTAATACATTTTTCCTATGTTTGCCATTATATACACATGTACATACACACACACACACACACACACACACATCCCTCAGGAAAATATGCACAAAATACTTTTCTTTTTTCAATTCTTCCTTTTAATTTTTTCTCTAAAAATAATTTTTCTCTAAAAATAAAATTTCTTTCTGTTTCCTATATTGTATTTGGCGCACTTCACATTGGGCCACACTTCCTACTCACCGAATAATCCCTCTCTCTCTCTCTCTCTCACACACACACACACACACACACACACACACACACACACACACACATACACATGCATATAAAGATCATTGGTACATCTCCTTTCCTGCAGGAACTTAGAGGCCATGTGTACACAGATGTATACACTTCCTAGGTATTTATTTAATTTTTTAAAAATTCTAGATATATTTTGTAGTTATTAATCCAAATAGATTCATTCATTCAGAGAAATCACTATACTACTTTTTGTGAAATTTTCAAATTTATTTTTCTCAGATTCACATAGGTTTCACATAACAGCTTGTCTGTCCTATATTTTCAGGTCATCTTAATATATACTCATCTGCATTCATAGCTACCTTCTTGGAACAAATACCATGGGTTTTTTTTTTTTTTCTTAAATTTCATACTACTTTAGCATCTCTTTCAAATGTTCCAGAATTTATATCATGTATTTCAAATTTGTATCAAAGACAAAAACAGCATTATTTTATTGGTAAGAACTCCATACAGAAGTATTTTTAATAAAAGAATCTGTGTTATAGGTTTTAGCATTTTATAGACCCAAGTATATTTGTGACTCCTAAAATATTCATGACTTGTGCCCATGAATCTAGAAATATTGATTATAATTTTAATATTTTATTTTATTAAGGAATTATCATATATTGACCACCTAAGTATTAAGGAACAAATGAAAAGGAGAAATTCATTGCTGATAAGGAGAAAGTTGGGTCAATACTGTATCAAACTGGTCTCTAAGAGATTCTGAGAATCATGGATTGATCACTGATACTTGAGCCAGTAAGTTGATCAGTAGTATTTCCCAAAAAATAACCCTTAAGTAAATTTTCTGACTGAACCAGTGAATAGCTGTTTCAGTTGTTGTTTTCATTTCTTAGTGTGCATGTGTGTTCTTGTGTATATATACAAAGTGCTGAGATTAGAAAAGGAGGAGGAAGAAAAGAAATAGAGAATGGAAAATAGGGAACGTTCATGAATAACCAGCTCCAGAAGTACATTTTCAACCTGGATTTTTTAATCTCATGAGCAGAGACACCCTACAAACCTGTAAACCTTGCATAATTCCAGACTCCACCAAAACAAACACTGGATGGAAAAACATCTGGTTTCTGGTATCATTTGCTTACTAAGAAATTGAGGGATAATACTACTTCATCAACAACTCAAGCAGCATCAGAAACCATGGGTTCTTGATTTACCTTTATTACTCTATTATCATCAGAAAAACAAGAACAACAACAACAACACATTTTGGGGCAAAGTTTTAGAAAGCCATACTACTGAATTTGCAAATTTTCCTAATATTTAATAATTAGCAAATGTAACATGTTTTAAGGAAATATTTGGTAATCATCTCTGATAAACAGAATATGTCATGGGTTAGGGAAAGAGGGTGCTTGGGGCTGAGGAGTACTTAGTCTATTTTAAGTATAAGGTTCCTATCTTGAGTAAATATTCCTTATTTCAAAGTGGGCATCCGTCCTCTTATTCCCACAGTTCCACAAAATTGAAAATCAGTACGAAACATGTGGCAATCTTATATCCTCTAGCCCCAGGATCCTATGGTCATTTTAGGTACAATTTTACCATGATTAAAAAAAATAACAAAAAAAACCTTGATTAGCTCTGTTCTGTACTTTCTCCATTCTTAATCTGTGCCCCCCCCTCAGGTAGCCATGCACATCAATGGAGCCCCAAACTTGAATGCAAGAAATGACAAGACAGAAACAAAATGTCCTTTAAGATGTAGTTTGCAAACTCTTCTTTGTTTGCTGCCTCCTATCTGTTTTTAAATAATGCACAAATCAACTTCAGTACCATGGAAATAATCAACACAGGATCAAAACCTGGAGTTTCTAGTAGAGCACAAATCAAAAGCTGTAGGAATCCAACAGCTGGAGCCTGTCTCATTATTTCCCTGTTCTTTGATGTGCCTTTCAGCCAAATATCTTAGAGAATTACTTGCAGATATGTCTATCCACAAATTCTACATTGCTTACATATTATAGTTTCCAACAGAGATAAATACTGTAACTGAGTTCTCATTTTCAAAATAGAGCCCCCCCTTTCTTCGTCTCCTATTATGCACACAATCTTGTAAATGGCAGAACTGAAAATCAGCTGCATCTAATAAGAGAATCAAGTTCGTTATTGACTCTGAGATGCTAGTTTCCATTAGATCATCCATCATAGCTTTATTATGTGATCAACTGCCTAATTAATTTTGTACTGGGGTATTTAGATAGAACACTGAATGTTTCAGTGGGGTTTTGCTATAATCCTGCACCTGCGGCCTCAGAGATTTAGATATCCTCCTATCATAAGTTTGTACTGTGCCTATAATCACTTCTGCTTCACTAGGATTCCAGCAATTCAGTCCAGTGAAATTCAGCAATATTAATTTCAGAAACACCAGAACATTTGCATCTGTGGTTATGTTTCTTTGGACTTTAATCAGATCAAAGTCACTGCAAGATATTAAGAGCGCTAGATACAATATTTTGTTAAGACAGTTTTAGTGGTTAAATCAGACACTGTTTTGATTTTCTGTGCTTATCTGTTAATATGAACAGATGCAATCATGCCATTGTATAATGACTCTTGATTGCCAGCAATATTTGATTTTGCAACCATTCGGTAGTGATAATTAAAGATAACGGGATATCCTATACAGTAATAATTAAAGATAGCTTTGTGGGCTTTATCACATGAATAAATGCCAAGTAGGAAGAACTGATTCTCTAGAGTTTATTATGCAATGCATATTTTTAGAAGACCAAGTCCGAAAAGTCTCAGAAAGAGATATTTAGGTGCAACAGGCTTAGTTAGCTAAAGCTGAGCTCATTTTAAAATTTCCACCTATCTTGATTGCTACATGTTGAGGTTTTGTTCCTTCTTTATTCAGGAAAATACCAGCAAGAATGTGCTACTTAGAAGATGGGAACATAGAAGAGTCAAATAATATGGAATTGTATGTTGTATAAACAAATGAGTGTTCATAAATGCATCTCTGTGTGTATATATATACAAAAACATACACATATGATATTCCAATCTATTTTCAATCGGAGAAAGGGAAATAAAAGCCTGTAACATGTGGCCTTCATTTACTCTGGAAAGCAAGTGATGCTTCCGGAGGCAGACATCCCTTCGCAGGACGTGGCTCCTCCCTGGACAGGAGCCGAAGCAAACATTTTATTGATTCTTTGGTCAATTAATTTGTAAAGACAACAAAGGTTTGTCAAAAAACATAATCCTGAAAGGAAGACATCAATGGGCCTGGCTGATGACACCTGCCTCTAGCAGTACATGTGTTACAAAGGAAGGGGTGCTATTTAAGGTATGGGACATCCAACTCAAATTTCAAATTTGCCAAATTATCTTTACCTGAAATTCAGATCTAACTGTATGCCCTGTGTCTTTCAAGTCTGCCAACTCTACATAAACATCTGTGGATGTTGACAACAGGCGTCTGAGCACCTTCTAAGTTTTTCTCAGTGATACTTGATGGGGTAGAGCAAAGGTTGGAACCACCGCAGAAGGAAGCTTTGTGAAGAGCAAAGTAAGACTGAGGACTGGGAGTGAGCAACCCAAGAGTAGCCAGCTAAATCCCAGCAGGGAACAACATCTCCTCACTTCAATTCTGCGTTTTATTTGCTGCTTCCTTTTGCCATTCACCACTTCACTAGAGAGAACTTAAGGATGACCCTGTGGGAGGAAGGAAAGAAATGGGTGGACTATCACTTTAAATGGCTTTAATCAAGATTCTATTTCACTGACCAGAAAAGAAAGTTTGTAGTTTTTATCAGCTTCTTAAGTGGATGGATGCCAAGGTGTCCTGTTAGACCACAACTTTACCAATCCAGAACACCTTATGGATCTTTCCTATTCTCCCTTTGACACCATCATTACATTTTTGACCCAAGGGACAAAAAAGGTTTTTTTCTCTCTAAAGGACAAAAGTTTTCCCTTGACATCTGTGGGTTATTAATGCAGGAACTCACCACAGATGCTAAAGTCTGGTTATACTCAAGTGTCTTATATAAAATAGTATAGCCTGGGCACATTCTAAAGTCTACACACATCCTTCTGTGGGGTTCACATCGACTCTAGATCCTTTGTAATATTTAATATACTGCAAGTGCTATGCAAATGGTTATTGTACTATATTGACTAGGAAAAAAAGGAAGAAAAAAGTCTGCAATGTGTTCATTGAAGACACATTTTTTTCTGAATATACTCTATCTGCAGTTGGTGCAATTGACTTGGAAGTCATGGATGAAGTGTGTCAACCATGTATTTTGCTGTGTTCTCAAGTTTTCTTATATAACAAACTAAATGCCAAAGGAAAATACAGAGGACAAGAAGGCATGACATTCTCCTGTAAAAATGTGTGGGTCGAGGCTGGAGGTTCCCACTGTCAAACCTCTCTGGCAAGAATGTAAATGTAAATGAGTGATGGTGAAGAGCCCGGGTCTCAATACTAAAATAATCAGGCTTCCAGGTGTTAACTAATGACCTTGGAGAAATTATGTTGCCACTTGAAGCTGGTGTTTCTAACTATATAAAGTGGAAATACAAACAGAACAAATGTGGAGTCTTAGAGTGAGCACCAGATAATACAATACACTCAATTTCCAGCACAGAGCAACCACATAATTAAAATGTCCACTTTATGTATATCTATCTATAAAGCACAATTATAAATAAATACAAGTCCACTGTAGTAGAGGAAGGAAAACAGAGAGAAAGAGGAGAGCAGGTAAAGAAGTACCAGAATCTGAAATCAAGTGAATTACATTCCGTGCATGTATGATTATGTATGATTAGGTCAAAATGAACTCCACTACTTTGAATAACAAAAATGCACTCAAAAACATTAAAACAGCCATTCCCTTATAAAGTACAGTTGATTATTTTTAGCAGACTCAAGCTTTAAGGTATATATTTAGAATGTGATTTTGTAGATTTTGACAAATATTTTTATTCTTCACACAGGACCAAAGTCCACAATAGTGGGCAAGAGCAAGTCAAAAGGACAACATTCAAAAATCACTTTACCTCCTTAAGGTTTTCAGCAAAAGGAATAATGTTCTCAATAGAATTTATTCTATAAATATTAGCATTTTGATAGGATAGATTTTTGATATAAGGGATCTAGGCTTTTTAACAAAAGGTTTTGCAGATACCAGTGCAATCAGCAGTGGTATAACACTTGGCAATGCAAATATGGCTTACTGCAATTGGTGGACTAGGCAATAATTTGGGTGTGATCTAAGTCATATTTAGCTACCCATAATTTTATCTAAGCAAAATTCTGGATGAACACAGACAGGGGCACCCTCAACTGACCAAGCTGCAAGGAAATATAGAAAATCCACAGCTTCCCACATCTGTCAGCTACCGAAGTCCACTACACCTGTGAGGATTACCTATGCTTGTTGAGAGCCACAGCTTTCCTTCGGGCAGCTGTAACTTTCCTTGTATCAATTTGGAACCACAAGCTGCAGAACTCAGTTCCACAGGCAAACTTCGGGCTCTCTAAAGATCAAGTCCCATGCCTTTCTTCGTATCTATTTCTTAACCATTTTATATGAGTGTGTGCTACCATTTTTACTTGATTCTCTATTTTCAATCACAGTGATATCATAAATTAATGTCAACAATAAAATTTTTGGTCTCTCATTTTTTTTGAAGAATTTAACCTTTATTTTTTGTTGTGCTGAAGTTTGAACACAGTGCCTCATCTATGCCAGGCAAATGCTCTAGCACTGAGCCACAATCGTAGCCCCCCAAATTTTTTGTTCTCTTAAACTCATATTTCATATAACCTTTTGGTTTTTGTTTTGAGTTTTTTTATAGCAAATAAAATTTTGGAAAATCCTATGTTGCATTACAGGAAAACTCTGAATAGTGAAGGTACATATTTCGAAGCTAACTAAGTTTGTGTTACAGATCACTAATCCTCTTTTATTTCTGCTCTGTCTGCAGTATTAACATTTAATTCATTGTCCAGGATATAATTTGGACACTTATTTATTCAAGATTAGAGGATGGAAGGGTAGAATAGGTTAGTATTAATTATTTTCTTGTTAATAATCTGGCACCTCATACTTAGTAATTAGCAGCATCTTGCCTAATGAACAGTAGCTTACTGTCTAAAAGTCTCAATAAATAAAAATATGAGTCAAATATATGTTCAATATTAATAACCAGTAGACCCAGAGTTAGCAATTGCACTCACATTTTTCACTTTAACAATTTTATAATTTAATAACAACTTAACAATTTTCCAACCATTTCAGTTTCAAAGCATATTTTTCCCCTAGCACCTAATCACACAGATACTGACTTCACTGGCAGGCCAAAAGCACTCCCATCTTGGTGCTCTCACACATGGATGTTGAGCGGGCACACGCTATTAAGCAGATGCTGCCATTTTCCATGTGGCATTCAAATGCCTGTCACCAAATTCCACACAGCATGATTAATTTTGATAGGGGTTCAGGATCCAGGCTAGCCAACATCACAGTTAGTCCACAAGTATTTCATGTACTAAGAAGGAAAAATAATTTTAAAACACTTGCATGGGGAGCTTCATCCTGTTTAAGAGGGATGTGTGCCATCTATCCCCTAAAAAAATCCAATTAAAGCATTGTTTTCTTTCTTTAAGCTGCAGGCTGTATACTAAAGGATGCCTGTTTATAAAAACTACATATATATGTATATACATATGTTTTGCTGTTATTATTACTCATACATGCTAGTAATGCCTGAATATATTTTTCTACTATACAATGTAGATGGAAAATGGTATTTCAGGTATCCCACTCTTTACCTTGGTCCCATGTCTTAGGAAGAGATCAGTTTCTTCAAGAAAAATACCACTAGATGCATTTGTACTGACAGTGTGCTAATACTTTTTATTCCAATTTACACATACAGGGCAGAACAATTTGATGGCTCCACGTGTGCCCTATTGGGGTGACAGTGTAAGCCTTGATTAGCTCATCAGAGATCAAACTCTTTAGCAAGCGCGTGACAGACATGGCTTTGTATCTAGGAAGTAGGTCGAGTTTATCACCTACATCAATCCTTTTCTATGGAAGGGCAGAGACAAAGGAGAAGACAGAGCATTTCAGCACAGAAATGAGTCGACAGACACATACAGAAATAAGTCTCATCTTTCAAAATATGCCTCATTTAAGAAAAGAAAAAAAAAACAACTCAGCATTACACCTCAAAGGAGGGACTATGCAAACTGCAAGCTGTCCTGTGTAAAATGGGATTGTGTCCAGGACAATCATTGATGCCAAGTGGTAGGGAAGGATGAATACTATTTTTATGCTAATACAGACAACTAAGTTAAAACCAGCAAAAATTTGGCTTTATATTTGCAGATTTAAAATAGATGCATTTGCCAGTTGAAAAATAAACCCATTATAGTAATATTTCAACCAAATTCATTTATGAAGTTCCCATGAATTTTGAGCTTGTCTAAAATTCTTAGGTGAGTATTTTTTTTTTTTTTTTTTGATACCAGAGATTGTACTCGGGGCACTCGACCACTGAGCCACATCCCCAGCCCTATTTTATGTTTTATGTAGAGACAGGGTCTCACTGAGTTGCTTAGCGCCTCGCCATTGATGAGGCTGGCTTTGAACTCACAATTCTCCTGTCTCAGGCTCCCAAAATGCTGGGATTCAGGTGAGTATTTCTGTTGGGTTTTCAGTGCCACATTCAGTCTCTCTTGCCCTCTTAGCTTTTTTTTGTTTTCCGTTGCTGTTGAAAAAAATTTTAGTCATCCCAAACAAGAAAAAATAAAATTTAAAAATGCCCTTTTAGTTTTTATACGTATATTTACACTGATTTGAAACAAAACAGAATGACAGTCCAATCTCTATGTCTCTTTCTGGTTAACAACTAATAGTGGGAATTATGAAAACAGTTATTTTTCCAATAATATTAGAATTTCACTGTATATACTGATAAATTTTAACCTGGCCAAAAAATCCTCTTTTCATCTCTTGCTCTCCTTTTGCATATAATTTATGACAAATCACTAAAAGTCCATCAAAAATGCCCCAGATTAAAACACTTAACATCTATATATGCTAATTATTAGAGTTTTCAAGAACTCAAATAATAAACTGAGCCAGAAACAAGCTCCATGGAGAGTTTTATTTCCTAATTAAAACATATGAATCCTAAATATGCTTTCTTAGCCAATCATGTTATCTCTAAGGATATACCATAAAAATCAGAATACACCCATATATTCCAATTAATGTTTCCATCTTGGCTGGCTGACTTAGTGGATTCATAGAGCCAGAATATTCTAACAACTTCACATAGACAGCATGAAGGCTGGGCCCATACTTTAACATGCCATTCTCTCCAAATGTAGAGCATGCGCTCTTAATACAAAAATGGCAGGCAGGTATGGTTTGAAAGTAACACTATAAAAAGCTTTAAAAATGCCACTGCATATTAATGCTTGTAGTTTCAAGAACATGATTGCACTTCTGTCTAGGAGAGAGGGTGGCGTAGGCCACCCCACTGATGCGAACTTATGTGTGTTCTGTTCCAGCCAAATGAGTGCACCAAAGTCAGGAATGGGAAAGGCTATCTGTTAAGAACACAAACATACCCCACTACACATGAATCAGAAGACATTTTAAAATGCCAAATAAAGTTATTTGTTTATTTGGCTGGGCAATGTTTCTGAAATAAATTAATATATTCATATGAGTCAATCAAAAGCTCTCCATATTTCATCCATCTATTCCATATAAACAATTGAAATTCACCATATGTCATGGCAACGTTGCCAGATTATAATCTTAGTTAGGTGTCATTCTTGTGGACAAATAGCAGGCAGGCATGAATGAGAGAGGAAGTATTAAAGAAATTATGGGGATTGGGGTACATTTTGGCCCAGAGAAATACCTTTCAAGATAATATATGTTCTTAATTTAACTTTGTTTCTCTCTGACTTGCTGTTTTTCTTAAACAATATTTAATTGGTTTCTAAGGCAATTGACAAATTCCTTTCCACTGGCACTGCTGCCTGGTACTTACATCCTTTTGGTTGCTATCCGATATTGAAATATCGAGTTTCATTTAGCCACCTTCCTATGTCACCACATGTAACGGCACATACAACCCTTTCGATTCAGCTTTCTAGAACCCAGCAATGATTATTTAGGTTTCTCATTTGCACATAATAGTTGGCTTTATTTCTAGACCAACAACTACATGGAAACTGTATAATTTTTAATCAAAATAGTAGAATCCCTGAAAGTAGAATTACACAAGAGATTTTAAAGAAGTGCTCAGTACCGGACGGCAACACTTCCCTAGTAGACCAAATACTTAGGGTCATAAATCTACAATATTAACAATTTTCTCAGTTGATTCTTATGTCCACTAATGTTTGGAGATGAGTGCTTTCAATAACTTCACAGCTCAATAAAACCTCCACTGTAGGTTAATAAGCAAAACCCAAATGAAGAGAATGAAGTATCATCCTGTTTGTTAGTCACACTTTGGTGGAAGCCAGAGAAAAATACTGGCTAAATGAGCTTTTGGAATTGTGCCTGGCTTTTATTAATTCCTGTCATATTTCCCCTACTATCATGAAACATAAAAATGTGATGATCTGAACTTTGGGTCCATTATATAAACAGAATTTCTGAATCCGTTTGTGGAAAACTATCTCGTAACTAGTGAAACAGACACTTTATATGCATTTCTGCATTCATTTATCCATTTATTCTTATATCAAAAGCCTATTAATTGCCACATACTTTGTGCAACAATTATTTAAAATCTGGGCCTAAGAGGACATATCAGAGTGATGTCTGCCTCCAGGAAGAAAAACACATGAGCAACAATTTGGAAAATAAATATAATTGGAATCCACCATAATTGAGGTAGTGTGACAGGGACACAGTGAGGTGACATGTCTACACAGCTCCTGTGTAAAACAAAGAAAAGAGATGAGTAACATCTCTATGGCATGTGTTGGCTTTATTTAGGCAAAGATCTTATTATGAGCTCAAGTACAAAGGTATGGATGTGGGGGTGCGTCCAGCAAATGAGTTGGCGTGGTTCACTTCTAAGGCAGGGATTCGTGCCAAACCGTAAGGACAGGAGGAGCAGCTCTGCAACACATTCTCTTTGTCTGAGATGGGCCTAGGACCCATGCTCACAGGAGAGCTGGCATTAAGCTGGTAAGAACAATGATGATTAGGATTCTACCACCAAATAATAAAAGCATATTCTGTCAGTAGCAGTACCATGAGCCAAATGCAAAGGGCAATAGAAAGTCTGAGACCACTAGAAATAATGCAGTGTCATGGCATTAGAGTACAAAATGCCCAAAGTGAGTGGTGACATTATATGGTTGGAAGACTAGATTAAGGCATAGTTACAAAAATCTGAAAATTATAAAGTAAGTTTAGATGTTATTTTAATGAAATAAATGAAATGTTTAATGAGGAGAATGGCATAAATGAACAGTCTCTTTTAAAATGACAGAGTAGCAGTCAGTTTGGATGCTGTATGGTTACTATTCCCACCATGGATGTACCTTACATTATTATTATACTAGATGACTTAATTACACATATTCATGTATGGAATACTATGCAGCACCTGATACCTGTAAGCTGTATCTTTCCAAAATAACAGAACAATCTCACCAGTAAAATGTGATAGAAGAGTTCACGCACAATTAAAACACAAACTATATGTTTCTGTTTGTACAAAATTAAAAGAACAGCCATGATTAGATGGTAAGGTCAAGAGATATCCAAAGGACTATTTAGGAAAAATGCCAGGACAATAGTCCCTTTGGAGATGAAATAGAACTCAGGACATGGAGAAGATAGGAAGGGGAACCAGGAAGCAGTTTATGATCCACTTATTGAAATAAGTGGTAGTCACATGGATGTTGGCTTTAGGAGAATTCTCTTAGTTATGATTTTTTATTTATACCTTTTTCCGTGTGCTATATTTGATACACTACTTTTCTTAAAAACATTTTGATCATAAGATAGTTTCCCTTCAACATTTCAACACTGTGAACTTAAAATTATTTCAATTAAATCAAAATAAATTTGCCTTTGCTTCTTAGACAACCACCAAATTAAATCATGAATATCTTCTTATGGAATTGTTGAAGTTTTGCTGTTGAGATTTTCTCATAGCCATTACAATTGCTTTTACCAAATACATTTTCTTTGCCAAAAATAATATTTTCACATAGTAATGAGTCAGGGCCAGACATTTTCTATCTCTCTTTTCTCCCTAGTTAAAATTTAAACATGCAAGAGAGGGAGTCTTACTGGTACAGCTTAGGTCACATGGCTACCCTCTGGACTCAGAAAGGTTAGTATCTCCAGTGACAGTCCCACCAGAATGACAGAAAAATGAAGGTGAGGAAAGAAAGTAGTTCTCTATAGGGTAATAAAATCAAAGGGTCTTTCCAGAAAGTAGGATGACTAGAAGGCAAAAATAACAGTTGTCCACGAACTGAGCTCACCCAAACCAATGAAAAAGTCCTCTCTACTTACCCAAATATTCCCAATTTACAAATGGCAACAAGCAAAACCACATCTCTCATATCATTAGAAGTCTTCCTGCTACTAAAACGCACACAGCCTGCGCATGCAACGTAATCATAGAAAACAGGCAAGGCAAAGTATAAGTTAATTTAAAAAATAAATGCCAACATGATACTATAACTTCACAGTCTACTAATGTTGCAAGCTTTTAAAAAATATAAACAGGAAAGCAAACTTTAATTTTCAACATAACAAAGTAAAGGAGATTCTCTTTAGGTAATATCTTCCTGATTGTTACCTTTAAATTTTGACCAAAACTACTTGGTTAATCCATTCACATCTTGCTTTGGTGGATGAGAATCTCACAGAAATCACTGCTGCCTTGCTCAGCCCCTTCTGCTTTCAATGCTGTGCTTTGGACTCAGCCTTGTACAGACCACAGCACTCCAGAGGGTTCTGGGAACTAAGCCATGAGCTTCACTCAGTATCCCAACATGATTTTATGTCCTTATGTTGGAGCATTACACAGCACTATAGAGCCTAGGTGACATTTTTTTAGTCACAATAATAATGACATACAGGACTGTCTTCATAACCCTTCCATTTGGGTGAAAACAATTTTCTACTTATTTTCTTAAAACATAGGGGCTGAGTGGCTGCTACAGCTTCCGCAATGGACATTCCACACTAATGAGCAGTAGCCTATGGTGACCTATTCAGAATGGAAGGCTCACAGTGTGACACTCGGTTTAAGTGGGCTAAATGATTGGACATCAGTCATAGGAGTTTAAAGGTCTGAAGAGATGGCAAAATATGATTAATTCAATATCTCTTTAATGCTAAAAAGTATGGCCATAGGGACCCTTTGACAATTGCTTGAGCTATCAGAATACCTAATTGGAGATTAATCTCTAATAACCTCTTAATACCATTCAGAAGCTTAAATGAAGCCCAAACAAGAAAGAAATTGTCAGTTCAATAGTGTCATTTACAGCTAATACTATGGAAAACTATTTAATTCATTATAGAGGCAGAGGGGCCCATTTCAATTTTTGCCCTATTTCTATCTGGTCAATTAACTGTAGTGCCAGCTAAACACTAAAGTTAGAAAATGGGAAGTCCTGTGCCCAGAATTAAGTTCCTCAAGGCTTTCTGGGTTGCTGATTCAGGTTTTAGACTAACCATCAGGCCCAAGGGCTGCCCTTCCTGCACCTTGGGCTAGGTTGGGCCCCCTTTTACAGCACTTATTAGAATTAAGTCGTGCTCTTTAAACATTTACCATATGCACGCATGCGTGCGCACACACAAACATAAAAGTTACACAGGAACAGGCCATGTATCTTTTTCATTCATGCATCCCTACACCTGGAAAAGTGCCTGATTTAGTAAGTAGATATGCTTTTACTTTTTTAAAAAATGGATGAATGAATGCATATACACTGATGTCTGGTTTTAAAATCATATAAGCATGTCACATATTTTATCTTGACCTATGAATACCATTAATCTATTAGTACATAGTTGTGGAAGAATGGAAGAATATTTTACATGACTCTGCCATTTTTTTTGCCCTTGGAGAAGATGTATCTGTGGGTCCTGAGGTTCCAGCACGGCAATAGTTTTCTATGTGGGATCTCAGATCTAGCTCAGGAAACATGCAAAAGGACAAAAGGAATCAGACTCTGGCTTCCTTCCCATTTGTTCCACCAATTTGTTCCAGTGGAGGGCATTATATTAGGTGAATTAATATAATCCATCCTTGCCTATATCTACGGAATGCTGCTCACAGTTTTTGGAGAAAGTGTCCCTAGGCAAGGATTGATTATGGTTACATAGCAGGGAAGGATCAGGTTCATAGGGCCTCACCCTTTTTTAAATGTGTGACTGGTGAGTTCCCTGACACATCACCTTTCCCTTCCCTGTAAGCTCCCTGTCTGGACATGACCTCTCCCTTGCCCCGTGTGGAAAATTCTAACCCAGCATGTCCCTAGCCCATCAGAGATGCATTTCTGGGTCTCTTCCCCTGAGTTCTGGGAAGGCTCTGTGCCCTCCTTCTGCCTCTGCTAAACCAGTCTGGACCCTCACCAAACTCCCTGCTCTCCCCACGAGTTTTATGTGAGCCATAAACATTCTCTCAAATTCCTTTATTCTTGAAATCATAGCTATTAGCTGTGAGGTGGTTTGACTTGTCTCTGTGGTATAACCACAGAGTAGCTAAATGGACAAAAATTATGTTCACCATTAGAGTGTTTTGTACTTCAAAATAATTCAAGTACATTTGTGATAAGAGTTTCTCTGTTGAAGGTCCTTGTCAAAATTCACATTTGATTCCTGATAGTACATTGATTGATTCCACAGAGAGGTATTCTCATAGGAACAGTTTTATTTTAACAATATTTTTCCAGCTGTATTGAGGTATGACAACTAAACTTGCATAAAATTAAGGTGAGCAATGTGATGATTTGATACAATATAGTGAAATTATAACAATTAAGTTAGTTAATATATGCAACATCCTCACATGTTTACCCTTTGAGTGTATGAGTGTGTGTGTGTGTGTGTGTGTTGAAAACAGGGTTTGCCTTCCTTTCTCTGATTTAATTCACCTAATATAATGCCCTCCAGTTCTATCCATGTTGTAGCAAATGGCTGAATTTCCTTCTTTTCATGGCTGAATAATATTCTATGGCATGTTGTTTGCTAATGTGTGCATTTGTATGTGTGTCTGTATGTATGTACATAATAAGGGTTCAATGTAAATTGTACCATTCTATGGCATGTGTGTACATGTTTATTTATATAATTCAACATATATATATGTAGAATACATTTTCACTATTCATTCATTGTTTCCAACAATGAAGTATTAACACAACACACAGGTTTGAAAGACTGATGGGAAGCCCACAGTTACATGGGAAGACCGTGTCCAAGAGGAAGAGCAATACCAAAATAGGAGAGAAGAGACGGAAGGACTGTTCCTTCATTCAGTATTTATCCTGGCCATCCCTCAGTATAATGATGCTGTAGGGACTTGTGTTAAAGGATTAGCAAAGGCATAGTTTGTTGTTCACACACTCGTTGCGTAATTTCATCTTCCTTTCCTTCTTTTAGTTCTTAATTTCCAAGTACTGTTTAGAGTTCACAGTTCCAAATAAAAAAGTAAGCAAATAAGAGTGCCATAAATGTGAAGAACTGACCAAGGAGCTATTTGTTCTTTGGGTACAGCAAATTTCTTCACTGTTCTGAGTCCTCATGGGGGAGGTCACTATTGCCTCCAAGAGAAACTGTCACAGTAGGACCAGACAAACAACCAAAAAAGATGTCCAATTCTTGGCTTAAGAATGTAAGAGGACTGGGGTGGTGGCTTAGTGGTGGAACGCTTGCCTAGTATGCGTGAGTCACTGGGTTCGATCCTCAGCACCACATAAAAATAAAACAAAACAAATTAAAGACACTGTGTCCATGTATAATAAAAAATATTTAAAAAAAAAAAAGAATGTAAGAGATGCAGGATGGCTTAAACTAGACCAGAAACTGAGCCACATCCATCCTGAGTCCCACCTATACACTACACATAGTAGGATCCAAAACCTGTCAAGAGTTTCAAGTACCAACATCTTTTGGGAAACTCAAATGTCTTTCAGCAAATTAGCCCCAGGCCATGTAACGTGGCATGAAGGGCACCCACAGTTTTCTCATACAACAAAAGATGGCACGGTGACACTGAGAGCTGGCAAACATGGAGGAATCTCAGACGTGACATGAAGATGCCAAACAGGAAGACCCCAAACCACTATGGATAGAGAGTGGTTCTGAACAAGGAAGCCAGAGCAAAGGCCACCTGTGTTCATGAAATCAAATGCATTCAGAGGGAAGATGGTAACAATGGGGTGGGAACAGGAAATGCTGGATTAACTGCATTTAACCCTAAAGTAAGGGAGTTCACCTGAGGCTGATTGAGACTGTGTGTTTGGTCACAGGAAGAATGAAAGCTCAAGATAGAAACAAAGTTAAATTATGCAAAACAAAAATTACATCTTTCCCTTCATTTACCTCTGAACAGGCAGCTTAGAAATATCATCTTCAATATCTCCAATTAATACATCTACATTAGAATCTAGCTTGTTAACTTTGTCTTAGAGAACTCTTTTAACCAAAAATATACTGAAATATCAATGACTATTTTACTAAATAATATTCTGAAAGCTAAAGGAACAAGTCACCAAGGACAAACCATGTCCTCTGGTAGGCTCTGCATAAATGATTTCAGTTAGTTTCCTTTCATCAAGATTTTCACCAATTAATTCATAAATATTAGCATTTCATTAACTGCACCAATATTAACATTTCATGTCAGTGGGGATTTTTAAGCAAATTTCTAATTACATTCAAAAAGTAAAACAAGGAAAAGGTTTTCTAATAATGCTGGTATTAGCAGGCACTAGAATTAGTTTTGTCTTGAGTACACATACATTCTAGCATGAAAATCTGTTGCCCTGAGTTTTAATGATCAATTTTATGGGTATATTATGAATAACGCATACCAAGTATCATTAATTGTCTAATGAATTTCCATGCTAAGGATGAATTTAAGCAGCAATTCATACATCTTGTGTAGCTTTTGTTTTATCATAATAAAAATCAATCCTAGGCAAGTAAAATACTTTGTGTGATAATTTATCAAGAATTAAAGTGAATATCTGGTACAGTTATAGAATATTTTAATTTTGACCACTTTTTCAAAGAAGAAAACTTTCCTATCCTAACTAAAATAAAGGAGGAAGTTTCTCTGACAAAAACCATAACATTCTTAATTTTAGTAATAATGCAGGAATTTCCACTGAGGAAGGGAGATTTGCTCACTCTTCATAGAACTAAACTTTGTATTGATTTATTATAATTTGATTTGTTTTATGTACAAACTGTTCCCACACTAGCCAATGTCTGCAGCATCTAAATTATTTATTTAATAATCTCTTTCATAGAAACTCCTAGGGTCAAATGGGGTAGGAATCTTAATAAATAATGATTTGGGGGTTTGGGTTCATATAATTCATTTTATTTACTTTATCTCTTCTCCAACTCATTTTATTTCTCATGATGATAATTAAATAAGGTAAATTTAAGTGATAACAATATAAAGGTAACCTGTGAATTATCTGTTGTTTACCTAAATTCTGATGAATTCTTAAGATCATCAGTTTTTCCTCCATTTGAGGATGATCTTTCTGAAATGTTTAAATTACTAAAGAGAAAAGAATTAACATTTTGTTTCTTTTGAAACTCTTAGCATGATTTTGCTTATGCAGTGGAGCAATACTAGGTATTTGTTTAGGCCTTTGTCATTCTGAGGTTCTTTCCACTTTTTGGGGGGGGAGTCCATGCTATACATTTTCTTAAGTCTTAAAATCTCTTTGGATTAAAAAAAAATCACTCTTCAGAATCTTTCTCAGGACCCTTTGATCTAAACTGGAAACTTCCACTCTAATCTTTGATGGCATCCCATGCTACATTTTCCTGGGCATAGTTTAAATTGCCTTTATGTATATTTGTGTGTATTTATTCCATCAACGCCCACTTCTCAGACTATGTTAAATCCAAGAAGACATAGACTGTCAGCTCTGGTTCTTTGATGGTTCACTTACGGTCAATGATGGTCAATGAGAAGTGTCTGACAAATGATTATATGTCAATAAATATATAGAGAACTGATAAATGAGGGGTCAGCTACATGATGTCTTGATTAACTAGATTTCAAAAGATCTAGCATAGCATCATTAAAAGCTTAACACAATGGTGAATATTCATAGTGCTGTGCCTGGGTTTCCAGAGTAACTTTCAGTTATATTCTACATATTCTGTTTAAGAAGACATGATACACAGAAAAGATAAAAAATAATTGTCATAAATTTTTTTGAAGCAGTTATGATGCAGACTCCAGTTAGGGGAAACATATACATATCACAGAGGTTTAACATATATAAACCAGACCCATATGCATTTCATACTATTAAAGTCCTTTCTACCCCCCTTAAAATCTCATTATTGACCCAAGGAGATGCAGTTAACAATGGTACATCTGGTAAAGCTCTTCTCCAGTTTTGAATTTTTTCAAAAGCTTATTGGACAGCAGCTAGAGAGAAGATAGGAAATTTACAAACATTAGTGAAAACCTACAGCCTGGTCAAATACTGCAAACCTAATGCTTGTCAATTTCAACTAATTATTCCAAATTTCTCCCAAACGATGAGGAAAAGATACCAAATGTGGAAAGCCATGCAGCGACTGCCTCCTCTGGATTGGCGCATTATGAAAAGTCAGCAACTGCCATTCTGATTGACTGAGAGCAACAGAAAACCCCCGAGGCCTTCTGGTTCAGTTGGGATTGTAATGATAGACTAGCAAGATAAAAGCCTGCCAGAACATTAGCTTCAACTGTATGACAGTGCCCTCCCCAAGAAGATAAGATGCTGTGTGGATGAATATAGATTGAAAATGTGGATCCTGTCAGCAGCACTGATTTCACTCAGAAAGCCTATATACTGGGAGGACGCTGGGTGTGCTCAGGGTTAGGACTCCAGCAATGTATGAAAAATTTGTTTTCTCAGCTGGAAATGCTCATGTGTCTAGATGTACGAGTGGTAAGTTGGGGACCCATGCTAATGCTGAGTCTAAAAGAGAGGGGTGTGGATGTCTGCCCCTATTAGGAGACAGTGGGTACTTCTTGGCCTAATCCTAAGGCAGGAGGGAGGATCAGCACATTCCTCAAAGGTAAAATTTCTTCCTAGGATTCTTGAAGCCCTGACTTTCTAAGTGCACTCGATGCCCCGCAGTAATTCATTTTCCTTTCCTCCATAGGACAGACACAGTTGTCATCATTTCTATCTCCCTCTGACTGATTCTGTCTTTCTGACTCAACAGAAAAAAAAATGTACCCTCCAGAGGTGTACAAAGGATGAATTTCTTCGTTTCATGTTAGTCCTCCAAATGGAAGAATAATGCACAAATTTTTACCCTCCAATGCAAAAGTGACTTTTGAATTAGATAGTACTAATTAGTATTTCACTAGCTGGAAGTTCTTAAGTCACTATAACTCCCGAAACATCATAGAGCAGCTGTGTGGACTTAATCAGGTAATGGAAATAAAGTGAAGCACATGGATGCTCCCTGTCAATGCTAACCAACAGCACGATTATTACCTGTACTCAGTGAGAACACTTCATCTTTCAGTTATGCGTGTTGATACGTTGTCCTATGCAGTTAGCAGGGGATGAGGCTGAACTACGACAAGTAACAAGTCAAGTTTTAACGTTTATTTTTTTTTTTTACAGAAAGAAGACAGTGGTGACTTAAAAGTTTGCCTGAAATTCCCTTCTCCAGTGGAATGCATGAATGTGAATCCTTAGAGAAACAGTGAAGAAAAGTCCCTTTTTATGAAATGACTATGAAGAGGTTCTGACATTCTGGAGGAGAATAAAATATTTTCACTAAAAATTAAATTGTCATTGTACCCAGTATCTATGGGATGTAATTCAGTTCTAGCAATTTGGTAGTAATTTTTAGAATTTCTATGATGTACATATATTTTGCATTTTCTCGTTCTAGTAGAATAACATACTTGTTTGCGATTAGGCACAACTTAATGCAAACAGTAGTTTTATTTTCAGGTTTTGTTGATATACATCTGGGTGATGGCTTAAAAACTGGCTAATATTCTGACATCATATAGCACGTTTAAGCATCATCTATATATAGCATTTTATGTTTTTCTCCCTATAAATTGCTGAACTGGTTACACGTAGGAAAAGTTGTCTGAATTTTGAACTTTAAGATTATTTGAGATGTAAGATCTAAGTAATCATCTTTCCTTTAGGGAATAAGTGTATGCTATCCTCATTTATTTACCCTACAACATTTCCTTCAATTTTTAATTTTTCTTTCTATACCAGCTTAATCTGGACTATCTAGGCCTTAGAGAATGAGTATTGTAACATCAGTTCATATGAACTGTTTTATTGATTTAAAGAAGTATTTAAGCCACTTACTTTACTGAAGAAAAAAATAGTTGACTTTTCCTCTCCATTAACTGAGAAGTAGAAATAAAAGAAAAGAAAGATAACAAGTTTGTTTTGAACATATTGTGTTTATATACCTACTTAAATATCAGCCATCTGGAGATGCTCAGCACACTAAGATGTAAATCTGGACTACAGGAGAATGGTATGGGATAAATATATAAAAAACTATCACCACAGGAGTCAGTAGAGGCCATAGATGTGAATTACAACCTTGCTTCTTAAGCTTGAGTGTATGTCTGGAAGAATCACCTGGGGCTCTAGTCAAAATCCAGACCTGACACCACATTAGATCTAGCATGGAGATGCTGCAATTCTGAAGAGCTCACAGGTGACACTGATGTCCGTGGTCAGCACATTCCATGCTAAGTGGCTAGCTCTTAGGTCACCCAAAGAGCAAGAGTGGATTGGAAAGAGCAGACACCCAGGAGGTCTTGGAGGACACCCCAGGAAATGACTCCAAAAAGAGCCACAAAAAAAAGATTAAAACAGACAAATCAGAAGAAAAAATTCACAAACAAGAAAAACAGCAACAACTCAAAGAAGCAATTTTCAAGGAGAAATAAGTGGTCAATGAAGGGCAAATGATGTGAAAAAATCAGACCATAGAAGGAAAAAAAAATGAAATGTCCATATATCTAATAAGCAAATATCATTTGTTATTTATTTACTTTACTTACTGGTCCTGTTGAGATATGTATATTGTTAATATTTACTTCCACTCTGTGGCTTACCTATTAATAAACAGAGGTTTTTAATTTTTATAAAACCTAACACCTCAGTATTTCATCACATGGATACTGCTTTCTCAGTCCAATCTAAGAAATTGCTACATAATGCATTATAAAATATTTTTCTGTATTCTTCTAAAGGTTGTATAGTTTTGTTATGTTTTATACTTCAGTCCATATTCCATTTTGAATTCATTTCTGAATATGTATGAGGTAAGGGTTTCCTGTAATTGCATAAGAAAAAAATTAAAATCTCAATGAAAATGAACAAAATACTTCAACAATCATTTCTCAAAAGGCAATAACGAATAAGTGTGCAACATCTTTAGTTATTAAAATGTGCAAATCAAAAGCACATGCACGTAGCCAATCAAAGGCTGAATGTTTTCTCTGATATGCGGATGCTAACTCACAATAAGAGGAGCTGGTAGTCAGGAAAGAAGAGAGCTACTTTAGGTAGAGGGGAATGAGGGGAGCAGATATGGGGGGTAGGAAGGATAGTAGAATAAATCAGACATTATTACCCTATGTATATATATGACTAAATGACTGGTAGGATTCTATATATGTACAACCAGAAAAATGAGAAATTATACTCCACTTGTTTAATGCATCAGTGCATTCAACTGTCATGTATAACTAATCAAAGCAAATTTTAAAAAAGGAAAAAATAAATAAAAGCACACAGTAGGGCTGGGGATATAGCTCAGTGGTGGCGATTTGCCTATCATGTGCAGAGCTCTTGAATTATATGCTCAGCACTGCGAAATGACAAAACAAATGCAAAATAATAATCACAAAGTCACACTGACCCAATGTTACCTACCTATGAGAATGGTACAAATATAAACAACTGAAAACATCAAACATAGGCAGGAATATTGAATAACAATAACTTTTATATATTGTGAAAACACACGATGGTATACCACAGAGGAAAATGGTCCGAAAGCATCTTACAGAACAGAGTATACATCTACCCCATGATTCAGCATTTCCATTCCTATTTACCCATGAGAAATGACAGTATGTTCTAAAGAGACTGATCAGAAGTGCCTGTGGTGCCTTTACTTACAACAGCCACACACTGTGAACACAGCACGTGCCCCTAGACAAGAGAACTGAGGAAGAATGAAACATTCACTTACAATAGGGAGCACCTTGTAGTAAAAATAAATGAAGTACTGCAGCACAGAACGTGGATTAAAATAAAAAAATATCACATTGCATGAAAGAGGCCAGATGCAAAAGAGAACATACCTGTGACTCCATTTGTTTGGGGTTCTCCAGTGGGAAAACTTAATTCCATGATAAAAGAAACCAGAACACCCCAACCATCTCCCCACAGGCAACCATGGCTCTGATTTCCTTTGGCACACCAAGGCAAAGGGAAGAGAAAATGGTCTTAAGTGAGGCCCATGTGCACACTTGAGGGTTACCAAGGGCACACATCTTGAGAACCACTTAAGATCTGTGTGTCCTTACTGTAATTTACATCTAAATGTAGGAAAAGTTAAGAAGCAAAAAGGAATCACTGATTCTATTTGGTGTTGTTAGTTCAGTGGGTTGTTAGAGCGGACCTTTATTTTAAGGATTTAAAGAGGGCCTTGCAAAATAGGAAATATGCACTATAATTTTGAGGCCCTGAAGGGAATGAAGATTCATGACCATCTGAAGAAAAACAAGTTAGTTTGTTCCTGCTGTTTAATTTAGGAGGTCTGATTAAAATTTTACAATAATAATAATCTTAAGAGGAAAATAAGTTAGATCAAGAAAGACCAAAAATCGATAGAGGTGGTTGAAAATGAAATAAAGTCATGAAATAAAGTCATCCCTAGGCCTTTCACTTGAATCTATATCATTTGAAGAAAAAAAATGCTTTGAATTCTTAATTTTTGTTTATAGATTTTTTTGTTTCTCTTGTGCTTTCTTTTTCTTTTTCTTTTTTGCTTTTCTTTTTCCCTCTGCTGACTCCAACATATATTATTATAGTTAAAAACCACATGCATATCTGCTTAAAATCATCTTAGGAGTTTTAGAAATTCTTAGGTAAAGATACCACTTAACAAAATTTATTTCATTCTCCCTTTGTATTTTTATTCTTGTGAACCACGTGTTAGGTGTTGAGAAGATGTGAGGAAAAACTGTTATTGAGGCTCAGAGATTATGCTTATCATGGAAGTTCCAATGTAACCTAAAAGGAGATCACCTAAGTGTCCTTGGCCATTTAGGCTGATGTTGTTCAATGAGTGGTCTCAGCTTCTGGGGCCTTGCTCTCAGGAATTCTGACAGCACGAGATGGGTGCAGTGGCACAAGCCTGTAATCCCAGCACTTAGGCAGGCTGAGGCAGGAGAATCGCGAGTTCAAAGCCAGACTCAGCAATGGCGAGGTGCTAAGCAACTCAGTGAGACCCTGTCTACATAAAACACAAAATAGGCCTAGGGATGTGGCTTAGTGGTTGAGTGCCCCTGAGTTCAACCTCCAGTACCAACAAAAAAACAAAAATTCTGACAGCACAGTTTTCCATGGCAGCTGGTTTTCATGTCTATCTGAAGCAAAAGGTGAACTAGAGCCTACCAAATTTTAAAGCAAAATGTTACCTAAAAGCACTCACACTTAAGAATTTTTATGAAAGTTCCTGGGATAAAGGAAGAAAGTAGAGAGCAAGACTGGTGTCCCCTGCACAGTCAGAAGTGCCTCTGAAGCTTTGGTACCTGCGAAGCTCCTCCTGTAATTGTGATCTACTTGAGTGTAACCTGGTGGACCCGAGGCCAGGAAATGAAGGAAAGGCAGCCAAAGGCTTTTGCTGATATTCTTCTGGGCTCACATTTGCATGTATTATCTTTAATCTCTTTTTATGTTCTTGAATTTCACACTATTCTTTGGGGGAATGAGAAGATTCACATAGTGTCCTTCCCATTTCTTCAGGGTTTAATCTAGAGTTTCTGGAATGAATGTATCATACTTAAAACAATGGATACCACCTTCTTCACCCTAATTCAGTCATTGACACCGTAGATTTGGGTAGATGTGAATCCTGTAGGGATATCCCACATGGGTTTTCACAGGCACCAAAGAGATCAGGTGCCCTAAATGTCCTGAAAGTGCAGAATCATTCCCTGAAGGAACTTATCCTTGAGAATGGGGACTGGGAGTTCTAAGAAAAACTTACAACCTAGTGATTATAGTTGAAGCTGGACCACTGAGTTGAACCTCAAACTACTCATTTAGTAATGGGTTTATAAAAGTAATGATGCCTAGCTCAGAAGGCTGCTGGGAGGAAAGAATAAGACAATCTAGGTATTCAGAGGAAATTTCATCTGTACGTATATGTAGAAGGTACCAATTAAAGATAAATAAGCCGGGCTGGGATTGTGGCTCAGCGATAGAGCGCTTGCCTCATATGCGTGAGGCCCTGGGTTCGATCCTCAGCACCACATACAAAGCAGTAAAATAGAGACATTGTGTCCATCTACAATTAAAAAATATCTTTAAAAAAAAAAAAAGATAAATAAGCCGGGTGCAGTGGTGCATGCCTGTAATCCCAGCACTTTGGGAGGCTGAAACAGGAGAATCGTGAGTTCAAACAGTGAGACCCTGTCTCTAAACAAAACACAAAATAGGGATCAGTAGTCCAGTACCCCTGAGTTCAATCTCCGGTACAAAAAAGAAAGAAAGATACATAAATAGTGAAAGGAAGATGAATAGAGGGAGAAAAGGGTAAGGGGGAGGGGAAAAAGGGAGTGGGATAAAACTGAAATCAAATGCCTTGTATGTATAACTTTGTCAAAAGGAACTGAAACACTATGTATAATTACAATGTTCTAATTAAAAAAAGATACTTTTGGGAATAGGACCCTGCCATAGTAGATGATCAACTAAGGACACATTATTGCTGGAATGCACATAAATGACCTCTTGCCTCCAGTCGTTGCTTTATCTTCCTGAGATGTTGTGTGTACACACACACACACACACACACACACACACAACTGCGTTTATAGGTACGCTTTAAAATGTTTGAATGCACATGCTCCTTACTCTGTATTCATGACTCGACATACAATTCCAGCTAACTTGCACTGTTTCTTCTTCCACAGCCAACCTAGACTTCATTACCACATACCGGCCACGATTTCAATATGGCTTCATAAAGATTTAAATCTCTATGGCATACCACACACACTCGAATCTTGTGTATTCTCCATGGATGCTTTAAAACTCATCTCTTCTGATTCCTCTTTCTGCTCATAATGTGGCTAGATTAGTTATTTCAGGAGCTTCCTTATTCTCTACTCAGTGCATAGAAGGCCTGTCCTGAAATCTTTAATTACTGATCATACCATCCTCCTAATCTTCTTTCCTCCTTGGTCTATTCAACAAAGGCTGACTCGTGTCTTCTGCCAAAGTCCCTACAGATCAAACTGCTTCTCAATTAATGTACATCCGCCCCTCCCCCCACCCACTGATTTATAAAAAAAAACCTCCAGTTCTGCAAAGAATGCCACTTGGAAAGGTTGTTAATCACCACGTGCTTGCTCTGAGTTGTATTGTTCTGTGTTGTATCATGCTGCTCGATTGCAAGCTCGTGGGGCAAAGCCTTTGTCTGCCATGCCCTGACTATTGTTCAGTGCAGCACATGCTGATGGCACTATTGAAAAAACAAACAATGGCTTTTCCACTTTTTTCCCATTTTAATTGTCAAATGTGATGGTATAAAAGCACAATTCACACAAGGAGTTGAGTACACAGCCTCTGAAATTGCTAAAATAAGCCATATGAGCATTAGAGGTTAAGTCGATCTTTCCAAGGTATAACTTAACTTTCATCCATTTGTCATTTATTTTCTCTAAAAACTGCCTGAAAGTAAACCATGTGCATCTACCTGAGATCAAGTTTCCTTAGCTCATTTGATTGGGGTGGGGAGGATATCTGAGTGGGGTATAGAATCTGTTCCCCAAATATTCTTGGCACTCCCACACTTACAGGGATTAAAAACAGAATCTGTTGAAGGATTTTCACAAACTGGCATTGTAAACATCCCATGGCCTTGGAAAGGCCATGGTTAGCACCATGGAGAGCGGTCGACATTCTGTGTATCATGTTATTTTGTGAGTGTATATAGGTGGTTATGTGGGTTTTTTGTTTGTTTTTTGTTTGTGGGTGTTTTTTTTTTTTTTGGTGTGGAATTGATTTTTTAAAATGAGAAAAATGAGAAGTAATCTTGTGCGAAAGCACAATTTGCCTTTCTAGGAAACTCATACATGGCAAGTGCGACAGTTCGTCACCTGCCAAGTATTCTAACGGCTTCTGCCTGACATTAGTTTCTATAACACAGCTCAGCTGGGATTGTTTCAGTGCATCTTTGTATTCAATATCTTACTAAACAGAGTGTTGATTGAATGGTCAAAGCTCTGGGTAGACTCTAAGAAACACCAATATTACATAGGACAGACATATAAATGCCATAAATACAAAAGCAATTTCCAAGAAAACTAACTTATAAATGGGTCCCCCATACAGATCTAAATGTAAGATCTAAAAGTCCCATATATAGACAATTTAAAAATAAGTTAAATATTTTAGGGTTTTTATACAGGTTTATATAACTACTAGTCCTTTATATTTGAAGGCATAATGATAGAACATGAGGTTTTGTATGATTTCTGTACCCTAAGAATCACCCAGGATCTTTGGCAGAAAAAAAAAGCCAGATTCTCAGACACCATTTCAAATCTATTTACACAGATCTTATTGGAATAGTCTTACATATTTGTATTTTTTAAACAATTCTGTTAATTCATAGAGATCAGATGATAAGTTCTGGAGATGTAAAACAATGGGCAAAATCAAGCACTAAATCCTTTTTAAATTATTTCTTTTTGTAGTTGTAGGTGGACAGAATGTCTTTCTTTTATTTATTTTTATGCGGTGCTAATGACTGAACCCAATGCCTCATACATGCTAGGCAAGCACTCCACCACTGAACTATAGCCCCAACCCAAGCACTGAATTCTTGTTTGGATAATGCCAGACAGCTTCCTGTGGGCTTGGGCCAGCTCTTTTCAGATGTCGAATCTCCTTTTACTCAAGATAGAAAAAGAAAGGTCTAGACTGGGCATTGTCTATGGTACTTTTCTACTCCCTAATTCATTCTATGATTCCAATTAAGATGAGCTGATTTGTATTGTTTTCTGATTCATCTTTACATATCTCAGAGATTAAATAAGATCACTTAGAAGTAAGTACATTTGCTTTGTTGTTTCTCTAGGTACATGTAACTCAGGGTAAATTTCCCTACTGCATGTCATTGCATTAACGCTGATGTAGAAACAGACTTTCTTGAGAAACTTGGATTGTCGGGTGTTTGGAAGGGAAAAGTAATAAGTAGAAATGTTTGATACAAAGATTAAATTATATCTTACAAGACTCTCTCAACATCTATTCATGATATGGCGATGCGCCCCTGGAGAGTCAGATAAATTATTCTAAGATTCTTTCGTAAGATAATGCAGGCTAATTTGAAGAAGTAAACAGTAATTGCAGTATTAAGCAATTCAAACCACCTTTACAACTATTTCTGGTCCTCCCCATGCTGACAGATTTGATGTTAAGTTCTTTTCCCTCATCTTTTACAAAGCATTTTACATAATCCAGCATTACCTATTTTACATATGTGGCATTTTGCTTAGCATTCAAGTAGTTTATTTGGAGAAGATCCTTTACAGACTATTCTAGGGAACAGCCTGCTACCCTCTTCGTATAGCAGCAAAAGATGCAGGGATGGTTGTTTAAATGTGGCTTCTTTTAACAGCTTGTTGAGCTAGGGAACCGAGCAAGAGTGTAAACATTATTAAAATAGTCTAGAGTGCCAAATGCAAGAAAACAAATGCCAAAAATTCTCCAAAAGTAGCACAGAATTGACAGAGAGTGCATACTCCAGTATTTACGTTCTGGCTTTATGAGGACTTACCGAGGTTGATGCACCAGCCACATGCTCTAATCTGTACGCTCCTGATGCACACCTCTTCCCAATGGCTGTGCAGGGAATACAACAGGTGTTTCCAGTCAAACCATCTAATATAACAGTCAGAAAAGACCCAAGTGGGCCTCATCACCCACAAATTTGCGTTAAGATTTTCTTTTAGTTGTCTCTCTTGCTTTTCTGGTCTTTGGGAGATGCACTTGTGCATGTGCACACACACATCTTTTGGAACAAAACCCATTCCCCAGTTCCCTCTCATTGCTTAAGTGACCTCAGCAATGTTCTTAACCTGACAACAAATATTTAAAGTAAAAAAAAGAGTGCAATGGACACAGTTTTTGGCTTCCACAGAAAGAATATAAACATAAGGATTTCTGATTATGCCCAGAACTTTAAATGTAACGACTCTTGCCCTTTGTAAAACACTAGCTTCTCAACACTTGTACATGAATAGAGTTCAAATGCAGAGCTGAGACAATAGCTAAGTCCTTGGGATTCTCTTGAATACTGTGTACAACCGTGTGGCAGGAAGCTCAGATGCGGTTTTTGCTAGCCATGAATTTTAATCTATATCCTCTGGTCTCCTGGAGGTATGAAGGTTTTGTACAGAGGAGGCAGAAATGTACTCGTGCCCTGAAAAAAGATGATGTGATAGGCTGTTTTCCTTGGCAACAGAATATGTATGTGGTCCCTCCAAGGAGGCTAATACTGCCTGACAGCTGGTGAGTCTCGCGTTACTTGAATTGGTTTCCTCACAGTTAATCCAGTCCCAGGTATTAATTGACAGTGGCTGGATGTGACAGAGCTATTTTGGTTTTTGCATTTTCACTATAGAATCCAAAAGATAAAAGAAAATTCCTGAGGTTGCAGGTTACAAGTTAGGATAGCTCATTATAAAATCTCCATTGAGATATAGGAAATCTTGTTCTCTGCAATTTTTTGTATCACTACCTCATTTTTATGACTAAAGTCGTGGCTGTTCTAATTTGCTACATGCTTATCAATCATATTCTACTGTCAATTGTGGAAATACTGTACTCTAGTGAAAATTCCTTAACTAGATTTTAAATTCCTATAAAAGCTTAAAAACTAAGTTAGAGCTAATGTATCTCTGGACACATAGGTAATATGTTAAAGGAATAAATAAATAATGGAAAGGTGAATAATGCTAATAAAAAATTTTCAGTGTCTCTTATGGTCCAGGCCTTATATTTCATAGTTTACTTGACTAACTTAATTTAATCCTCAAAACAATCCTGTAAATTAAACATTTTTCCACAAAAAACAACATCATAATTTGCTCAAAATTCTACAGGAAGTACACTGAATGCTAATAAGTGAGTACACTGAAGTTCTGAAGACAGACATTGAATTTATACCTCAGACTCATGTAATGTACAGGTGACAATATGCTAGTCATAGATGTTAACGTTTTCCATTATGTTAAGTAAATTAATAAGATACAGAGATGTTATACAACATATATATGAATACATAAGTGTATGTACACACTAACATACACATATTTAAATCCTTAAAATTCTTTACACATAAACCTATTCATGGAAGCAGAATAGAAGTGCAATTTTCCACCTGCTGTTGAATTTGTAGGTGATTATGTTCTTTTTCTCTTTTGACTTTTCAAATTTGTGTATGTATTAATTATCTAACAGTTTTAAAAACATTTAACAAATTAGATCTTCAAGATAAGCAACTAGTGCAGAGAAAGCTTGGAAGAATTTCATGAAGGAGGACAAGTAAGCCAACCTAAATTCCCCATCACACTCAGGCAAATGGAAAAGGTGGATGAAGACAGAGGAAAAAACTTTTAGGCAAATCAGAGGCAAACAAACAATAGACCATGTTCCAAAAACAAGCACAAATTCCCTGTGTCATACAGAGGCCAGTATAGGAAGGAAGGAAGGAAAGAAGAGAGGGAGGGAGGGAGGGAGGGAGGAAGAGATACATAAGAATATATGTACCTATGTCACAATTTTCAGGATAAGTATGCTCAACCTTTCCCACACCATTCCCATAAAAATGTCTGAAAATATGTGAAGCCACAATTTAAAACTAAGATTTGATTCATTTTCAAAACAGATGTCAATCATTTCAGTCAAGGTCTACCATTTATATCCTGCTCCCTTTTCACCCCTTTCATGGAACAAAGGTTCTAATAAATTAAATAGCAATCAAATCATACAAGGGATTGAAAGTTCTTCACACTTGGGTATAAAATCCCAACTCTTAGAAAAGTTGCTTAATAGAACTACCAACTTGTCAGTGACGTGATGACAAATTCATGGGCCATTGTATGCCAGGTACCCAGCACATCCAGCACATGCAGGGTAGAAGTAAAGCATCAGTGGCAGCTGTTAACAACTGTACCCAGTATTTCTGGAGATTACTGAGCAAGGTACTCATCAACACAAAAGTTTAGAAAGAGCTTGAAAGACTTTTTGTAGAATATTTTCCTCTTCCCAATGCCATATAATCTATAGCCTACAATTTCTACCATGAGTCATTTTGCTAGCATAATAGGCAAAGACTTTGACTACATGCAGTAGACTTTTTTAAGGGAAGAGAAAAGAGAAAAAGAACTAAATGTTTATGATTAAACTGGTAATTCTCTAGGCACTGTGTTAAGAACTTCATACATATTTCTGTATTTAAGATGTCAGAAAACACTTGCATTTCTGCTTTTAATTTTATTTCAAAGGCAAGAAAAAAAGAGGCTCCCAAACAGTAGCTAATTTGCTCACAGCTATTTGGTTAAAACAAATATTATAATTCCAACCATATTTGTGGGTTTCAGAAACCCATCGTCTTTCCATGAGAAGTCATGCTTTCATGGGAAGAAGATGGAAGGAAACTGGAGCCCTGGACTCACCTACCATCTTTTTACACTTGGCCAGACCATTTAATTCTATGTAGGTCTATCAAAAATTAAGAGGTGATTAAATTCAGACAGTATTTGTGACCTCCTCTTTTATAAGACCTATGAAGTCTAGTAAATTAAAGTCATTGACAATAAACACTTCATAAGAAGAATTAAGAACTGCATGGTCCTTAATATGAACTGCATGGTCAGGAGTTCTTCTGAGCAGTTTTTGCATATAGTGTATATATACATATTAGAACATACATAAAATACATGCATATACATAAGCACATACATACACATATAACATATATATGGATTATGTGTATACGTTTATGTTTATATTTATCCCTGATATACATACTTTTTTCAGGATATGCATAACAGGAATACATATATCCACAATATATACACACACATATATATATATATATGTGTGTGTTTATATACATACATATATATTTTTCCCGATAATTTACATATAAAAAGAGCAAGGCATAATGTAAAATAACATACCTAAGGTCACATAAATGGCAAAACCGTCCCTTAATATTATGCAACCCATAAAATTTATGAATCAAGGTCTTTTGAGTAAAACAAACAGAAAATAGACATTTCAATGCAAAACGTTTAAGCTCCAGTGATCGGAGGTTAACAACCTTTTGTAGCCAAGAAATTGTTGTGAGGTTACTGAATGACTACAGTAAAGAAAAAAATTTAAAAAGCCTTTATTTCCTCCAATACTCCTGGCCGTAGATTCACTCTGCGCAGTCAGCTAACCTAGGAACAGATTCAACATCTTCAGTTAACAGCAGTATTTTTCTGGGTGCCTATCTCTCCAGTTCTCAAAGGCATGTCTCTCCAGGTTTGGTTCCCAGATCAGCAGCATCAGTGTCACCTAGAAACTGGTTATGAATGCAGACTCTCAGGCCACAGTCTTGACCTGCTGAATGAGACATTATGGAGGGATTGGCCTAGCAATTTGTCTTTAGTATGCTTCCCAGTGAAGACATACAGGCTGAAGCTTGAGAACCACTGCTTTAAAAAATGTGGTTTGGATACATCTAATCGGGATCTGACTTTTCAAGTGGGCTTTTTAATCAAATGTGGCCAATCAGAATATTGCCTACTTGTAAAGAAAATAGCTGATTCAACCAAGCAGAGCCATGATTTGGGGAACCTTAACGGAAATGTTGAAAGAAAAACATGTGAGACCGGATCGCCATCTCTTGAGGAGAGGACAGCCTGTTTTGAAACACAGCCAACCCAGGAAAGCAAAGGAGACCAAGATGGGAAAAACTGGGACATCTTCTAGTGATACCTTCTGTATCTCTGAGTTCTGGGCAACATAAACCATGAGCTAGCAGGTATTCATTAATTCATGTGGCTTCCTCTACCCAAAATGCCCTTCCCTCCTCTTTAGCATCCTCGTATGTAATTAACCATGTCCTCATCCATGCCCTGGCTTTTTCTCACACTGCATGTAGTTTCTTCCATCACTTCAATAATCATTAATAATTTGTAAATTTCCATATCCTTCCCCAACCTGTCAGAAAGGATCTCCCCATACATAAGAGAAATTAAAGTGCTGCTTATTTTTTCATTTGTGTACCTAATACTCAGGATCACAGTAGATGCTTAAAGATGTTTCTTGAAAAAAATAAAATTTCCTACATGCCCATAGGATTATTGGAAGGATCAAAGAAGAATAAGGTTTCATAAAATATGAAGCTCTATACAAATATGAGTCATATTTATAATTATTAATTTCTTCTGTAGTAGGCTCATCTTTTCTGCAAATGTATCATCATGAGACATGAGTAGGAAATAAGACTGATAAACCTTGTATATCCATGTCAAGTTGATTATAAAAATGGTTTCAATTTATAGGTGCTTTCTGTATGAAATCAGCGCACAAACAAATGGAAAAATGATTACTGTGAAAAGAATATAAAGAACAAATTGAGGTATTCCATATATGCGCTATATAGAGATTTTACTGAGGCTGAGCAATTAAGCACAAAAATAGCTCAAGGGAGCATTTGAGATAGGGATTCAAGTAAAGGGAGTAGCATATGTTAAGGCCCCATGGCAGAGGTGTCTGATGTAGGGAGGATGGTACAAAATGTGCAGGGCTATGTTAAAGATTGGCTTTTATTCTCAGAGTGATGAGAAATTATGAAAAAGCAAGCCGAAAAATGGCATGACAAGATTGTAATTTTCAAAGACCACACCGGATTTTGCAGCATATACGGTTAGCTCAGACCCCTCCTTGGTATTTTATTGTTTTTATTACTTTGAAATTGTTAGGTTGATTCTGCGATAAATTTTGTAACCTTCAAAAAATTATGCTTATTTTACTTTACCTATTTATACCTGTACAATGAAATTTGATAAATACTTTTACACCTAGGAGAGATTTCTGTCACGTTTGTGTTGTGAAAAGTTTGAATTTAATAGATTCTAATTACCATCCCTTAAAGGAACACCTCACACAGGATTAAACTGTGCACATGGAAAAATTAATACACACATGTCTTATTCTGCATATATTAGACATATTTACTGATTTCAAATTTTTATGTTTAAAACAAAATTAGTCTCCTCCAGACAAATTAATACTTATAAATTTTTTTTTAAATAACTTTGTCAAATCTTACACACAAACTCCTACGGAAACAAGCATTTTTGTTCAGTCTTGAAATTAGAAATTATAAAACATGGATGCTTCCAGCCATTTCTATTACTCAACATCTAATTAAAGCAGCATTGCAATGAAAGAAATACAGAAATCCCTTAGAAAATTTGAGATGTTGTATGCAAAAATCTCATGGCACAATCAATAATGTGCATTGACTACATAAGTCCTTAATTGATAATAGAAATACTTGGTTAATGTTTGTTTTACTTTCCAGATTTTATATATTTCGTTAACTTCACATTCTTTAAAAATGGTTTTAATTTGGATGTTTGCCGATGTTTGACACTTTCCCACCTAAATCACAGATCTAACACTCCCATATTATCTTCATGTATCTCCACTGCCACTTTAGCAATACAAGATTGCTATTGTCAGCTACAGTTACCACCCACTGCAAGGCTTGCTTAAGTTGATTAGTGAGAGAAGGTATATATATTTCAGTAGTTTGAGACATAGCCAACTATGTATGTCTTTCATCCTGTGATATTTACTTTGTATTCCACTTCAATGAAGGAAAAAAAGCAGAAGGTAAAAAGAAATAGGAAACAAGGTATAAGATCTGGACTCTCCATTGGCACAAGAGAATAAGTAAGATGGGACTTTTAAAGCAAAAGGAGGAACACATGTAAAAGCCCTATGGCATAGGTGTCTGGTGTGAGGACAGGTAAGGAAGTATGCAGAGTTTCCATAGTGCATTGGGCTATGCCAGAGAGTTCGCTGGCTATACCCTCTGTTCAATTCTGGCCAGCATGCTCCAGGAGGGGTGTTCCCAAAGTCAGCACTACTGATAATTCTTCTGTTGTAGACAGTTGCTATGTACAATGCAGAATATTAGCATCATCCTTGGTCTTCATGGACTACACTTCCCAACTGCGACAAGCAGGAACACTTGTGGAAGCAAAGTTACCCCTGCTTGAGTACCACTGCTCTAGACTCAACCTGTTCAGAGCAAAGATTCTTCTTTGCTTCTCGTTTTCCTCTGCATGGTAATAATATCTCCTGAACATTTGACAGCTATCCCAAGGCTGCTGTTTGCTAGCTAACAGGTTCAAAATGGGCTCTCATCCACCAGCCCTGACCCTCCTGGCCTTTATTCCATTCCTCCCCCAAACCAGCTTATTTAATAAGAATATCAACAATAAAAGAATAAATAGAATGAGTAATAGCTACTATTATAAAATATTTTTAAAACAATTGTAATATGCCATACTTTGTTTATATGCAAATTATATACACCCATCTTGTATAATCTTTATAAAAAATACGATAGCTGGGCGCGGTGGCACAAGCCTGTAATCTCAGCACTTTGGGAGGCTGAGACAAGAAGAATCATGAGTTCAAAGCCAGCCTCAGTAACAAGGAGGCGCTAAGCAACTCAGTGAGACCCTGTCTCTATATAAAAACACAAAACAGAGCTGGGGATATGGCTCAGTGGTCGAGTGCCCTTGAGTTCAATCTCCAGTACCCCCCAAAAAAATGTGAGGTAGAAAAAATTATCTTGATTTATTAATAATAACTTGACATTTAGAAAAGTTCATCACAATGACACTTAAGAAAAACAAATACAAAATTCAGATGTTCTTCACAAGACCCTTCAGGATCTGATGACCACTGCCTTCTCCAAATTCATCCCCCACCGTGTAGAACAATTACACTTTCTTTCAATTGCTCCCATCAAGAAGCCAGTGTGTGGAAACCCACACATCATGTCCTAGTCTAGAGAGCATGGTTCCTGAATTTCTCACTTCAAAATGCAGTTGTTTGCTCTCTGGTCTCAGCTGGAAACTAGCATGCGTCTCTGGCCACTAGCATGCCTCCGCAAACCCTAGGTATTAAGTCCTTCCTGTTGGAGACTTGCTGTGCGTGGTATTTTTTTCTGTGTTTAGGATTATTTCCTCCACTTGTTACTACCCTGTGAACAAAGATGCTTCTGAGTCTATTGCTCCTTTCCCAGTATGCAGAATAATGCTGTACTCACAGTTGCCACTGCTTATGTTATTGCCTGACCAAGTGAATGAACACATCATGAATTGATATTATTATCTCCGAAGGAGTAGAATGCACCTGTGATGGAGGTCTCTCTGATTTCGCAACCAATTTTCCCCTCCTAGGCCTATGAGACCATGCCTACCCAGAAAGTTCCTATCCTAATGGTTTTATTTTGAACACTTCCCAGCTACAATCTATGACCTTGCATGAAGGTAACTTCAGATTTATGGCAACCACAGGATCAGAGGTCAGAAAGAGCAAATGAGCAACACTATTTTGTGTGATTTCATTGCACACACCCCTAAAAAGAGAAAGCAGACTATTAAATTGAAAAATCAAAATAGGATGACTCTAATAAAAATCACAAACAATAATGACCCATGTTTCAAATCCAGTACTAGATCTTATCAGTTCACATGGTAATGAGTTTAATACTGTGGTAGAGTTTAAAATGCCAAGCATCACCCTCTGTGACTGTTAACAAATGGAGTTTCACCATGTGTGAAAATTCCATGATGATACAATCTGTGCCTCCCGATATATTTCAACAGAGAGCAAGCGCTATGGCTAAGGCTTTCCCAACCAGTCTTCGGATTTCATTGAACTTCATTATGATCGGTTGACCTCCTCAAATCCAATCATGGGCAGTAGCTCAATGCTCTACAAGTGAGTGAATGGGTATGTTTACAATATCCAAAATGCCTCATGAAATATGTTTAATTATGCATAGGTTAACAGCTGTTTGCTTAGTGTACTGTATGTAGGATGAAATATTCAAGACAGAAATAATATACAACCTATTGGAAAAGAGTATTAAGGACAGTTACTGTGTAAACATCCACTTTGCAGCTGGATGCCAAATGTCAACATTCCAAATATATGAGCAACTGCATTTCCTTATCTTTCCTACTGCTTGTGGTTTTGTAATTAGTCCGCTGGGCAATGGCAATATTACAAAAAGCCTATTAATCTAAATTCATGATTTAATTCTACACTCAAAAAAATAACCTCTTAGCTGATGGCTAAAGCTTAAATTCTGGAACTCAACTTAAAAACAAATCAACAGATAATTTAAAATAAAATGAATTCAAGATCAACCAGTAACTACCTTTAAGAACAACAGAGCATCCCTGGGAGGGTGGTTCCCCTAACCTTTCCCTTTGAAGAATCCTAAGTAGCAAGTAATACCGTGGCAGCAAAATGACTCTATTTCTTCCTGGCATACAGTGATGACTTGCACCATTATAATTGGATTATATATTATCTCGCATAACGCTTGATGCACTGGTCTCTCGAGTTATTTGGGCTGCCTGCTGCTGTTTAGATCTCCTTTGAAAGCAAAGTTGTGCATCATATTTTTTATAATTAAGTATGTATTTATATGCATAAGTGATAAAATATATTTTATGAAGGAATGCCTTTTTAAAATTAATTTCCCTAGCCAACTCTCTACTGTCTATAGATGAAAGGGAAGTTTCCACACCCTCTGTCAACTTAGCATTGGGTTTGGTCACTTTTGTGCTTCAACAAGAAGTCACTTGCATACAAAAGATAATGGTGTTATAATGTGTACAAGCAGGACAGTGAAGCTCATCAAGGAAAAAAAATACCTTAATTTTATTGATGATTTACTGTGTGACTATCACAGGGAAAGGTTCTTTAAAAATTCTGTCTCGTGCAATTATTCTGAAGGTCTCGTAAGATAGAAATGAGTGTAATCTCAATTTCATTTTCCTGGAAACACTAAACTCAAGTAATACATCTGTGATAATCACTGAGGTATTGGAAAAAATCAACATTTAAATATGTATCTCATATATTTCAAAACCATGCTCTTACAGTGTATTTCCTTAGATCATATAGTCAACGAAGATTTATTAAACATCTAGCATTTGTATCCAGTGCTACATTAGATTTCTGAGTTCACAGTTAAAAGGGAATATAAATTTATAAGCCCATAATTACTACAGATAAAAAAAATGGAAATTAAGAGTAAACAATAATACAGATGAACTAAGGAAGATGTATTATTTTATCAAATTGTTCAATATACTATGTTCACTAAAATAGGATTTTACTATTTTAAATACAGGGAAGGAAAACAAATGGCCTAAGATGGAATCAACCAGATGTTGTTGACATTAGACATTAACAGCACCAAGAAGAGGTACTGCTTGTAATATGAAAAAACCTTCACCCCAATCCTAACACTGTCCATAGCTATTTTGCTAGAAACTCTCTATGTGTGTGTACACATATACTCACTTGCATACAACTAGTTAACCATTCTATAGATATTTCTGCAACTTGCATTTAAAAAAATACCATACCTTGTAGCAATTTGTAAGTTAATGTATCACATTTAGCAGATGAATGTCTTCTATCGGACAGAAGATAGCAGGATGGAATTAACAATATCTACTGATAGCATCAAAAAACAAAAACAGAAAGAAAACATACCACACTAAACATCCTTTGAGAATATACACGCATGCACATGTATAAATATGAACTTTTTGTGCATATTGGCAATTTCTTTATAGTAATGTGGTTAGATCAAATATTAACTTATAGCCAGCTTTGTATGCTATTAAGTAGAATCCCCAAACTATATGTAAATAACACAATCATAACAATTGGGATAAATTTAAGTTTTTTAAAAATCCAGCCTAGACATCAGTCCAAATGGATGATATTCCGCTGAATGACAATCAAAGTTGCTTAAATCCAGTATGCAGAAAATACCTTTTAATTACATTTAAGCTATGTAAAGTAACTCTCCAAAGGGAATTGTGGATATAGGAATGTTTTGGGGTATGTTCTGGTTTTGTTTTAAACTGAGGCACTGCATAGAAGCCCAGCAGGCCTGCTTGTCCTTTTCAACAGGTCAAAGTAAAGAAAGATCCCCCATGAGCTTGTTTTTCATTTAATTTTCAAAGTCCATTTTTATTAATCAATCTGTAGTTTTTCTTGAACATCATTACTTTCTAATTTGACAAACTGTTTCAAAAAAGGAGATGTTTAATATGAAGAATGTAATCTGCTTATAATTTTGTGCAAAGTTAGAAAAATTATGATTGTAACAATTTTTTTCTATTTGCCTCAACAAATGTTTTCAGTGAATAGTGTGTACAGCTTCTGATAATTTGTTTTTTTCTGTTATGTTTGCTAACATGTATTAAAATGCAACTTTTGGGAAAAAAAATAATAAAAAAAAATAAAATAAAAAAATAAAAAAAAAAGGAGATGTTGTAAAATGAGAGCTAATAATTTAGTCTTTCCTGGATGTTAGGCACAGCTACAAACAAGTAATCACAGGTATTCATTCATTCATTCATTTCACCCTCACTTGATGCACTCTGAGATGAAATTTGAATTTAGGATGAACATTGAAGGCCCTCTGCAGAATCCATGCTCTGATTTTTGCTTTGCTTTTGAGATGTTGGGAATCATACCCAAGGCCTTGTGCACACTAGCCACGCACAGAGCACTGGTCACTAACCATGATACTATAGGTCTCTGAAGGACGGTCATGCTCGCATCATGGAACTGTGCTAAAAATAACTGTGATGTTGGGATTCTCTTTCCAGGCTCAAGGAAAAGTTAATGAAAGTACTTCTTTCACTGTAATTTGAATATTGTTTTCTAATGACGTCTTCTAATATTTACTAATCAAAGATCATTAGACTTGTAATGATCAACAATTCCCAACATATGCAATATGTGTGTGCTCTCTCTCTCTCTCAATCCTTTACTACTTTTAAGATCAATCTATTTATCTGAATGGACTTTCTTATCCCAGGAAGTCAAACTGTATATTGTTTATTTAAATTAAAAACAACAACATATATCTTAATTTATCTGAAGCTAACCAGAAAAAAAAAAGTCTATTTTTGCTGAGATTGACAGAAAATGTCAAATGTATGGAAATTAATTTTAGTTGGTACATATTATTATACAGAACAGTGGATTTCATTGTGCCACTTTATACATAGATACTAGAAGCTACATTTTTAATCATTAAAATAACACCTCTTTTTTAACCTGTATTATTTCAAGTGTTCAGTGGTCCCCAGGAAATTTGTCAACGTATGACATCTCATAATAGCTTTAGACTCTACTCGCGTTTGGTTAGTTTAGCTGGTTTCAGATAATACCAACAGATTCGAAGCCTGAGGCCAGTCTTTATTGAGACAACAAACAGATAAATATCATCATCTACCTGATGCTCAAGGAGCACCAGACACAGAAACCATAACATTCTCACTTTAGAAAGCACCTTTTGGGAAAGTGATGTTAGCACAAATTTTAAATATATTAATAATCTGGCACTCATCTATGAGCAATTAGCAACAATACTTAATCTCACTGCACATTTGCTAGGTGCTAGGCTTTGTCCCCAGACCTTTATAAATTTCATGCATTCTTCAGAGTGACACTATGAGGTAGGTGTACCTTCCGGGGATGTGAACTGGGGTATCATAAGGTTAATTTGCTTGCCTATGCTGACACAGTCAGGATGTTAGCCTAGACATTGCTTAGTAGCTCAGAAACCCTGAGGAAACTCAAGGATGTGAAATAAGAGAGAGATCTACTGGGCATTCAGTCTATTACACTCACTTGGGGAACTTTGCAAAGAAAACTATTCATATATTTATGTCAATTAAATTTATCTTATTTGGAAAATTTAAAATTTTACATTAAAATAAAACTTGGGAGGGAAAAAAAAGCTATTTTTAAAAATAAAAAGAGTATCTTCACAGTACCAAACAGATCAAGTAACCTTTGCATGCACCCCTCCTGTCTGTAATGCCTCTGCTCTAGAAGATTGGCTCCTGCTCCCTCTCTATTTGTTCTCTCACTCCCTCTTGCCTTTGCAGAATATTATATTTTGATAGACAAAATAGGTAAGAAAAATAAAGGCTATCACTGTTACTGTCAGGATCAGGAGTATGCCCCACATGCTCAAATGTTGAAGGCTTGGTCCCAACCAGCTGGTAGTACTGCTTTGGGAAGGGAACCCTCGCTAGAGTAAGCAGTCACTGGGGGGTGACCTTGAAGGGGACATTGGGATCTAGGCCTCTTCCTCCTCCTCTCTCTCTGCTTCTTGGCTGCTATGGGGTAAGCAGCTTTGGTCAATCACACTCTCCCTACCAATAATGTTCATCTCACCCCAAGCTCAGAAACAACAGGGCCCAGTGACCATGGATTGCACTTCTGAAACTGTGAGACAAAAGAAATTTTTTTTGCCTTTGAGTTGTTTTATCCCAGGTATTTTGACACAGTGACAGAGAGCTAACAAACAAACCCTGCAAAGTGTATGCATTATTTTAACTTTTTTAAATAGAGGTGAAATTCACATAAAATTAGACATCTTAAAGTAAACAATTTCAGTGGCATTCACAATGATGCACAACCATGACCTGTATCTAGTTCCAAAATACTTTCTTTAAGAGGAAATTCTAGACCTATTGAGCAGATCATCTCCATTGCTTCTTCCCTAAAACTCCTGGCAATTCTAATTTGGGCCCTCTTAGGGTTTATCTACTCTTCTGAACATGTGTAGAAAGAGTAATAGAATACACAGCATGCCATGTGTACCAGGGACTGAACTCAGGGGCACTCGACCACTGAGCCACATCCCTAATCCTATTTTGTAATTTTAAAGACTTGGTCTCACTGAGTTGCTGAGCGCCTCAGTTTTGCTGAGGCTGGCTTCTAATTTGCAATCTTCCTGCCTCAGTCTGCTGACCCACCCAGTTCACAGGCATGCATGGGCAGACTGTCCTTATGTCCTTGAGAAATACAAAGAGTTCGGGCCTGAGTTGTGATGGAGAATCACAGTTTAGAGCAGCTAGCCATCCTGGATTATGAGAGAGAGATATCCTTCTTATCTTTTTCCCTCCCCCAAAAACAATGAGAGGTTAGTAGGAACAAGGTAACAGACACCACAGGCCTCCACTTTAGCTTCTGACTCTAAGGAACTGTTGGTTTCCTGCAGGAGACTATACTGGCCAGGACAAAAGCAACAAGAGCACGCAACAGAGACAACAGGATGATTTGTTACATTTTTCTAGTTTTCATATTACTTATTTTCCTATTGCAGAAGTGCTGGCCATTTAAGTATACCTGTAGGAGTTCTTAATAATTTGATGGTTGAAGAATCTCAAAGTAGACAGAATGATATTTTCTGGATTGTAAGGTAGGTACTATAACTGATAATCTGAATTTTTAAAAAGAGAAAATGTCATTTTTACACTCTCAAAATATGAAACAAAGTAAACTAGTTATATGATGAAAACATTAAAAATTGAAGTAGAAGCATTTATAAGTTTCGATTAATATTTAAACCGGTTGCCAAGTTTTTACATCCCGTGCTGGAAGTACATTCAGGAGCACCCTGGGGGCGTCCATTTGAAGGTGATGAGACTATATTTATAGTAAAATGCAAGGCTATTTGCAGGCTAGGATCTACCTGCTCAGTAATGCTGTATTGAGATATTCAGAGGTCATGCCTTATGGAATTATATTTCCCTGGATGTGTATATGTGGACACATGAATTAATGCCTGTTTGTATTAGTTCATCTACATATACACACGCAAGATTGTATGCATACTTAATTTATGGAGTTGTTGCAGGAGCCATGAAATGAATCACCACTGGAGTCAAAAGGAGCATCCCAGGCATTTTTAAATGAGTGACACCTCACTCCTATCTGTTGCCCTTAATGAAAGCACGGTCAGAACAATAGAGATCGTGCTTACAAGATCAAAGAACGTGCCAAGACTAAACTTTCCTGATTATGTCTAAGGCTTCATATCAAGAATTCTTATGACACAGGGGATGGAGATTAATTTTGCTAATCACTAGAGGCTAAGCTTAATGGTTTTAGTGTATGATCCTCTTCTGTTTCCTTAAACATTTCTTATTCACATGCTATGGAAAATTTTTTTAAACACACACTCTAAAAAGACACATATCCCCACAAATTTACCAGAAAATGACTTTAATATATTCACACTTCTGTTGATGAGAAAATTAATTATGAATTATGTGCCTCTTTTTAGGTATCTAACCATTGGCCAATATACATGCAACTTCTAAAAAGTTTTATTGATATTTTCCACAGAAGAAACTTCCAATTAGCTAATAATTTCACTAACATTAAATGAACAGAAAGACAAGAAGATTCAAAAGACTCAGATACCTCTCCCCTAAGGGTTTTTAGAAATACCTCCTGCAAAAATCAATTCCAATTCCTCACTGTGGTGTAGAGGGCGCTGCTGCTCCTGGCCCTGTGTGTACTGAGTTCTGACTGTATCCACCCCTCTCTGCCAAGACTTAAACCTTGCTATTTTTCTTCTGATAGTTTTTGTTTATGCTCTTTTCCTTAAAAGTCACCCTAACATCACATTTCTGTATGTGTGTACGGGGACTGTAATATGCTATTTAAATATTACTTCTGGGAAGCCTTTATTTTTTTCTTTTATTTCTTTTAAAACAGCTCATAAATGCAAGGTACAATAAAACAAAAGTTGATGTAATATTTCTGAAGTATACAGCCTCTACAGCATCCCACAAATCTCCAATTCGTAGTATTCCTTCCTTTCTCATGGGCTAGATCATCTAGCATTGCATTTGTAGTAAACAGCATACAGAAAAATGTACTGGCAGGCTACTTCTGAGTTCATAACACAAGATGGTACAGCTTTCATTATTAGCTCACCCTTCTGCTCACTGACTGAAGAAAACCGGCTACCACTGCTGCTTTCTACCTATGAGGAGGCCCAAATAGAAGCAGAGACATGGGCCTCCAGCCAAAAGCCAGGAGAACCTGAGATCTGCCATCAATCACATAAGTGAACATGGAGGCATGTTCTCCTCCAGACTTCAAGTGAGCGCAGACTCAATGGCAGCCTGTGGAAGAAAGACCTGGACCAGTGATTCCCAGCTAGGTTGTATCCAGGACCCCAATCTATAACAACTGTGAGGGAAAACCTGGTGACAGCTTAAATTTCTACATTTGTTAAGCAGAAATAACAACAGAATTCCTAGCAGAAATAGATAACACCATTACTTCTAATTGGAGGGTGTGTGTGTTTGTGTGTGTGTGTGTGTGTGTGTATCTTTGGTGTTAAATGACTTAATATTGAAAGATGGTGACAATAAATTCTCTCTTTATATTCCCACATTTAGTGAAGTAAGTCTATTGGAGTATAGGATTTTTAGAAATAGCTTCCGATTAATAAAATACAAAAATTTAGGAATGAGTTCTAAACAGGTTCCATGTCATTTGCATTCTTCTAATATCACTATTTTGTGTGGAATACTATAAATATTTATTTACCTCTACTTTCTCTAAATAAACAAAATTTCAAAAGTGCAAGAACTGTGATATTCATGTTCACAAGCACAGTATCAGAGAATATAGATTCCACAGCTGTTTGCCAAATGAGTGAATAAAAGAACATACTAGTGAATTAAACACTAATAATAATTAATGAGTTACTTGTACTCCTGCAACATCCTGGCATTATAAATTATATTGCTGTAATGTAAAAATTAGAGACAGAAAACATTTACAAACATATGTTAGATAACTGCTAATATTTAGCCTCTTTTAAATTCTTTTAAATTTAAAAAACCAAACATTTTTGCAGTGAAGATAGAATGCACAATCTTGCACATGCCAGGAATGTGGTCTACTTCTGACTTATATTCCCAATCTACATCTCTTTTTCCTAGAAAATTTAATCAGAATTCCCCTTCTATTTTCCAAATAGCACAGCTACTGTATGTCTGCATTGTATATAAAACAGAGTTGAAAAATGATTCACATCTTAAGTTTTCCATTTTATTTTTCTCATCATAAAAATACAGCCCATGTAAGTTACTTATCTATATACTGGGGTACTTATAATTATGGGTGTAACAGAAATAAAAATTGCTAAAATACAAAATTCTTAGATGTATGCAAACCAAAGCAGATACTGACTCTGGAAACAAGGGTACATTCAATTAATTTTCAGGGATGAGACATAGAAGAATTGTTTTCAGGGTCACCGAGAACTGTGATGTTAAAACAATATGAAAATGATAATAGAGAAGGACTGGCTATGTGGTCCATAAGAAAAACACATGGACATTCTTCTGTAAGACACTTTAGCTTCTTAGTAAGGATATGAGTCCTAAAGTCACTGTCAACCCGATAGAACCTAGTTAATTGTAGTCCTATCTTTACTGACAGAGGACAACGACTGGACAACAGATTTCCCATGGGGACCCTGTGCAATATTATACCCTAGACAAATAGGAATCTTGTCTCTGTCAAGTCTAAAAGTGCATTGTATTACAATCTCTTGAGTATATGGCACTAAGAACTTTAAGAGAACATACTTCAGTGCAACTAAATGTGACATAGGTAAAGTTTCAATTCAAAAAATGTAGGTAGTTTCTCTTCATATGTAGAGAGAAGCTATTATAAAAAACAAAGTACTGTGAGGACATCAGAAAGTGAATTCTACATTCTTTCTTGCCTTGTAGTTACCAAGATTGGTAATTTATTATGTTACCATATGGTATCAATGAGTGAGAAACAAAATTCCACTGCATTATGGAAAGCATCTCTGACATGACCCTTTGTGTTCACAACCTTGTGCAAACCCCTCTCCTTCACTGTACACTGGGCCATGTGCCTTGCTTTTAATCAACAGAGTAAAATTTAATAGGATGTCACTCCAAGATTAATCTGTAAAAGACTGGCTTCTGTTCTGTTCACACCCTTTCTCCCTATGGTTCTCTCGTGTGCCTGTGTTAATGAAGCCAGTTGCCATGTGGAAATGTCAGTACATGTAGGATCAGAAAGCAGATACCAGCTAACAGCCATCAAGGACCCTTGCAGAAGTCTGACTTTCCTGGAAAAAGTGAATCTAGACAACAACCACAGAAGCAAGTCAGAAATAAGATCCTTTCCCAGTCGAGCCTTCAGATGACATCAAAGCCACTGCTGACATTTTGATAGCATCCTTTGAGAATTCCTAAAACAGAGGGCCCAGGTAAGCTCTGCCAGTGAACCACACCTACTGAAATTGTGAGATAAGCATTTCTGTTCCAAGCCACAGAGTCTTAAAGTGATTGGTTAGACAGAAATAGCAACCACTGCTTTTCTTCCAGTGGAATGTAGAGTTGGGCAGTTAGTGCTAAGGGGACTTGCTTTGTAGTTAGTGCTAAGGGGACTTTAGGAAGAAAACATTTCCTTTCTGTGATGGAATTTTTCTTGTAACAAATACTTAATTTCCTTAAAATGTTAGGAATAGTCATGAATGGACAGAGAAAATGTAGTACCTTCATTTTACTAATGAATGTGAGATTTGGAAAAAAAAATTGATAAAAGAAAGCAGGGAATGCATTAGACTTAGATAAATTACATCAAATAGCCACAAGACAGGAGGAACTCAAGAACAGTGATAAAGAGAAACATGACTTGGATTGACACTTAAGTATACAAGACAGTGATGAAAACAGGGTGTGGTGATTGGTTCCTGTGATGAGCCATAGGAAGACATCATGGGAGCAGCTGATTGACATTGGGTCTTCCTGGCATAAATGGGAAAAGGGTAAAATTTATGAGGACTTGGACTTCATGTATGTATATATTCTGAGGCCACCTCCATGTGGTGCTTTCTTGGTTCTGTAACACCTATTTAATTATTTTCTGAAATCATTATATATATTTGTTTTAGTTACTTACATATAATGAAACAAGTCCAGGCCTACTTAAACAAAAGTTAAGTGATTAGAAATGGGTGAAGTAGTACTGAGGCATCTATGTCCTCTCTAAATAGGCTGGAATTTAATTGTCATTGAACAGTATTAAGAGGAGAACCTTTTAAGAGGTGACAAGGTAAGGGACTTGCCCTCATGAACAGAGTAATGCCCTTGCCTCCAAAGTGGGACATGTTCTGGATAAAATGGATCAGTTTGGCCTGATTTTCTCATTTGTCCTGAGTATGTTTGCTTGACCTCTTGCCATATCAAGATACAAAACAAAGACCCTCTTAAGATGACAAAGCCATGCTCTTGTACTTCCCAACCTTCAAAACCATAAGTCAAACTTCTCTTACTTATAACTTACCCAGTTTGTGAAACTTTATTACAGCATCAGGAAACAGACTAGGATAAGGAGCTTGTAGATATTAAGATAAAATCTGGACATCAAAGACTTGAGAAAAACAGTCAAAATGAGACAAAGAGGATCTACACAGGTAGTGACTATAGCAACTGAACTTACCTTAATCATTTTACTCTATGTTTCAATTTTCTTGGGAAGAAGTCTGACTGACTGATTTGATTTGTTCCTGAAACTACTGCTATGGTCAGTAGATGCCAGACTCAGTTTGGCACAAAGTAAACCAGTGGATATCTTTGGGAAAATGGTTCAGTTCTACTGAAGTATATGGACTCAGATGAAAAGGCTGGTTACCTACAGGGAAATAAGGGCACTATGAGAGAGAGAGAAATTGAGAGAGAGATTGAGAGAGAGAGAGAGAGAGAGAGAGAGAGACAGAGAGAGGGAGAGAGAGAGAGAAAGGAAAGTGTAGATTTGTTACACAAGTTAAAATAGCATGCATCTACTACAGAAGCTTCTTCACAATCAGGAGAGCTGTCTTAGCATCAAAGTAGTATAATTCCTTTAACTGCCACAACTTTTAAAAGGCTTGATGCATATACTTACTGATGCCTTCAAGGCACCATCTGACACTTGGTACACATTTGATGACAGGGAGAGAAGAAATTGCCTCTCCAGTGAAGGTGTGCTTCACAGCTTCATGTCTTCTTTCTGCTTCAGAAAAAACTTCAAATGGTCCTTCAGATCAGACCACCCCAAGGCCAGAGCTGTAGCAATTTATTTCAACTGGTTCTTCCTCACCCATAAGATAAGAGAAGTTCTCTGATACTAGCAACTTATGTGGAGCTGAAAGTAGTTGACTAACTTTGCAGATGATGTTTCATTTCATATTCAAAAAAAACCCTCTTTCTTAGCCCATTTATAGGTGAAGCAAAGAAGGCATAACTGCAACTAAATGGCTTATGCAAATGCACATAATATCCGATGATTGAAATCAGAGTTAAAATCTGCCCTACCCTGCCAAGTATTCAGCTTGACTCCAGTTGACATTCTGTTTGCAATACCTCATCACTAGCTGATGGTATGTATTCACATTTTCAGTTCACATATAGTATCTATGCACTGAGGGCATAGGTACTATAGTGGACTACCAAATCATAATCCAGAAGAGATACATCAGGCTAGAATAATGAGTCAAGCCATGAATTCAATCAAAATAATATCAACTTGTATTCAAAGGTGTACTAGGTTAGTACTAGGATGAAATATTACTGAACAGCAAATGTTAGAAAGATATAAATTTTAGTGGAAAATTATAAATAGGAAACAAAAATGTGACCTAATCATCAATAACACAAATCTGCTCTTGGAATGCATGAAGATACTTATATTGAGATTCATTCCTTTATCAAGTTCACCAAGCTAGGTTTATTAATGTACCATTTATATCTGTAGACCTGGTATCCCCTGAATGACTTTCTAAACTGATCCAGACAAAAAGGAAATTACTATCTTTAAGAAATCTTAGAAAACCCAGCGGCTGCTTTCATACCCTCCAGCTCCCACATAGGTACCTTTTACATGGAACACTGACTCTATTTTCTCAAACCCCAGGGGACTGAAAGTCACCTCCCCCTCTTGTAGAAATTTTGAAGACCACCTGTTATACTCTAGAGCCATTTCCTTCATCCTGAAACTACCTGACTCTGATATACAAGTATAAGCCTCCAGCTATGGCATTAGACAGCATCTCGCCTTGTACCTTAGCTCCACTCCCTAGTGGAGGGACACTGCCTGTCCTTAGAGGAATGGAGCAAGAGCTTCTGTCTTGTGAGAGTTAAAATTACAACTGAGTTCAAATAGTTATTCTGAGTAAACCTTAAATAGTATCGCTAAAATTGACAGCCAGGAATGTCATATAAGTTAGTTTACAAAGACAGAAAAGGACAAAGAAAATGAATAAGTTATGCAGAAGAAATAGGAAAAAGAAACAGAAAAATGAATGAACACACTCACTTTATGGGTTTCTTACAGCTCTATACATTCTTGTTCTAGTTGCTATTTGAATCTTGGCTACACTTTTACACTTCACTTCCATCAGACACTTCTGAATTTTTATAATTTCTATAATATAAATTCCTTGTTTGGCTTAAGTAAAACACATAGCAACACATACCAACCACCCAAAATCTTACAGGAACTTCACAAATCCTGCAGACCCAAAATACCAGCCAAAGCCCCTCATTCATAAGTCACTCCTACTCTGATTTTGTAGTTTCTTCCCACTTTTGACTAACTTGAATCCACAAATGGTTACAGCCAATGTTAGTAAAGACTCAGTAGCACTGGCACTATCTCCATGTTTAGACAAGGCCTTAAGGATGATGACTCAAAACAGTGTCACATTAAGAGCTGCACAAAATACTTGGGACTGTAGACTTGGAGAAGAGATAACTAGGAAAGGTAAATTATCTGTCTGTAGATTTTGTAGTAAAATAATTAACTTACTTTTTATGTGTAATGATTTTTTTTCTCAATGCAAGATCATTAAAATTAAATGAGTTCTCCTGAAAGATACAGAGTTACCTGACACTGGAGGTGTTCCAACAAAATCTAGATACCCTCTGAGTAAAGGGTGTGTTGGAAAAAAAAGATATCCAAGCATCAAATCCAATGGGTGGTTGGTTGACTTCTCATCTTTCTCCCACCTACCAAGTTCAAAATTCAAATGTGCATCATCAATTTCTCCTAATATCTGTAAGATATACTGCAAAAAGGTGATGCTCATACCTATGGGACAAACAACAATGTATACAAATTGTGACAATGTAGTACCAGTCAAAACTTTCTGATGGACAGGCATTATAAAAACATACAAGGCAATAATATTTACTAACTATGACCTGGTCCTCAAACAAAGGAGAAAGCCCTTTACAATGACATTTAAAGATAGGCTTCTGTTTAAGATCAACTCTGTGAAAAACAGAAATAAAAGGCACCTGGAATACATGTGCAGGCTTGAAGATATCCCATTTGAATGGTGTTGTCCATGGAGTCATCAAGCCTGGGATACTCTGGTCTTCTCCCTCTAGAAAGCGTGACCATCACTAGCTGTTATTTTTGTCAAGGTAACAAATCAATTTCATTAGAAGCTTAAAGTTTTTAAAGTGCCTTGTTCTTCCTTTTCATAACTGTTTACTGTATGATCCAGACATCCTCGAACAGCTTTTAAATGAATTTATAATGCAGTCACAGTGATTAAGGCACATTACAACAAGATTAGGTCAACTAAAACACAGAAACTATTGCTAAACCTCCTTCTGCTGGATGTTTCAATAAACAAATTATCCTTCTATTTCAGATGGGCCAGAGTGACAGCGTGGAAGGCGACCACCCCACATTCCCACAAATCCTTTCCTCTGAGTTTATTAGACACAAAGAAGCCCATCTCCTTTATCTTTTTTCCCTTGTTTAACATTAATCGTGTGCAGAAGGCTCAGCAGTGGTTCCCAAAAACATATGTTCATGGCCTAATCCCTGCAAACCTTGAGTATTACCTTATACAGCAAAGCAGTAAGTATCTTAGATAGCAAATCTGTAATTAAAAATCCTAAGAGAGGCGATTACCCTGGATTATCCAGGTGGACAAGAAAGGCCATCATCCGAGTCTGTATAAGAAAGACAGAGGGGGGATCACACTCATGTTACAGAAGAGAAAGTGGCAGTAGAGACTGGAGGAACGTGGGGGCTGCTGGAAGGTTGGAGACTGGAATCTTCCAGATCTTCTGAGAACACAGCCCTCTGGAGACTCTGGTTTCTGACTTATAGTTCAGGAAGAGTTAACCAGTTGCTATTCTCTACGGTCTTGCACTTGGGAAGAAAGCACTTTTAAATCAATATTCTAATGCTTTTATAGATTCCTCACACTAAGAGATAACAAAAGTTTTCCTGTAAAAATATGAGAAGGTACTCATTTTCATACGTGATAAGAGAAGTGCCATTAAAAATACCTGAGATACCATTTCCAAAACATAGGCAAAATTTCAAAAGCCTGACACTCCACCGTGCTGTGGACAAATGGTTCTCACCACAACACTTATGGGCAAGAATTTCAAATTATTTAAACTGCTGTATATTTACCATTTGATCCAGCCATCCTGAGAACTTCCCTGGAAAGTACACTTCCTAAACTATGAAAATACATGAAGTCTTTGTATAAGGTTACTTATTGTCCCAATACTGATATACTTTTATATGTAAGTATTTGAAGTTACCTAAATGTTCAAGCATCAGAGACTAGTTAAATTCAATGGAGTAATGTGTTGATATAAAAACAGGAAGAACTCTATGAATAGGACACAGTGTTAAGTGGAAGAAAAAGTAGAACAGAATATACATGCTGTAGAATATATTGTATAAGGAAGAATAGAAGGTAACTCCACACGTACACACTTGCTTGTCATTTCCAAAAAAATGCAACACAAAAGATATACACCAGAAAAAAATCAGGCTAACTTCATTAGGTGAGGTGGGAGCAAGGAGCTGGTAGACTCACAGGAAAGAATGACACTTCCCAGGGTGTACCTTCATGTGTACTGAACTTAAAGTATGCTATCATCTCACATATTCAAAAAATCATATGCAGTAATAATGGCAAGGGGAAAATACTGCAAGCACATCTACTGAATGAATTTAATCATATTTTAAATGAACGCCACAGCCACACTGGGGGAGACAAAAGAGAGTATCAATCTAAGTGCTTATAAAGAAAGTACTTAGGGCTGAGTGTGGTGACCTGTATCCCAGCCTCTGGGGAGGCTGAGGCAGGAGGATCACAAGTTCAAAGCCAGTCTTGGTAATTTAGCAAGGCCCTAAACAACTCAATGAGACCCTGTCTTAAAGTAAAATATAAAAAGGGCTGGGTATGTGGCTCAGAAGTCAAACTCCCCCGGGTTCAATTACTGGTACCAAAAAAAAAAAATAAAGAAAAGACAGAAAGAGCAAGTGAGAGTGAGAGCGAGCACACTCACAAATGAGCAAGCGCACTTAAGGCTGCACCCTCAGTCTTGGGAAGAAAGAGGAACAGGGTGTGATGGCAGAAGCCCTAGCAAATTCTAAACCCTTCTTATTAGTTTTGCTTTTTATAATGATATAAACAAGGAAATCAGGAAACTATTTTAAATGCATTACAGGATTGGAGTCAATGAGTAAACATGTTACTGAGTTAGGAGCCAGTGGATTTCAACTGTGGAAGAGACAGATTAATTAATGGTTTCTAAAATATGTGTAAGTATATATGTGCTTACATGCAAATTAATATGAACACATTAGTATGTGCATACAAGTGTTTGTGTGTATATATATGTATATGAATATATATGTGTACATACATATTTATTCCTACCTTTGCATGGAAGGACCATGAAGTAAGACTCTAAAATCAATGAGCGAGTTCCCACCTACACTGTGGTCCCTACTCCCCGCTAAAAGCAACTGTGGTTCCCTGAAGTGAGTCTAGGAATGGAGCAAGAGAAACACAAGGTAAGCTAGGAAATAAGAATGTGCTCAAGAAATGGTGGTGTATATGACCAGGAGGGAGAAATCAAGCCAAATACATTGCCACTAGCCAAATGTGGGTAACATAAATGTCAAGATAGTAACTTGAATTAAAAGATACAAATTGATGAGTCCATACTGCGAACAAAATCACAGGTAGATAATGCAGAAGGATATACAAAGAACAAAAGCAGAATTCTGAGGGTTGAGTGGTAATGTTCAGAGATTGTTGGAATTTAAAAAACCATCTTGGTAAAACTTAGACAATGTAACAATCATCACTGGAATCTGAACTCAGCAGGACATTTTAATAGAAAACCTGATATTTGCATGGTCATGGTCGTCAATGACTCTTACTACCTATTTAATAGCAGCAAGGACAGAAAAATAAAACTCGGTAATTACAGATACAAAGTAGAGAAGATAACTGAGGGAACACCTTGATGAGGTGTTAAAATCAACATCAACAATGAGGGACAGGTGGACATTATGTGGCTCCAGATGCACAACTCTGAGAAAAACAAAGTATCTCCCAGAAAGCATGCTAGTGAGAATATATAACCACAACCCACAATCTAGCAATATCAGAATAAAACAAAATGATAAATAATCCATCTTTTTAAATGAAGTACTTTCCGAACTCATCAATTAAAGTAAAAGAAACACTATAAAAAGGCTTCAGATTAAAAGAGGCTTAAGAGACGTGACAACTAAATGGAATAGCTACCTTTAAACTGGATCCTTCACTGGTATGGACATAACTGCCATAAAGGACTTCATTAGATCAAATGGATAAATTCAATATGAATGGCAATTTTTAAAAAGGTATGGTTCTGATGAAATTTTATGAAGCTGACAACTTTAATGTTCAACCATGAGGTCTCTCTCAAAAGCTCATGTATGAGACAATATAAGAACATTCAGATGTTGATTATAAGAGCCTTAACCTAATCAGTGAGTTAATACACTAACAGGGATTAACTGCATGGTGAGTAACCATAGGCAGGTAGGGTATGGCTGGAGGAAGTAAATCACTGGGGGCCTGTCTTTAGGGTTTATATTTTGTGAATGGTGAGGAGAGCTCTCTCTGCTTCCTGACTGTCATGTTCTGAGCTCTCTATGGACTGAGACCTCTGAAACTATGAGTGCCATACATATCTGCATAGAGAAATATATGGGTGAAAGAGAAAAACTAAGGGAGAAAAGGTGTGTGCATAAGAGAAAGAGAACAGGGCTGAGATTGTAGCTCAGTGGTACAGCGCTTGCCTCGCATGCGTGAGGCCCTGAGTTTGATACTCAGCACCACATACAAAGCAATAAAATAAAGACATTATGTCCATCTACAGCTAAAAAAATATTAAAAAAAAAGAAAGAGAACATAAATGAAAAAGCAGATGATTAATACCAAGCACATCTAGATGATGCTCTAGATTATAAATCCTTTTGCACAACTTTTTAAAAATTTTATAAGTTTTAATTACACCATAATAAAAAGAATTAAAAATATAAAGATATTTCAAAGCAAAAACTCTTCAAATGTTATTTTTTATTACTGGGGATTGAACCCAAGGCTTCACAGAGCTGTATCCCCAACATGTATTGTTATTTATTTTGAGAAAGGGTCTCACTGAATTACCGATGCTGGTCTGTAACTTGCTATCATCCTGCCTCAGCCTCCACAGTCTCTGATTACAGGCATGCGGCACCACACCAGGCTAAAATCTTTCAATCTTGAAGCTGTTCAATTCCCAAATTAAAGTTGTTGGTATTTATTTTCAAGTTTATTTTAAACTTGTTTGTATTTTATTTACTGTTTTATATAATAAAAGATAAACCTCTGCAATGTCCCCACTCCACCCACAAACATAACACCCCAAGCCTCAAAGAGCTTACATTCTAATTGACATACTGAAAATTGTCATTTAGGAATCAATTTAAAAAAAATAAGCTAATAACTTTTTATCTCAAATAAATGCTAAATGAAGGATATACTCAGTAGTTACTATAGGCTTATTATCTAATTGAAATTCTACTTTATATCACTTCTGCTTTTCCTCCAGTTTGATGAATAAATGATTACTACTCTGTTTAATAAGCACGCTTCTTGAAAAACACTGTTGAAACATAGTGCCTCCCCCTCTTTACAGGGAGGGACTCTGGTTCCTGAAATTTGTCTGTCCTGCTCCTATTAATCTCTTCCCCCAAGAGCACAATATGCTGATCATCTATCATTTACGCAGGTCTGAAAATGAACAAAAGATGTACCAACACCTTCTGCTTGTCAGTGCTGGTATTCCTGTTATAGGCTTCAAATTCAGAGTTCAGATGATTCGAATTTTTTCCTATCAAACTCCATGGTCTTCTTTTCCACATTAATTTTAAAATCACCTATTTAAAAATAAGTTTATTTTTCAGTTTAGCCACCAATTACATGATGAGAGCAGGAAAAATTTCATTTTTCTACCAGTTATTTGTCATGTAGTTTTGTTAATCTTGTCAATAAATGGTTTTTAGAATTCCCTTTCAACAGGCACATTGAATACCCATCTATCAAGTTAAAATTAGACCCCCCAAATAACATAAAACGTGATCATGTTACTTTTCTCGATTCATGAAAGAGAATATTTTTTAAAGTATTTTCTGTTTTTGTTTGCAAAATAGCTTTTCTTCATAACAGTACTTTTAAAGAGAGCTGATGCAAAAAAAAAATACCTGATATTAGCAAAGAAACCTATCACCTATTTTAGCAGTATCCATGTGTAATTCAAAAGAAGTTTCAGTTCTTCCCATTCTTACCACATCAAGGTTGTAAGCTGGAAGTTCAAACATTACCACAATCATTTGTCAATAATTCAAATGCATGTCAGCAAAGTATGTGAAAGATCCTTGTGTGTAGGTATGGCATGAGTTTACAAGAACCCTGTTTTTTTATTTCTTTTGGTGGAAATTTCAGGATATTATAGAATTTTTCAGTCTTTATGAATTTATCCTTCTCCTCCCTTTTATGATAGGGACAGTGTATGAGTAATAATTTCTCACTGACAATACATTATGCCTCAAAGAAGAACAGGAAATCTGAGATTCCACTCCCATCTTTATGCATCTGTTTCTGTTTGCCATGCCCCATTTATTCCTCCTTTTAACTATACCATCTTCATCTACTTTTTTTATTGTAGTAGTAAACTATTTTATTGTGTAGTATTAAAGTGTGTTCTTACTCATTCATCCTTCAATTTATTCATTAATGCATGCATGTAATTTATTTATTCACTTCTTCATGTTCCAGATCCATCAAAGGTTAACAGAAAATCATAAAAAGAAGTGTGTTTGTTTTTGAAGTACCCTATGTAAGTCTACCAATTAGAAACATCATCTGCTTTTTGATTTCAGGTTTGTAGCCAGCCAGGATAATCTGTTTAAAATGTATAAAGGGATGAACTGGAAAGAACAATTAAATATGTTCATTGCTAATGAATTACTCGCATGCTGGGAAAGTCCATAAAAAAGTAATGAGAGTTAAACAATAGACTAATTTTCAGCACCCTCAAATTTTCCAATGCATGTGTGCTCACTGGCTGAAAAGGGATTCAAATGGATCTATCAGTATAATGTGACCAGTTAGCATTTGCTATCTAGGAGAGATTTTCACTGTCAAGTCTAATGAGTGATTACTAATGGCAGGTAGTTCCTGGCAACAGCTGGCAGCATTTATCTAGAATAAGAAAGGTAAAAATGAGTTCTATGACAACCTGTTCTGGCAGCCAAGAAAGATAAAGGGGGAAGCAGAAGGAATAGTCCACCTAAAGTTGGGAAGAGAGATGTGATTGAAGCTGATTTAAAGGTTGCACAAGGCACTCATCTTTCACACACTTTCCATGGGCCACCCAGAACAAGTGGTAGATATTCTGATCAATTTTGAGAGCATCCTGTTTCCAGGTTCAATATGAAACTGCTCTTGGAAGTTTCTAGAATATCCAGTTAGAGACATTTCTTGCTGCACAGTTCACAGTTGCATTTCACAACTGAGCATTTGGTTTATAATGTTTTAAAATTTTTACTTAAAGAACCAAGATCAGCAATTTTCAAAGGCTTGAAAACTGCAAGCGCACTACAGAAAATTGTGTCTACTATGGCCTCTTAATTTGATTTCTTCAAAAGAGTGCTATCTCCTTAAGATAGCTTTCTATTCATACATGCTTCCCAAGGACCCCAGTGTTCTATCAGTTTGATTGCTATTTCCTGCATCTATCATTAGTGGATTATTCTACTACCAATCACTGCCCTACCTTTAATAGTAAATTAGAAAACAATTAGTAATCACATGGACCAACTTTAGTCTTTGTAAGAATTACTTC
>CM053405.1:132208947-132269289 GCA_028644305.1 Xerus rutilus | reverse complement strand
ACATGCAATAAATGTAAACAAATCATAAGGAATACTTATGAACATAATCAATGAGATACAGTTAAAAACTGCTGCACTAATGGGACTTGAGTCAAGCTTTCTGGTGTATAATCGGCCAGTATCTATCAAATACCATAAAAAAATGTAAATGATCTAGTTCATGCAATTTCACATGTAAGAAATGAGCCTAAGGGCTTAAAAAATAAAGCACAGTTATGCATAAGGATATTATTTTGTAGTAAAAATGCCCAAATATTATTTTAATAGCAAAATAGACATAACTTTAAAATGCTCAAACAGTGTGATACTTTGAAAAAAAAACCATCACTACAAACTTTACAGTAGAAGTTATCAGCATGGGAGGGTACAGAGCATATTTAAAAAATCTTTAAAATAATCTATAATCTATTAACTTTAAAACTGCAATCTGATATTTATATACACACATTTGTGTATCCAAATTAATAGCTAGATATGGTCTAGCAGATAAGGTTGACAATTATAAAATTAAACGTGTTATTCTTCATAACATTTTCAGGGTATTCCCCATAGAAATCTCTTGTTTATCAAGAAAAATCTTATTTAAGGAAAAAAGGTTTATTGTAGACGATTTTTAATGTTCCTTAGTTTTCACTGTTAGAGTAGAAAGTGTTCGTTTTTGTGTAATAGAATATCTCACATTTTGCCGTATATAACTAAGTGGGCATTTGAGTATCTTTAGGATTATATAAGTAATTTAGCTATGTTATTTCTCCATTACCCTTTCAAAACCAGATCAAGTGATAATTGGTTACTAATAATACCATCTGACTTTACTCTATGGGACAAACCAAGAAAAAGTGCTTAGGAGAGCCAGTACAGTCGATTCCGTTTTTAAAATCACTTAACCGATTTAAGTTCAGATAATAGTTACCTGTAAGATAAAAGCTTCAAAGAGAAGCTAAGGAGATACAGTGTTTTAACATCTTCATCCCAGGAGATCTTAATATGCTAAGAAGGAAAAAAATATCATGAAGCTTTTGGACTGCAATTTTATTTAAAGTCATTGAGATAGCTTCTTTAGACTGTTTCGTCTCACAAAATAAGGATGCTATCCAAATGGCAGTACAAGGAGACTGTCTTACTTCTATTGGGGAGCTGTCAAACAGGAATTAAAGTCCTGGGGGAAAAAGGAAATTTGGAAAGGACTATGGCATGGAACCAATCTGGTGACAAATTTCCATTTATACTTCCCTCTAATTAGTATGCTTTAATAGTTAATAGAATGAAGAGAATGTATTTGCAATATTGGTGCTTCCTTCAAAATCTTGGGTGATTGAAAGCACTTGTTTATTGCTAGGTTGAATTTTTCAAGGATTGCATGAGGTGTAAATATATATATGATCAATATGCTTGTCATATATAATTTAAGTTGCTTTATGGTTATTTTTGTTTTAAGGTCACATAATTTAAAAGTTTATCACATGTCATGAAGCAGCTGCCCAAAAGCACACACACACATATAATCCATCTCAAGAATTTTAGAGTTTGGAGCTGGGCACGGTGGCGCAAGCCTGTAATCCCAGCACTTAGGGAGGCTGAGATAGGAGAATCGCGAGTTCAAAGCCAGCCTCAGCAATGGTGAGGTGTTAAGCAACACAGTGAGACCCTGCCTCTACATAAAACACAAAATAGGGCTGGGGATGTGGCTCAGGAGTCCAGTGCCCCTGAGTTCAATACCCAGTACCAAAAAAAAAAAAAAAAAAAAAAAGAATTTTAGAGTTTGGAAAATAAAAATAATTGACCCCCTGTCAGCTAATCTAGATCTGCTCTTTAAAGATCACAAGACAAGAAATCTAGGAGACATAGCCCCAACAAGACAATTTTACAGAGAAATACAATTTTTCCACAAAATCTTAAGTTACCCATTTTCCTATTTCTTAACAGAAAATGACTTTTAAAAAATTTTTAATTTGTTTTAATTAGTTATAGATGACAGTAAATGCACTTTGATACATCATATATAATGGAGTATTTCTTATTGTTTTGGTTGTACATGATGTAGAATCATATCAGTCATATAGTTACATATGTACATAGGGTAATGATATCTGATTCATTCTACTATCCTTCCTGCCCCTATTTCAATGATATAATATCAAAATTTCCCAAAACTAAAGAATGAAATAGAAAATCAAATACATGAGGCTTACAGAAACCCAAATGTATAAAATTACAGCAGACCCACACCAAGATATATTATAATGAGAATGACTAGCAGAGAGTAAGGATAAAATCTTAAGGGCCAAGAGAGAAAAAAATCAAATTACATATAGGAGGAGAACAACTCAGAACACAACTGATTTTTTTTCAACCCAGACCCTCAAAGCTAGGAGGTCCTAAGATAATATATATCAAGCTCTGAAAGAAAATGGATACCAACCAAGAATTATATACCAACCAAGAATTATTATACCAACCAGCAAAATTGTTTCAGATTTGAAGATGAAATAAAAACCTTCCACGATAAACAAAAGTTAAAAGAATTCACAACTAGAAACTCTGTACTACAGAATGTTCTCAACAAAATATTCCATGAGGATGAAGTGAGATTTTAGTTTTTTTAAGGTAACAATGACACTCTTATGCTTGTGAAGAATATGCAGGAAGGGCTGAAAACCATTGCTATTTCTCCTGAAATATAAGAAAATTTAAGTCTTTCCTCATCAACTAAAGTAATCTCACCTGTACTAAGCACCTGTGTGGACTCAACACGCTCACACATGTGTAAGACAAATGTAAGATATTCCCCTCATTTCTTAATTAGTTTAAGAGATAAAACTCAAACATGGTGAGGCTATGATATATATAGAATGGAATCAATGGACAAATTATTCAGTATACAAGAAAAACTTTGCTTCCATAAATTGTTTTGAAAACATGGTGAGATGGGGAGACAAGAAGAGACAAGAATGGGGTGGAGGGATGCAGTGACCTTCCCCTCTTACAGGACAGGGCCCAACTGCTATTATCCTACAGACAATAGTGGTGGATGAACACTTCACCAGAAGGAAAAAGATCAGTACCCTCTTATTTTTTTGGTACTGGAGATTGAACTCAGGGGCACTCGACCACTGAGCCACATCCCCAGCCCTATTTTGTGTTTTATGTAGAGACAGGGTTTCACTGAGTTGCTTAGCGCCTCCCCATTGCTGAGGCTAGCTTTGAACTCACGATTCTCCTGTCTCAGCCTCCCTAAGTGCTGGGATCACAGGCATGCGCCACCACGCCCACCTGATCAGTGCCCTCTTGAGTCCTCCTTTATTCTCCAAGGCAGGCTGTAAACAGTAAAGCCCATCTCTACCAATTCCAGCCATAAAACCCAGAAATATTACTCTCCCTTCTCTTCCAGTGTAAGGATGATCATAAGGAAATTCTCTGACCTACCATGTCTGATGATTGATCATAAAACCTCATTCCAGAAAACTCCTCATCCTATACCTGCACTATAGTTTGAATGCATGCCTCCCAAAGTCATTTAAAGACTTGATTGACAGCCCTTGGAACTACTGGCAGGAGATGGGGCCTAGTCTGAGAAAGTTAGATTATCTGTGGTATGCTCTTGGAAGAATCTGAAGACACCAGACCCTCTTCTTCCTCTGTCTCTGCTTCCCAGACATCAGGAAGTGAGCATCATGTTTTACCAGATGTGGGATATGATGTACACCACAGGCCCAAAGGCAATGGGGACAAGCAACCATGGACCCAAACCTCTGAGGCCATGAACTTAAAAGTTTATTTATCCCAGGAATTTTGTTACAGTAACACAAAACTATTATGTTCAACCTGGGAGGCCAAGGAGGCTATAAAGAGGCTTTGCTGGGTTTTGCCTCTACAACTATTAGGTTATATACCCTTGCATCTAGCCATATTTCTTCATGATCATCTATTCTTCATTCAATCTCTGCATAAACATGGACAGCTTTCTTTCCTTTGGTCTTTGGGCTTACACTTTTGAAGGTACATAGAACTTAGATTAAATAAATTTGTTATACTTCTTTCCTGCTTGCTTATCAGTCTTCATCAGGTTGTATTTTAGACCTAGCCAGGAACCCTAGGAGGATTAAGGAAACTTCCCCTCCCCAGCTACTCTGCCTTTCCTGTACTCTAACTCTTTAGTTCCCTATAGGATCTGCAAGGTTCTCAAAAAGTTAAAGACACAGAGAAGAAGAGAAGGGGAAAATTTTAAAATTATTTCAAAGTATTTATTTTAATGATTCTCAGGAAATCCCCTGCTTGTCCAGGTGCCTGTTGTTCTGCTCTGGAGCTACTTTTTGCTTTTACAAAGCTGTTTAGGAGCAAGTCCTCGAATGCCACCGGGCACTCCTGTTGACAATTCTGACCTTTATTAATTCAGGTCTGGTCAATCTCCACCACTGATCTGTCAATGCTGACACCCTGTCACACTCCGATTTTGCAGAGAGAATGCTCAAAGAGTTCACAGGCCTTCATACTGGTTGACTAGATACCAGAGATAAAATAATAAGACTAAAGTATCCAGGACCAACCTCATTCCCTTTCTATACTTAAACATAGGCTGAATTGAAGTTGCACTGAGGATTACTCATGTGTCCCCAAGAGTTCTCAAGATGAATACCAGACATACTATGGGAATAGTTATACTATTCATATGCTTATATAAATTGGTTTTCATGAGTAAATTTCCTGGTTTGCCCTTTTCAGCTGAAATATGTCCCTTGTTGCAGGAAAATGCAATAAAGCAATGCAGTGTGTTTTTTAATCTGTGGAAAGTTGAAAAGGTTACATGCTGTGAGTTTTCTATTCTCAGAATATACATACACATTCCATGAAACAAAACCACCACCAAAAAATCAGCATAATTTAACAGATTCCTGTGTCTCAGTTATCCCTACACTGTAGTTTCCTGGCATAGAATGCGTAAAAGTAACTTTGCAGAGAAACAGCAGTTTGTTTTTTGAAAATTTCAATTGGCAATCATGACCTTAAGTCTTTTCTATACAGAGAAACTGAAAACGAGAGGCGTACACCCTTTGAGATTAAGTTATTACACTTCAGGTTTCAGGCTCAGTGCTGTTTAACCAATGAAGTAAAGTGTAACTTGCTGACATTTACTTAAGACAGGTATTTTGCTTCACCATCTCACCACCCAATACGCCACAATGTGGTTATTACAAATAGGCACCCTTCACTGATTACAACCTCTAGGGGAAGCATCCTTAATTATTTTATAGTAATGTTAATGCTCAATTTGAATCACTAATTTTAGTCACTTTACTTAAAAGTAAGCTACACAGAAAATGTTGAGACAGTGGAACATAAAGGTTTTCTCTGTATAGGGAAAACTGGATTTCAGAAGGATTACACCACCAAATTTGAGAAGTGGAAAGAAACTTGAAGAAGTACTCTCATTCAACAAATAAAAGCATCAGCAAAGCCACAAAAACTGTGTAGCTTACATAGCAGCCCAGGAGCAAGGCCAAAGTCTGAGAGTCTGGAGCGTCCTTCTGTACCTTTTATGCCAATGCTAGTGAAATGAGTCTCACATGCACCTTTAGTCCTTCCTATTGGAAGTCTGAGGCAAGAATATTGCAAGTTCAAGGCCAGCCTGGGCAACTTCAGACTGTCTCAAAAAAATAAATAAATAAGGGATGAGGATGTCATTCAGTGATAGTGCACCCACCCCCGAAAAATATTAAATTACTTATAGATACAAAAGAAATAAGTCAAACCTACTGCATTTCAACTACACTAACACAATTTTTAAAAATAGTTCCTATTATCACAGAGCTAAATCTGGCTTTAAAACAAACTTTTACTTGACTACTTTAGACATAAAATATTTGAGGTTCAAATAAAAGGCTTCAAACTTAGTAGCTGTGTGATGGAGAAAGAAATTTTGGTCATCACTGTATTTTTTACAATCCCTGTCCCCCTCCCAGTCTACATATGAGCTAAAGAAACCAGAGCACAGGGCAGGTGAGTGAATGCTAAATGAGGATGTGTTGATGAAGGCCAGGCAATTTGCTGACTTACATTCTCTCACACTTCCTGCTTCCTTGACCCAGGCAAAAACTACTCCAATACTACCAATAAGAAAAAGAAGCTAAATATATAAACTGTAATTCCAAGAAAGAAACCATTTTTGAAAATGCAATTTGGCTGGGCATAGTGGCTCAAGCCTGTAATCCCTGCACTTTGGGAGGCTAAGACAGGAGAATTGTTCAAAGCCAGCCTCAGCAATGGCGAGGCACTAAGCAACTCAGTGAGACCCTGTCTCTACATAAAACACAAAATAGGGCTGGGGATGTAGCTCAGTGGTCCAGTGCCCCTGAGTTCAATCCCAGGTACCAAAGAAAAGAACATACAATCTGACCAAAACAAAAAACAAAAAACAACAGATAATTGTATATAAATTATGAGAACCTTTAAAAAGTAGGGATTCTGAAGTTTTTAAATTTGTATTTCATATAGAGCCCTGAAGACAAATCACTACATTACATCTCAGTGATAATTTGTGTATGTAAACAAATATCTGAGAATAGACATGCTATGTTGCATGGAAGGAAAGTGGCCATTCTGGAATACTTGAAGTTAATAAATTCTGAAGTTAATAAAAATTACAAAGCTGATATAGTATATTTGTTTTTTCTCTTGAAGGACAGCCTCACCTCTCTCTTGTACCTCTCCAAAAGAACACACTACCTCAAAATTACCAACATAAATTATATACCTGCACACACGTGTATACTTTTCAGAGTGATAAAATAAAAGTCTAAGAGGCTGCAGAATTGTGCAGAAAGAGAGAGAAAGAGCACAAAAATCCTTTCCCGAGCCTTAGAGATTTACTGATGGGGATTAGAATACCAAGCACTCATCACATCAGGAACTGAATCCATCAGAGGAAACAGTTTTCCAGAATCTCAAAATATCTTGCAAGGTGTGAGAAAAACCACAGTGACTAGTTTTGCCTTTTGATCTGCCCAAGCCCATGAACTTACAAAACTTATGACCACTGTATTTGCATTAGTTTTCAACTGCAGGTCTTGATAGTTTTGTTTCAGCAAAATACTGGTTTGGTTTAGCTGAGCCTGTATTACCTGATTTACATATCTATTTTGTATTCAAATAAAACTGTCCTTGCTTTTTTGGAGGAGTACCGGGAGATTGAACTCAGGGGCACCAGACCACTGAGCAACATCTCCAGCCCTATTTTGTGTTTTTTATTTAGAAAGAGGCTCTCACTGAGTTGCTTGGTGCCTCACTGTTTGCTGAGGCTAGCTTGGAACTCTCAATTCTCCTGTCTCAGCCTCCCAAAGTGCTGGGATTTTTTTTTTTAACCTCACTTATTATTTCCTAACTTACAGGGCTACAGTGTTACATGAATAGAGAAAGTAAAAAATGGAAAGAAAGGCATTCATTTATGTATTCTCTCTGTGTTAACAGTCCTATACCTATAAGCATTTTATATGTGTATAAGCATATATATGTGTGTGTATATCTATAAACTATTAATCCTAAGTCATCTTTGTACTAAAACAATCTTCTTAGCATGTATGACAGCCTATTTCTTATAAGAATATTAAAAGCAATCAATTATTTATTTTATATATTATTTAAATTAATTTGAACTAAATACTTATTCAAGTTCATACCAACTTATTTTTTGATTTTCTAGATTGATCACACAATTCATTATGCATGTAAGTATGCAAAATCAGATGCAGAAGGTTTTTCTGATCAATCCCTGCTCTCACCTTTACCACTGGAAGGCTTAGTTAGCTAAGTAGTTCATTTGAACAAATTCTTGCTGTTTTAGGCAACATTAAAAGTCTGTACTTTGATTTGTTTTAGAAAGCGTTTTGTTTTCAGTTCATTTTAATGTAGATATGATATACTACATGATTGTGCCAGGGAATATCACTTAAATGCATCCATTATCTTGAAAATTATTTTCCAGTTAAGGATGGCAGCATGTGTCTATTCTAAGAATCAGCTCATATAGAAGCCCCAAGGTGTTTTCTAAAGGAGTCCCACTTAATGCTTCATTATGACTAGTACATGATTTACGTACATTTGTGAAATACTCCTGCTAGAGACTCACCATGCATAGTCACATGTTTAAGATGCTTGGAGAATCGAGAATAAGAAACACCTGTGTCTGCATACCTTTCCTTAAGCTTATTAGAATCTAGAACCTTTTCACTTTCCCAAGAGCTAGAATATTATGGAAAGCATTTTGGAAAACTCTGCCCTGGCACAACATGGCATTAGACAAACACGTAAGCCATTGTGGCCAAACATCTGTACCCTTTGAGATAGTCATACTCCCAAATAGTTTCTTCTTTTTATGACTATAACATGCTAGATTTTAGAGCTAAGAAATGGATCAAAATCAATAAATAAGAAAATATGAAGAGAATGACATTTCTTCTAAGTCTGTGATTCCCTGGTTCAGTGTAAACTGAGAGATTTTTCTCTAGTGTTGAACCATAACAAAAACCAAGGAAACCAGAAATAAACCCAATCCATATACCTGTTTCATCTCCTCTCACAATTATTCATTATCTTTTAATTATTGTGTGCAATGGGGTAAGAAGCAAAAATTTTCTTTAAGTAATTCATGAAAGCTGTCCATATATCATCAAAGTCATCAGTTCTGCCCTCTCTTCTGTACTGTGCCCTTTAGCATGCAGCTGAACATGACATTAATAATAATGTCTAATTAGTGGATACCTATCCATTTTGCTGAAGAAATTTGTATGGCACATTTCCAGAGTCATAGGAGTGCTCTTACAGAACACTGGAAACTCATCTCAGTCTTTCAGTACTAAAGTCAAAAATGTTTGCAACAGCATCAGACTGTTCTCAGATGAAATTTCATGTACGAAATTTCTTATGGAAGTAGAAACAGGGATTGTTTGGAGTACATGTGCAAATGAACTAAATGAAAGATCTTCATCTCTGACTTCTCAGGAGTTGTTAAAAAATTTGATTCTACATTAAATAAGTGCTACTCTCAAACTTTTCACCCAATTCTCTCCACATATCCTTAATGCAGGATAATCAGGGGTTAATATTAATATGGTTCATTGGGGGAGATAAGGAAAATAATGAAGTCACATGGAGGTGATGGATACTGCTGAAAAGATGAAGAAATTTATGAAATAAGGTGTGTGTCTCTTTCTTCTCAAAACCTGCACTGTGGAACATCCTGCTTCAGCAAAGAACATGGGTGAAATTGTGCTCTCTCTCTTTCTCTCTCTCTCTCTGTTTCTCTCTCCCTCCCCTCTTCTTCCTTTGTCCCTTCCTTCAAAAAGAGTTCTATTCTTTTTAGAAAAGAAAAAAATTAGATTTTAATTAACTTTAAATAAAATATAAAGTCCAGCTCTTAAAAATATTTAAGGTTCAATTTTATACTCCATTTTGTGAAGTTTAGTTAATTGGGCTTTTTAAAGTGCTACTGTTTCACACTTTAGTGATGCTGTATTTTAAGGATAGTTTAATCTTGATATAGATGTGTCCCATTTAGCTCAAATAGTTAGGGATATCAAGACCTATGAGGTATGTATAGAGTAGGGTACTATCACTTTATTTTAATAGTTAGCAAAATTATGTGCAGATATGTAATGCAACTTGTATAAATGGACATAACTTTTTAAAAAGATGATATTGAGAGAAGTAACTTTCTCTAAAGTGAAAAGGCAGATATATGTATTTAACAGATTAAGTGTATTTATGTTGTAGAATTCTCCCGTGTGCAAAACCATTAACAATCACATGTTCAAACACACACTGGAAAATCTTTACATTGCTATGAGTAAACTGGACCCCATGAGATTCTCTACCTGGCACAGTGTCACTCAGCTGGTTAATGGCACAGATTTACATAAACCAGTAGGTTTCTTGACTTCCCATATATAATTGCCATTTATACACAAATCTTTATTGATTCTGGACAATGAAGAGCCACTATGTAAACTAGGAATCACTTTTTTTCAAAATGTAACTTGTACATATGACACACACAAAAACTGAAAATCACAGTATGACAGCACAGATTGTGTCAGGAGAAGAATCATTTTTCTCAAATTTATTAACTATATATTGACTTTGTTTCTCCTATAAATAAGAATGCTAAACACCATAGCAAGGAGATTCTTTAAGAAAACTAACCTAACAATTTTTCTATCTCTGGGCTACAGAGAGATTAGTTGTATATTTGCCTATTCAGTGGGAATTTTAAGATGTTAGTATACCCCTCGGGGTCAACAATGTTCATTTCCAGATGCAATTACTAAATATCATACAAGGCAAAATGTTCTGAGGGCTCTTTAAAAACAAATACACCCTTGACATTGCCCCCTTTTGACAGTTTCAGAGTGGATACGAGAGGAAGCTCCCAGCTTAACAGGATCCTTCTGATTGACTAGATTTTATACAACCAAGAGGGGAGAACTACCGAGCAGTGAGGACCAGCGGTACTTCAAGAGTCCTGTTGGCACTGACCAGGGAATTTCAGAAACCTTTATGGATAGCAACTCCAGCGGGGTGGGGAGAGGGAGAGTGACAGTACCTAGCAGCTAAGTGGTTTCTAACTCTCAAGTGTCAAAAACTTCAACACTGCCTTTCCTTAGGCAGAATGTTCCTTTGTTCTTCAAAAGCCACCTAACTGAGCCTTTTAGTTATGCAAATGTAAAGCAAATATTCTCTTTAGAAATGGAGATGTGGTTATAAAGATCGAAAAACTGTTTCTGGAGTGAGCATGTAAAATGTATCTATTTGGGTACTTTTAAAGAGAAAATGCTTTCCCAGAGAGATAGCTCCCCTCAAGCAAGCCCCAGTGACTGTGGACATAAAGATAGACAGGAACTTTTTCCATAAGACACTGTGCAATTCTGTGCTCAATTTCAATTGCTTTAGGACCAGGAAATGGAGAGTGGCCAAAGGTACTTCCTATCTCTATGTGAAACCCAGCTCTATCCTTGGACAAATTACCTTTTTTATCATGCTATTATGTTATCATGTTATTATATTTATTATCATCTTATATTGTCTTATTTTTGTAATTTTCAGAATTATATTTTTTCATTTGTCAGTATTTTGAGTTTTGTTTTCACATCTTTCTACCTTTTTTTTTTTTTTTTTTTGTACCAGGGATTGAACTCAGGGACGCTTAACCACAGAGCCCCATCCCCAGAAGCTTTTTTTGTATTTTATTTAGATACAGGGTCTTGATGAGTTGCTTAGAGGCTTGCTAAGTTGCTGAGTTCTGCCTCAGCCTCCAGAGCTGCTTTGGATCTTAGGTGTGTGCCACTGTTCCCATCTCTGCTCTTTTTTGGGGAAGGCTACAACCATCCTTTTTATTTGAATCTAGTATTAATGTTTCAATAATGAGTCGAAAGCACTCTTTATATTTATTACTTAGAGAAACTTATAAAATAATAACCCTTAAGTAGTGGTAAAATTATGTATCTCCCCCAAATATGTATTTATTTAAAATTGCTTATCTATTCTCAAAAAGAATAGAAAGGTTGAAAGGTTTTTCTGGTTCCTCAGAGCATTTTATACATCCCATCTGACTGGGATATCTGAAGTCCTGAGGAAACTATAAATTTTCTTTCTTTCTTTTTTCTGATGACTCCCACACGTGATGCTGACTTTGTCGCCCATTTGGGAATGTTTGAATGGAAGCTCATATTTGTATCTTACCTGTGGAAAGACTGAGTACTTAAATTTATGAGGTTTTCCCTCCAGATACTGTCATCCATGCTTTCATTCTATGAGCTGAGCAGACTTGGTCTACTACAATGCCATTCTGAAGTCTTCCTCACAGTTCCAGACCGGAAGGCAGAAGGCTTCATGCCAACCCAGGAAGGTTGGTTTATTTGCTCACAATTCATAGACTTTGTTTCAGTTTGTTTCATTTCTGTTCCTCTTTTTTTCTTTCAAAATTTTGCCCATGTCCTTGATCTCAGCAACATGATAATGATGTTATTCTATAAAGTTCTTCTACAGTACTTGAGGAGAGCCTCTCAGAATATCCTCTTTGCCATATTAGTTGAAGATGTCCAATTTATTTTATTTTTCTCATTGGTATATAACTGCCTGGACTCCCTTCTACTTAGATATGAACATGTTTACCAAGAGCCAGTGATAAGCAAGGAACATTGTCATGAGCAACTTCTGGAAGACTTCCTTCAAGACAAGTGTTAACCCTGAACTTGTTCGCTACCTAGTTAGGCTACAGTAAATAGGGCAACAAGCAGAGGGCCAGTCAGCCATGTGGCCAGGAAAGCCACTTGAGAAGAGCAGAACTTATGGTCCAGCCTGCATCCATAAATACTCCGTGGAGTAGAGCCCCCAACCTGGCCTGAAAGTCACATAGAAAAGAAAAATTCAATCTCCTTTCTTGCTTGAATCTCTGCACTCAGTGACCTCCTAAAGTAATCAACCTAACATGCACTTCATTTTCAGGGGTAACTCTGAGTCTAAAAGCTCCAAGGCAAGAAAAGCACCCAGTTTCAGATTTTTTCATCTTCGAACTGAAGACTGCAATTGAAATTAAAATAAAGAAACTTGTACCTAGGGAAAGAAAAAAGAACACAGAAGGGAGACATAAAGAGTTTAAATGTGACAGAAAACTTAAAAAAAAATAAGTCTATCTTATCTTCTGCGGGGGGGGGGGGGAGTTGTAATTACCCAGTAAGATAAAAGCTGTTGAATTTGTAGCAATGGAAATATTAAGACAAATTAAATACCAAGCTTATCTTTGCTCTGTGCTATCAATATTTTATACTAAACATCTGTTCCTTCTATCTCATCTCAGAAACGCTTCTACACTTTATCAGCGCAAGCACAGCTTTTCAAAGCAAATTAAGCTAAACCGTTTTCACTTAATCACCAATTGATCACAACATGCAGAATGCCACATATTGATCTCTAAGAGCCCCATTTCTCCCAATTCAGAAAAGCATATTGGAGGAAGCACTTGATTTGCAATCAGAGCCAACTGGTGAGCCTGACACTTCTGACACCTCCTAAGGAGGAAGTATTTTAGTGATTAAAAGGATGACACAATGTGTATTTTCAATGAGAGGTGAAAAATAGGCAATTTCCAGCTTTTAGTTCACAGAGTCTTAGAGCTACAAGAGAGCTGGGAGCTTCTCCAAGCTTCAAGAAGACCCGTGGGGGAATGCTGGGGACACAGTGGGCATTTGGTGATTTTTAGGTTACTGTGGCATTAACATCAGGCACATTTGAGAATGAGCAACTCAGAAGCAATCCTCCTTTAAATGAGAGCAAGGGCCCTTCCTGCAAGCTGCGGGGAGGTGGGTGGGGGGACTCATGAAAATATATTGTCAATCCCTGGTCTAACCCAGGAGCTTGGTATTTAGATGCTGTGGGATCTGGGCAGTGGGAAAGGTAAATGAATGAATAAGCATATTGTGTGCATCAGGAAGTGGTAGATGCTGGACAAGGCCAGATAACTGCGGTTGCCTGCTGCATGTGTTCCACTGCTATACCTGCTTACTTTTCAAGACATACTTAAAAAAGATATCAAGATATATATGCACATTCTCATAGATTTTTGTTCTTGTTGTTAGTTTGTTTTGGGTTTGTTTGTTTCCTGGGATGCATGGCTCCAAAAGAACAGATTTTTGGGCCAAATCTGGCCTCTTTTTATCAATTTTAAAACCCTTGACTTACTCCCAAGTATTTAATATAGAAAAAAAGGACCATAATGCAATAATGATGAAGTCTGAGAGTTGGTGCTAGATTCCACAATCTCAGACCAGTGTGAACAACTGCCCTGTTTGCCTGTGGCTGCCCTGGAGTTAGCACCCCAAACCCTGGAAACCCCTTGGAGACGGGCCAACTGGAATAGTTGGCGCCCCTTGTGTTCACTCTCATGTCAGTGTTTTGTCTTTCACTGCACTCTACACTGTTTTTTCCACATATAAGCGGGTATGAGCTGTCACTCTCAACTTTATGTGGGGACAGGTTGGCCCAGGACTCTGTGATGGCTGCTAATGATATCTGCTGTGGCATTACTCACAAGCCAGCAATAAGTGGGGGCCAACAGTCAGATGGGTTGAACAATTGTTTCTGGTGTACTAATTCAGTTTGTGTGACTTCTACTGTAGTTACTTCCTTAACAAACTCATTGATCAGGGGACTGGGATTTTTAACCTGTCTGAAAAATCCTGAAAGAAAATCAAAATTGGGCTTAATCTGTATTGCACATAGGTTGTATTATTCCATAAGGTGCTTATCATGTAGCAAGTTGGTGTGCCAGCAAACTTCAGAAGTTTGACAAATTTCAGACATTTCCAGAGCATAGACAAGGACCTCAGGGAAAGAAAGAGAGAGAAAGAGGAGAAGGAGGAGGAGGAAGAGGGAAGGAGGGAACAACCCTTTGGAACTGCGAGATTATAGATCTGTTACTCATTTTACTCCAAGACTCAGGGAATCTATCTGTGCTCAGAGTTCCAACCCACTTCAAAGGGAGACTTGTGATCACAGACACCTGATGAAATAATGAAACAAGAGTAAAATCGGCCCTGTGTGAATTAGATTGCAAAGGCAGGAACCCAGCTTCATTTACCCAAGGAGCTAGTGTTTAAATTAAAACCTTTCTATGCCCTCAGAAGTTTTCTAAACATCCAGATTTGGGGGTAATGACTATCCCAGAGAAACTAACAAACAAATTATGGTGGGATAAGACAAAAGTGACTCGTTTCTCCTTCCCTCTTTTTAAGTGGTTGCCCTAATATACGTGCTTTTTTTTTCTTTTTTTTTCTCCTAGAACCAGCATAGAAGTGACAATTAGAGGGTGATTTTTTTTTTCTTTTGGCCCTGAAGGGATCTAGCGAGAAACTTTAGTATTTTTCTCTTTGTAAAATAAAGCCTGGCTTTGAAGCCAGGATCTCTGAAATGAGGCATTGCAAATGTCCTTTGATGAATCAGTCTGTGTGAAGGAGAAAGGAAGAAGGAGAGGGAGCAGCAGATTGATTGCAGCTAATGTACCTCTCCTGCCGTGCCCTTTTAATCTTCCTTGAATGGCCGCGGATAATCAAGAGGTCAATCATGAATCCATCAAGGGGTCCTTGTCTCAGGACAGTTTCCAAATTGTAGAAGCTCTCACTCAAATAAGTCATTTAAAGCAGTTAGTCAGAGTAGGATGAGTGTGGGACTTGGGGGCACCAGAAAACAGCAACTTCAGGGCAGAAACTGTCAGCCAAACTGGAGAACGAAGTTCCAGAGGGGAAGACAGTGGCTGGATGCCGGGAAATGACTTTACCCTGAACTTCATCCACGTATAAACAAATAAATAAAAAATCTCACATCTTGCAAAAAGGAAGGAGACATGCAAAATATTCTGGGTGAAAAGAAGAAAAAGAACTAGAAGACAAGAATGGAAAACTCAATTGCAGTTAAGCAACCTCTGAGTTATAAGTTGTAACCTCTGTCAGCTGACACTCCAGTGGCATTTCTGCAAGTTTTGCTAAATGTCCCCTCAGGGATGTGATGCCTCTGGGGGCCCTCTGTCTAAAAGAAAGAGAGAGAAAAGTGATTTTAGGGACTGAGAAAGAACTGCTTACATTAGGAAACCATGATACCTATGAAGTTAGCTGGGTGTAGGGCTGCCAGCTCGCTGCCTTCAGTAAAGGCACTTGGCAGCTTCAATCCTGCTAGCCCAGAAGAAATAGCCTCTTCCTTTCCTTCCTGAACATCTCTGACTTCAGATGGCAGCCCCTTTTAAATTTTGGATGAGGTGTCAAATGAAATTTGACAGCTAACTGATAGGTTCAAATTCTCACAGGGCAGTCTATCCCCGAGGACACGAAGAAACTAATTCACTGGCAGCCGGGCAAATTTTCAGCAGTCCCTATCATTCCACATTCAGTTTGATGTGCAACCAGCTGCTCCTTCTGGTGGAACACAGCACCCCTCATTAGATGGGTCCTTCTGTGACAAAGGAAACTGATTTTGGAATGTCATTCGCCCAAAGTTCTTTCATGTTCCAAAATTTATGTATTTACTGGAAAAATTGAAAATTGTCTATGTTAGTGAAATCACTGGCCCCTCAGAGGGATTGGCAGAAAACTTTATTTGGGATGTCACTTAGGTGTCATCTTATGAACTGTATCTCAATCAAGTTTATCTTAGTTATTTAAAATTGTATAATGTGGAAGAGATATTTAAAACATCTAACCTTATGTACTGAAGCTTTCCTTGATGAAGGCATTTACATCTTCCAATCTGTAGGATTGACCCTGTCCCAATGCTCAATTGAAGTGAAACATAAATTAAGAAACATTAAAATGCATTTCTTCATAATCCTTTCTCAAATATGATAGGAGGCATTCCTAAGGGTGGTTTCAGGCCTAATATAGACTTATCTCACACTTTCTAAACCTGTACCCATTGAAAAATGATGAAATTACATGGATCTCCTTTTTCTGATCTGTAAAAGGAGGGTAAGGGAATAGTAGTCCCTCCTTATCTGTGGTGTTACTTTGGGTGGTTTCAGTTATCTATGGTCAACTGTGATGCTAAAATGGTAAATGGAAAATTTCAGAATTAATTTACTTAGAAATCTAAAATTGCATACCATTCTTCAGCCAACCAGCCTCATCCTGCCTGAGACCTGAATCATCCATTTGTCCAGTGAATCCATACTGCATACACTATCCTCCCATTAGTCATTTAGTATTCTCTCAGTTATCAGGTCATCTGTGTCCATACCACAGGATTTCAGTCTAAGAAATCATTATTCTTTTACTAAATAGAGGACCCAAAGTCCAATAGGCTGGCAACTGGACGATCAAAGAGATGATGTAAAGTGCTTCATTTAAATATTTTCACACATCATCACAAGTTCAAAAACGTGTTAGTATAGCACAATAAGACCTTTTGAGGGAAAGAGAAACTATATTCACCTAACTTTTCTTATAGAATATACAATAACTGCTCTATTTTGATGTTATAGTTGTTAATATGTTACTGCACATTACTTATAAATCAAGCTTCATTGTAGGTTATATATGTGTAGAAAATAACATATAAATAGGTTTGGTAACTCTCTTCAGTTTCAGGTATCTACCAGGGATCTTGGAACACATCCCCTGAGGCTAAAGCAGGCAGGCTAGCATGGTACCTAATGTATGTGTCCGAATCAAATAATGTCTGACAAAAGCAAGGACAAAGAAATGGTAGCTTAAAGGAAATAAGTATCAGTCTCTAGTATCCTGGGAAACTGCTGCATTGAAGGCACAATACAACTTGTACTTGATAACAAGTTCTTCAAATGTGTCCAGAGAGGCAATGTTTCAGTAACCAACAGGTCATTGTATTTACATCCCTGACCCTCAGTTTCAACCTAATTATATGCCACTGTTTTCAAATGGTATCAAGGACTATAGTCCAAAGTTCATTGTTCAACTTCCCTCCCACATTCAAAAGCTGAATTTGTGCTTTTGTTGCTGTTTCTAAAACCCATTGCCTTATGTCTGTCTGTAAAAAGTGGTTGTGCTGGATGGGCAATGTCATCCTCCTGGAGCAGGGACAGTGGATCTAGTGATGTGTTCGCCATCCTATAATATGGGGAAAAGTGTAAAACTAGGAGAACTGAAGCTCTGTTTTACCAGACGATATATAGATTGTTATCGATGAGAGTTCTTTCTGTGCTATAAAGTTCTTATCTATGAAAAAGGTAGAGCATACTATCTCAAAGATCCCTTGCATCTGGATAATCCACAAGGTGGGTCAAAGGATCCCTGGACCAATGTGAGATTTCAAAACAAAGTCAATTAAATGGAGAGAAAAGCTTATACAAAAGAGTGAAAACAAGAGGAAGTCAAGGTCTTATAACCTTAGAAAGTAGGATACAGCAAGACTAACAAAAGTATTACTCACTTTACTAAATGATCAACAATATAAATAACTGGGGTTACAATTCAAGAAGTAAAACTACCAATTGCCTGTCTGGGAATGTCTTAGACCCTTGGGGATCATCAGTGAATTAATTACATACAGCTTTAAGGAATTTATATTCTAGAGTGGAAAACAGTAGATAAATAATAAAGTATTTCATATTTAAAAGATGACTAATTTTATTCAAAATAGAGTAGATAAGGAACAATTTAGGTACAAGGACAAAGAAGTGGTCAAAGCATGCTAACAGGTTGGTCAGGACTGGTCGTTTTTGGGAACACATTTAAATAAATACTACAAAGTAGAGAGAAAACTTACCACACAGCTATGTGGGTGAGGGCATTATAAGTGGAGGAAGCAGCCATAGTAGAAGCTTTCAGGTGGGAGTATGCCTATTATTGGATCAAGGTGAGAGGAAGATCAGAAACTGAAGTGGCCACTTGTGCTGTTTTCAGTAGGGAAGTTCATGAGTGAAATCACAAAAGATCTCAGCATGTTCAGTGGGGGAAACTTCATGACCAGATGTGAATTTTAATGGCCTTCCTCTGAAAACAGTATGAGTTGGAGTAGGCAGAAGACAAACAGAAACAAAGCTACCAACTAGGAGACTTCTGTCATCATTTAGGTGAGAAGTTTTGATGCTTGTGTCTAGAAATGGGATACTAGCCTGGAGTTGGCCAAGAATGGCTACATTCCATTCACGAAAATGAATAGGAAACATTCCAAAGCATTGTATGTAAGTGTGTGATTGAAGAATGAGTGAGGGAATGAAAAAAGCTGTGTAGGAGTACAGAAAGACCAGAGGTTCAGAGTCGGGCAGGTGGAAAGGGAATGTCCAGGACTTATTTACATTCTGTAAGACAGTGGGCAACAGGTTACATGAATTTGGAATTTAAGAGCAATATTCATTTGCATTTATATATGTGGTATTTGTCCTGTATTAATAGCATTTAGAGACTTTTAATTAGATGAGATCATGAAGAATGAACTGTTAATGCAGGAAAGAAATTGACCATGACTCACCTGAGTCTTAAGAGAATAAGGAGACGAGAACTTTCTAGTGAAGGAGACAGTGAAGGTCACCAAGACAGCAAAATCCATGGGTGTCATTCAGGTCATCACACTGGGTCATCACACAACACAAAGAGTGGAGAAAGTTTCTGAAAAATAGACCCATGTAGACCTTGACAAATGTGGTGTTGGTGGAGGGAGTGGTATGGTGGAGTTCTTACTCTTGTGAAGTTTAAGAGAGAATGTGGGGATAGAAATAGAGAACGTGGGCATAGGCAGAGTTTCAGAGTTTTGTTCAAACCTTGAAGAATAACTGACAAAACTGTATTATCAAAAAATATATTTTGCTGACATTTCAAGTAGGAGAACAAATACATCAACATGCAGAAGAGAACAGTCTAGAAATAGGAAGATCAAGATAAATTCTGGAGGGTTGTCCCTGAGAACACTAGACATAGTAGGACCTGAAATACAAGGACTGACTTTAATAAGGCTTTTTAAAAGCTGGCAGAATAAAGGGGTGCAAATGCTAACAGGTAGGAATGATGCAGGTGGACTGTATGGAGATTCTCCTGGTGGATTAAATTTTCTCAAAGAGGTGAGGAGTAGCATCATGTACCAGGAATGACATGGACAAGGAATGTTTGAGATGTTAAAAGAAAAGCTACAAAATTGTTAAGTAGAAAAATGAGAGAATGGAAAGTTAAAATATAAATTCTGGTGCCATTATAGTCTCAACTGAGGTTTGGGTTTCATGAAACTGAAATGAGACCAGTCTGAGTAATTGCATGTTTTCTTCTACTATATTTAAGTTTCATAGGTCCACATGGGGAAGAAAAGAAAGATTTTATAGGTTTGTGAGTTTGCTAATTCAGTGTTATGAAATAAGAGAGAAGTGGAAATCAAAGTACCAACAAGGAAAATGATAACAATTAGCCATCCAATTAATATTTATGAGGAAGAATAAAAACATTAAATGAGTAGTGAGAAAGTTGATAAGTTCTAATGACTGTAGGAGCTCAAGGTGTTCAAGGAAGTCGAATCCTAGAGGGAATGACCAAACACTGAAAATAGGAAGTGCAGATGGAGTACACACTGATACTGAAGGGCTGTAGTTATTTTGCATTGATTAGGTTTGACTGAATATACTTTCCAGGACTGACTTTGAGTGTAACTCAGGGGGAGTTGAGATAAGCTAATATTTTCCAAAGATCTTATTTTAAAAAAATGAGCATCTATGGTAATAGATGGCATTAAGAATTGAAATAAAAGCAGTGTTGAAGAGACTGACAGTGAAATATGTTGTAGAGTTATCTAGAAGACAGAGGCAATGACCTGTGTTTCTGTAGCTGACAGTAACAAAAGGAGCACTGGACACAGAACTTGGTAGCTTGAATTTCAAAGCTGGGATTTCTAAAGAACTGTGAGAAAGATAAACCTGAGAATAGTTCTACAAACAAGGAAGACCTCTATATGTTGTGTCAGAATAGTGGTCAGGTGGGCAAAAAACCACCCACTGGGAAAAGTCCTACTCTGTGAAGGAGCAGGTAACCCAAAAAGTTAAAGGGACCATCTAAAGTCATGGGGGCAGGGGTGGTGTTGGTAGAATTCTAACATCACAGCCTGAATTTCATATGTATTTGGACAATGCACCTATCTTATTACTTCCTTTTACATTGATTCTTATTTCACTGAGGAATTAACTCTTAATTAATTTAAACAGGAGAGCAATATAGTCAGATCTCACCATGAATGATTACCATCTTCAACTCTCAGTTACACCCAAAGAAAACCCAACAAACCTCAAGTAAAATAGCTACACCATTTAAAGTGGTCTTGTGTCTGTGAATAGATGAGAAAATAATGCAAGAGAAGGTGTCCTTGTTGCTGGAAGAAGCGACTCTATACACTGTTATTTTCAAGTTTGATCAATCATTTCCAACTCATTTCCTATTTTTCCTTTTAAAAAACCTATCCCACCAAGAATTTCAATAGCAGTGCGTAAAATAATTTGGGCAGCTGACAGGCAATTCAATTTCCTGGCAGATTTTTAGATAATCAGACACCCAGGAGAAACTTGTAAATTTGTTTTATCCATGGTCAATTTGCTATGGCACATTTTTCTCTACTAGCTCAACTCAACTTTTTACTCAACAAAGAAGCAAAGTATCATTACATAGCAGCCACAACCAGCTTAGGTGGTTAACCAGGCACAGTCCATCATTTGTGCAAATAAGTCCTCTCCTTGCCTCCCAAGTTGCTCCAGCAATTGTGCACATGTCTTTGTTCTTGCCTTAGAAAGCTCATGGCACCCTCCTCATGGCTCACATACTCAGGGTAATAGAGCTAATTACTGTGACTCTCTCTGTGCCTCTTGAAGCCAGTGGACTTCAAATCAACTACTAGAAGATTAAAAGAACTGTGGCTCCATGGGCCAAGTACTAGAGGGCTGAGGTGCAACTACATGTAAGTACCCTTATTCTATAACCACACATGAGTGAACAGAGAGCACAGAATGAGTTTATTTACTGTGAAAGATATCCAAGTTCTGCCAATGAAGAGGAAGATATCCAAACTCTGTCAATGAACATGACCTTTTCTTTTGTCTAAAAGTAGCACCAGAGGCCCCAAAGCCTGCAACAGGAGATATCAGAAGGGGCTACAGTTAAAGCAAGCTGCCCTTCCACAGGTGGTCAAGGATAGATGTGGACTTGAAGAAAGGGAGTCAACCTTCATGTCTTGAAAGAGACAATGCCCAAGAAAACACCTGCAGGGCCAGCGGCCCCAACACAGGGAAGCCTCCAAAAGTTAGTGGTTTGGGGAGAGTTTTAAGAGGACAAAGGGAGAGAAATGCCTGAACCAAGGCCACAGTTATAGATTTCCATTGGGGGAATCTCCAAGGAAACCAGAGCCAAACCCCATCAGCAGAAAGGAAAAACAAAACGATTGTCCTTTGAACATCTGCCTCACCCAGAGGCATCAATGCCAGGTTACAACTCTGCCACCTGTCAAGTGGATTTGTGTAATCTGAATGCTTGGGCCTTGTCAATGTTGAGAGGAATGTTTTTCAGCTGTTGTTACCATGGAGAAATGAAAGCTCATTGTGGAATTTTCTGATTCAAAAAAGAAAATCTGAATCTTTTAATAGATGTTTATACTTTTAAAGAATATAATTTAATAATGGTTATTAATTGCATAACAAATTAAATAGCATGCTGGGCCAGATATAGCCCAGGGAGCAATATTTCATACATTGGCATCAGCTACAAGACAGTCATCAATTTTTTTGCACAATACCTCAGCTGTGTTCTTCATTAGCAGTATTTACTGTGGTGGATGACTTTTTGTTTGTTTCTTTCTTTCTCAAATGTTTTCCACTTTGTAAAGGGAGGAAATGGTACTTTGGTACCCTCTTTTTCTCATGTAGTTTTGTGTTTTAAATATTGAACTGTTTTAAATTTTATTTTTGACAAATATTTATGGAGTATACTGTCATATTTTGATTTGTGTGCAAACTATGAAATGATTAAATAAAGTGTATTAACATCTATCACCTAAATATATCTTTTTAGGATTTTTTTTTTTTTTTTGGTAATTTTTTTAAATTCCTGAATTAAACCCATGGACACTTAAACACTGAGCCACATTCTCCAGCCTTTTTAATTTTTTATTTTGAGACAGGGCCTCACTAAATTGCTGAGGCTGTCTTTGAACTTGTGATCCTTAGGCTCCTGAGCTGCTGGGGTTACAGGCCTGCACCATTACAGACCAGGCATGTTTTTAACTCTTTGTTCAGTCATTTTCTTAGTCACATCTTCCCATATTAGGCAATACCCATCCTACAATGTAGGTATCAGCAAGTAATTTTCAGTTTTGTCTGCCTTTTATTCTATATATCTATTTATCTATGTGTTTTTATGTCAATAACATTATTTCTCCTCAGTGCCTTATTTCCATCATGGTATCTGTTATGATTGGATCTGAACATCTCCCAAAACTCATGGGTTGCAGGCTTGGCCCCCAATGTGGCTGTGTTCCAAGATGGGTCTTTGGGAGGTGACTAAACCAGGAAGGCTCTGATCTCATCAATGGATGATCACTGATAGATTTGAACTACGATAGAGACAGAGGAACAGGCAGAAAAGAGACATGAGGGACAAAAGCGGCCAAGATGTGCAGTCCAATTTCACATGCATTTAAAGTCCAGATGTAAAGTCACATTTACACATCTTGATCCCGAACAATACTATTCATTATGAGAATTTACCTACAGAGACATCAATGTAGTACCATGTTCACAAAGCACAAAACAACCAAAACAAAGAAGAAAATATCCCCCCACCCTAGTAACAGTCAATATATCAGTCAACAATACCCCTTTTGTTAATGGTCAGCATGCCAAAAGAATGATTCCCCCATCCTGATGATGGTCTAATGGCAGGAAATAACACCCTCATTCTGATAATGATGAACACACACCATCACCAACACAAAAGTGAAATCAAAGCACCTTTTTAGACCATGTCCCTGTACTACTTATCTTCCATATATAATCATAGCTAGCTAAGTTGTATTTGGAGAGTTCTCCAAGGTCCACACTCTGCCTTGTCTCTCAGTGTATTCTTCTTTCTCTTAATAAATTCAATCTGTGTCTCACTTTGACCCATTCTCAAATTATATTTTGTGGTGATGTCAAGAACACTCAAGGCCTGAGTTGAGGTTCACCTCCCTTTTGGGGAACCTCCTCAGGACCCTCATCCTGGTGACATTTCTATAACTGGGTGAGCTACTGCAAGGTGCTGGTAAATTTAGTAGGTGGGGCTTAGGTGAGCATCTCTGTCGCAACATGCCCTTCTGCTTTATCACATGCCCAAAAGCCAGAGGGACAAGTGACCAAGGACTGAAATCTTGACTCAAAACAAATTTTTCCTTTTTTGAAGCAGCTTTTCTCAGGTATTTTCTCACAGTGATACAGCAAACCTGATTAACACAACATTCTATCTTGGTTTTGTTTTTTCTTTTCAAGTATAAAAATAACAAAACTTGAAAGAAAATAGTTTAAGAGAATAAATATTTTTTAAATCTCACAAAGGTCATGATCATGATGATTTGGGTCATTATAATCATTTTGGATTGAAAATTTTCTCTCTCTCCTTCCCTCCCTTCCACTCTTAGATTAAAAAACAAATTTGAAAAGCCCTAATTAGAAAAGGGAATAAACTTTCTATTGCATTTTTCCTACCCTTTTCTCTCTTACCACCTCAGATGGAAGTGCTGGTGCTCTGATTTTGAACCCAATGTAGGAATATGATCTGAGGCTTGCAGAAGAAATACAGCTTCAAACCTTTCCCTAGTCTTTTAAATGTAGAAAAGTTCTTTTGAGTAAGAAAACTTCTTCTATTTTTTTGGTACTGGAGATTGAACTCAGGAGCACTCGACCACTGAGCCACATCCCCAGCCCTATTTTGTGTTTTATGTAGAGACAGGGTCTCACTGAGTTGCTTAGCACCTCGCCATTGCTGAGGCTGGCTTTGAACTCGCGATTCTCCTGTCTCAGCCTCCCTAAGTGCTGGGATTACAGGCTTGAGTAAGGAAACTTCTTATTTGAATATATTTGGGTCAGTGTTAAGGTTTAGCCAGGACTGGAGAGGCTGAAACAAAGGAGAGAAAATTTGCTTTGCATAACAATGTACTACAAATTTCCCACTTTCCCCTGGAGACTCCTTCAGGAGGGTTGTGTCAGAATGGGAAGGCTTGGGATTCAAATAAGCAAGAGGCTGAACACTGACTTGAGGCTGGTGGTGTGGGTAGGTATGGACAAAGGACATCACAGACTTGGGAGTACTATGACAGAATCAGCCACCCGCAAATACTCTGGGAAGGTCATGAGAGTGTCACTTCAGGAACAATGACAACTGATACACAATTATAAGTTGTTCCCCACTGTATTCTGTAATTCCTTTATCTGTAAAACTTTCACAAGAGTTGCAGATATTAGCACTATCTCCTAATGCTGCTCCAAGTTTTCCTGCTTGATTAGACCTAGGAATACCAGAGTAAGCCCCAGTCACCTGAAGGGACAGTGAGCCAGCTGGAGAAGCTGAGGATCAGGAGTTTGAGCCAACAGCGATGCGTTCTCAATCAAGAGATGCACAGCAACAGCAGCCGAACATTTTACTCAGCTTTGATAAAATATAGCCAGGTATCTTTCTGACTGTAGGTCTCTGACCTCATTTTCCTTGGAGTATTTACTTCACAAAACAACTTCCAACTGGAAATTCTTTCTTGATGCCTATGAGATGTAGAACATCTTTCAGGCTCTTAAAGGTTTATAGTTCCAGAAGGCTCTTCTCAAGACAATGAATCTACTTTTCTAAAATATAAATATCTGGTAAGACAGAGCCCATCTCCTGCTCTCTATGGAAGGGCAGGAACCTCACTTCTTAAGTGCCAATTAGGGAACAGATGGCTTAATTCTTCCTACCACTGCCACCTCATCATCTCCTTTTTTAAATTCCTTTCCCATCAGATCCTTCCTTCCAACTCTTAAAAACTTTGGTTTCAGCAGAGTTGTATGCTATCTATCCTCCACTGCAACAATGAAGAGTCTTCCTTGCTGTTCTTAGGAACCATTCCGTGCATTTTTTTCTGGCCATGTCCTGTTCAGAAATAATAGAAAAATAGATCTTTGGATCTGGCACAGCTGTAGGGTATGCCAGATACTGCTCATTTTTTCTTTTAAACCACCACCAGGATTTCATTTTTCAGAAGCGGTCATTCCTACTCTTTGTGGGAACTGCCAATCACACTGCCTTCTTCATTTCCTCTAAGCATGGCTATAGAACCTGGGTAACATCTCTCAGGGGTACTTGCATCTTTAATGAACTTGCTCAGGAAATAAAGCAAGTGAAATGAATTCATCTCTATATTAGGAGCTTGAACAGACTATCCATTAGTCTCTGCTCCTTACAGTCCAGGAGGTCTTTCATTCCTATTCTGTTATGAGCCAAAGTTCTTGAGTACTTTCTTTGGTTTGTTGACTAACCCTTTAGCCTGTCCTCATCATCTCATTTTTGCTTACCTCTGCCATTACACATGTTTTGCTACTTGTGTAAAAAAAATCACAACTGAACGAGGCATAGTGGCTCCTGCGCGTAATCACAGCAGTTTAGGAGGCTGAGGAAGAAGAATCATGAATTCAAAGCCAGGTTCTGCAAATTAGCAAGGTTCTAAGCAACTCAGTGAGAACTTGTCTCTAAATAAAATACTTTTAAAAAGGGCTGGGGATGTGGCTTAGTCATCAGGTGCCACTGGGTTCAATCCCCAATACAACAACAAATCATAACTGATAAGTGTAAGATGGAAACTCAATTCAATTCTATATGCACAATTAAGAACAGAGAAACCCTGAAAGTGCTTTTCATCTTACCCTAGTCTTCTCTCCCTCTCTTTCTCCCTTTTTTCTCTTATCTCTCAACCAATTATTTATGGTTGGTTACTATATGCAAATTTTAGTTATATTTTTAAATGGTTTTCTTCATTCAGTTATACTTTCTATTAACCTTATACTATTTTCTTTTTCTTTTTTCTTGTTTTTCTTAACACAAATCCCTACCACAGATTTTTCCCAACTGTGACACATAAATATATAAGCATCCTGTTGCCTGTTACTTCAGGGACCAAAAGGGACAGGGAGTCCCAAGAGTAACTCTGGGTACCCACTGGCTGACCCTGTGATTAAGGTCCTTGCTGAGAATGCTACAGACCATGGCTACCTTCCTTTGGGCTATCACAGGTTAAGGAGGGCATTTTTATTCCCTTCTCTCCCTCAGGACATTTTCCTTCTCATATGCAAATTGATAATGGAAGTATAAGACTTTACCACTTTGTATTCTTAGATTGATATCCAAATGCAGGACCCAAACTTTCATATGTAGACATGGAAGTTTGAGAAAAGAAGGCCACAGATGGGCATGGATGTGTTTGCAAATTTATCATCTCTGCATTAGGAAGAGGATAGGGTAATAGAAAAAAAAAGTATGACTTGAAGTTAGTCAGACTTGGGTCAGCCTCCTGGCTTTAAAGTTCAAAGCACCTCCGCTTTCCCTTCTGTAACTGTACTCTTGTTTTGATACTGGCGTCTGTTTCCTCAGCTTCTTCTGTAACATAGAGAGTCCTATTTCAGGTTTTCATGAAATTATGTAAACAAAGCTCTCCAGTGCCCAAAACATTAAATAAAGAGGTGATAATGACATTGATTAATTACAGTTACTTTTATTTTTTCTGAGGAGAGCAATCCCTCACCACAGTAGATTAGATTGGTGAGGGAGAAAACAAATCCATTATCAGTTAATATCAGGGCATCTCACATAAACAGTTGCAACAAAAGAAAATGCATTTGCAAAGGTAAGGGGCAAAGTTCTTGTAATAATGCCAGCACCACAATTGACAGCCAAAGAACTACCACAGGGAACCTGTTGGGAAAACAGAAATTTCCAGGTCCCCAAAACCTTTTGTTTCCCTAAATGGGAAGAGAGATTCCCTGCCAGATGGGGTTTGGTAAGTGCTTACAACTCCAATATAAATAGATAAAATGACTTAAAATCAGTAAACACAATCTAGATATAAATACTACAACCTCATCTTTTATGTCACTTAAATAATTAAAAAGCACCTCATTGAATAATGAAGTTATTTAAGGAGACACATCAGAAAAGCATTCAGGCGGCAGATCTAACTGCTTTTGCCTCGAGTGACAGGTTCCCAGTAGTGGGTTGTATTATGCCTTCATAAGATGTGTTCTGTCTTTGTTTTTTTTGCAAGTGCTGTTATTTTCGGTGGATAGTAGGAAAAACTATCTGTGGTATATGAAAGCTCTGGATGAAAATAAGGGTGAGTGCCTCCTGGAGCAGGCAAAGCCCTCCTACAAGTTGATGCCAAGCCTGTCCACCTCAGAGGAATGACAGTGTGCTCATGCATGGACAACTACAAATGTGGGGATCTGAATGCCCTAGCACTATGGGTTTTGTCTCATCATGTGCATTTTAACAGAAATTGCAAGTAGATGAATGGTATGATGTAGAGTAAAATTTTGGCCCATGGTTAACATTTTAAAAACAAGGTTTTAATAGGTACCTTCTAATGAAAATTCCATAGTGATGTAAATTTGGAAACAGTAGGTGAACCAATCTCAGTGGAGCTGATCCTATTTCCTACCTGGCCTGTCCACTTGCCAGGGGTGGAGCTCCTGGGCATGATGCACTACATAACTTTCCTTCTTAGTAGTAGGCAGGGGCTAAAGTTGCATTACATTTCCCAGGCTTCCTTGCAGTTGGTTGTGGTCATGCGACCAACTTCTTCCCAGTGGAAAATGAGTCCATGGGATATATGTTAGTCAATGTCTTGGATCCGCAAATTTCCGTAAGTTTTCACATTTGCTCCTGACTGGCTGAAAGTACACTGAAGTTATCCAAGAATCCAACTTGTGAAAATGGTAAAACCGCCATCATCAGGGTTCATGAAAGATTCCACAGAGCAGAAGCATAACTTAATCTGCTAATTTAAACCAGCCATCATGAACTGCTTTCCCATTCCCTTGAACTTTTCATCTCCACTACACACCAAATTTATAAAAAATCTCAGTGATTTTATACCACTGGTGCTTTTTTACAACTATCACTCTCTTGGCCTTATGTGGGCAGATCTCTGGGTTCAGACTCTACACAGTGCATTTTGTTATTTGCTTGAATATCACACACACTGAGCTTCTGGACAATGTTTCCAGCCAAACACCACTGTCATTGCCTTGTTCACATTAGTAAGAGGACAACAGAGAAACACGTTTTCTTGGGTTGTAACGCCATTATCAGTCACGAAAATAAAATTTAAAGAAAATTGTTTTATATAAACATTAAAATGTGACCTATATTTATTTTTGTGGTGAAAACACAGAATTATAATATATAATGCCCTTCTGTATTTCTATTGGCATTTGCAAGACAGTGTTCTTGGTAGCCCTGGATAAACTCAGACACCACCCCTTGTGGAAGCAAGTTATCCTTCAAGACTTTACCCAGTGAACTGCGTGGTCCTGGAGGTGTGTAACCCAGGGGAGGCTGCTGTGCAGAATCCCTCAGTAGTGGTTGAAGTACGGCATGCGCAATCAGGATTCCATCTGCCCAAGTCAGCTTTCTTGAACCCCAGGAAACCAGTTCACAGTGAGTCCTCAAGGGTTTTACTTCCTTGCTGCCTATCTATAAGTACAACATCCACTTCATCTAACATTTGTGACTTTGTTCTGTCTCACCACATTCAGGAATCTGGTAAAACTATAGCCCAAGAACCAAAAAACACCTGGAATCCTCCTCCTGGTGGTCAGCAAGAAGACCTTTGACAGCCTCCCTGAAGTCCTCAACAAACCTGCGCGACCACTTGATGTATCTAACTTATTATTGCTACTGTTTATTGCCCAAAGGATAGTAAGGTTCACAGTAAACTAAACTTTCTGAAGAACAACAAATGCAACCAGCATTTATGTAAAAACTGATAAACACTGTAATCCCAACATCAACCAATGGTTCTAGGACTCAAAGTATAAATTAGCAAGCAGTAAATATATTGATTCATAGTCATCTCCTGGACAAGATATTTAACTGCTCAAAAAGATTATTATGGCAATAACTCTGAGTGTTCAAGTTTTATAAGAGAAGTTAAGTACATAAGAAGTTTTCCATCATGTACCTCACTGTGAATGTCCACAGAGATCAGTGGGTATAGTACTCTTTGATATAAAAATCCACACAGGGTCATGTGAATATATGTATGACATAAATTGTTGAGCTCTGAGGTCAATCACCTAACAGAATACAAAACATTATTCTCTTGTGGACAGAAAGAGAACTACTCTTACTCTCCTTACTCCAAGAAAGTGTATGCAGATATGGTAGTTAGGTTTAGCAAATACTTTTATATTCAGAGCCAAATTCAAGACATTTATAAAGGCTAATAATTTGATAAAGAGTCTAAGGCTTACTCCTAAGCTCAGAAGGAAATAGTACCAGGACTGGTTAGTGAGGTTGTTAAAAGTCCTGGGGCCAAGATTGATAGTATGTCAGGGATCAAATATTCCTGTAAAAAGTCAGCTATATTCTCCTTGAGGTAAGGTAGATGTCATTGAGTGGCATACTTACTGTAGTATCTAGTCATGTAAGATTTAAATCTACTATTTTCTGACAGTCTTCCAAAACACTACTTTTAAAACATATAGAAGATTTGGGTTACCAGTTCTATACATATCATAAGAAATTATCTTGGCCTATCAAATGATGTTGTTTTTTTCTCCTTTCCTTCCCACGGCCATTTTCTCTTTCAGATCACAATTTTTGTCTTAGGGGAAAAAGGAGATGGACATAGAAGGAAAACAAAAATATATATGTCAATAATGAGATTTGGGCTTCCAACATGGACTTTGAGATTTCTATCAGGGGAAACGCTTGTGAACAATTATTTTATCTTTTAGGCATATAGGTATTGTTTGAGAGAGGGAGATAAAGGTATCTGGGGCAGTTCTCAAAAAACACTAAACAAGTGACTGATTGGCTATGAAAGTGGCAAACAGGGGACATGGGAAGGGAGTACAACTACTCAGGTTTGGAAACACCACAGTGGAGCTATCTGAGAGGCACTGCAGAGGCTCTACCTGAGCTAGAAACCCTCCACAGTCATTCGGTGGCTACAGAGTAACCCATCCAATGCCCTGAGTGACTCTTCACAATTCAAGAGACCTGCCATCTTTTCTGTGCTTGGAGGCACACTATGCTCCTTTCCACATGCCTATGTTTGGAGGATTCTTATCCACAGTTGTCTGTACTATGTCCTACTTTCCTCGTGGGGAGTAATCCTGCCTGATTCTTTTGTAGCACCTCTGTCTGGGTTAACATTGCAAAATTTTCAAAAATCTTTCATCCTAACTGTTTTGCATCAGTGGCTTAGACTCATTCTAGACTGATAACTATGAATGTAAATGCCACACAGACCCCTACCTAAAACCTCCCCAGTGGAGGTGGTACAGGCAAAATGTAGTCAACTATGGAATACGGGATAAGCTCTGAGCACTGCATTTACAGAGAAGATGCTATGTGTACTTTTCATAAGTCGCCTACTCATTGTCAGTGACTAGTATTTCAACATGCATGATGTATCAAGTTGCATCATTATGAATATACTCTAGCAAAATATAGAAAAGTAACCTATCAATGACTCTTACCATTAAATCCCTTAGAGGGAACAAAGTTTAAGAACTGCAGTTTCAAATATAATGAAAATTAAGTAAGCAATTAAAATAATCTGCTAAAATTATGAAAAATATACAGATTGGAGAAAAAAATAATGTGATTCCCATAGTGCATAATTGCCCTACTAACAAATAAGGGTTTCCTTTCCCTCTGTTTTTGAAATTACTCAAGCAAAAGACCATTAACAGCCTGATGACCCTGCAAAACATGTTTACCTCAGGAAAATTGTTGGCCAATATGGAAACCACAGGAATGGATTAGGCTGCCCACTCAAACGCACTATGTTGTCTTCAATTTAAGATGTGATGAATCAGATCTGAAAAATGGGACCCCCCACACCTGTTTTTGGAGAAAGTCAAGTGTCAAAAAGGTCTATGAAAATCATCTCCCTCTTATCTTTTTAATAACATAATACTATTGCAAATTTTGGAAGTTGTGGTCTCCATAACCTCCCAAAGGTCATTTGTAAATACATCTCCTATGAGCTATGAGCCTTCACTATCCACAGAATAAAGCTGATCCACTGACAGTAATGAGACAAATATGTATTAGCTTCATGCCTCAGAAACTGTAATGCCCCTAGTGAATCCTTGACATTTACTGTGTGCAATTTCCCCTGGTATAAAATGCAGCTTAAAAAACAACTGGAACACATGAACACATTGGCAGTTTCTATGTAGGCCTGAAATGATGCTATAACCTGATCCTGGAGTGCCAAATAGGTGTGGGAATAAAAGAGCAGCAGATACTTGGAAGACATGCTTAATTGCAAAATCCTGATTTTATAAAAGTTTCTTTTTCTTTGAATCAGAACTTCATTGTTTTTAATTCTTGCTTTTAGAAATGTGAGCTGTTCACACGTAAGAGGGCTTTATAACAAATTTTCTCTCTTCTCCACATGTAGAATAAAATCAAAACTCTTTCAGAATTCTCTGATCCTACTATTATCCACCTACATAAGTTGATTTCAAGATATTTTTCCAACTCTGTTCCTTACCTTACTTACTCCAGTCTTATCAATCTTTGTCTCTAACTTGCTCAGCCAGATGGGTCCCAGGATTTGGCCTCTGAAGGTCCTTCTGTATTGCTATATTCCATCAGCAGCTACACAGGTGGACCCATTTCTTTTATCCACAAATCTCTCAGATTTCTCCTACTAAGAAATAGTTTCCTGGACCACTCAACTATTTTGGCTATTGTCACTTACTCTTTATCACATTGCTCTTATACATGTTGTTTCTATTTTGCTTCCTATACTCCAACAGAACATGACTTCCAGACAGTGACAGCCCTTGTCTGACTTTAGGTAGAACAGAAATATGTAGACCCAATCCTGGCAAATCTAGAGAACATCCTCCAAATCCACTGAACATGTACACTTGTAAATGCATTGACAACTACCCTCATCATCTTGATGCTAGTCGAGCATGGTGCCAAACACCTGTAATCCCCGTGCCTCAGAGGCTGAGGCAGGAGGATCGCAAGTTCCATGACAGCTTGGCAACTTAGGAAAAAATTCTGTTTCAGAGAGAAATAAAGAGGACTGAGAATGTAACCCTACATTACAGTGACCTGGGTTCAACCTTCACTATCACAACAAAATAAAATAAAATTTGCCAACAGATCAAGAATCTATGAAGAATCGAATAAAAAATGTTACCTAGTCCAACTATATTATTCTAAAGTTGAAAATGCTGAAATAAAATGGTAGGCCTAGACCCAATTTCTGGCTCCTACTTCAAATTTCATAATATCAGAATTTATTATGAATATTTAGCATTAAACAGATTGCAGAAAAAATATAAATTTTGTCTAAATTTATCAAGATGTTTGAAAATTATATATGTTATCTTTTTCAAAATTCAGAGGAAAGCCTAATTTTTTTTTTCTGGGAGAAGTATATATTTGGTTTCCTGTTTGTTTTGTTTCTTAATACTTAGCTATAAAAATTTCCCAGAACATTTGTCCTCTTATCTAAGATTCTCCTAATGATCTCCATTCTCTTTTTCAAAAGCCCATGTTCAAAATTTACTAATCCTTCCACACTCTCATGTCCTGCTGCTTATATAGCACCACAGTGTGCAAAGCAGGGAATGAGAAGTCAGGGACTCGATAAGTTTCCCACCAGCTGAGATGACAAGAACGAGTCCAGGCAAGGGTTACATGGACAACAAGAATAGCAGAGACATAAAAAATAATAATCACAAAACATGAAGACACATTTGCTGAATCACTGACTAGTCAGGAACTTTGGTGCAACTTTCCAATGGCTCTATCTCTCTGAAAAGTAGAGATTATTATTTCTATTTTATGGACCAAAACTCTGAGGATTAGTGAGATGAGGAGACTTGTTCAAAGTCACACAACTCACCAACACAAAGCTGAGACTCTGACATTAAATACTATAATTTTCATCATTTTCTCCTTGTGTCCAAAAGCCTAGAACACTGAGGAGTAGATGGGTTTAGTGTGTGAACTCAACACACCCAACTGCATTCAATCAGATCTAGTGCCCTTCCAACAATGTGGGGTATAATCAGTGCAGGCTAATTTCAGTGCATGCAGTTGCTTTAGGAGACTTATATTAACTAGGCATCTATACAGTTCTAACTGGCCTGTGTCTTTAATTCAAAACAAGATACTGATTAATTAGAAATGTTTTAAAGGTTAAATGCAGATCATGTAATCAAAATAGAAAAAAATATAACTGTAGAATTGAGAGTGGCAAGCATAATAAAATAAGTCTTTAGTGATAGAAGGTTTGGGACAGGAATTGGTACCATTTCCATGTGGGTTAGAAGGATGGAAAGATGAGGCAGGCTAAAGCTGTCCTGAAGAAATGTGCTACATTCAAGTCATGGAGTGCCACCATGACACTTCAGGAGTCCTTCTAAGTGAATGGTGCTCATGCCTGCAATTGTTCATTTTAACCAAAAATTTCCCTGATGACCACCTTAGAGGGGAATCCAAAGGGAATGAGCTGTATTTTCCCGGCACTGACTTTCCAAGTATTATGTTATATAACTTTACATGGAATCTCATACTATGTATCTTCAAGATAGTTGTTATTTGCATTTTACAGATTTGGAGAAAAGGCTCAGAATTGAAATTCTTTGCCTAAAATGGGGCAGCTCATATATTGTGCAAGTCACTTCTTGTTGTTAGTTTGTTTCCTAGCACTGACTATTCTTTCTTCTGGTAACAGTACCCATGTACCTTCAGTGTACCACTTCCCTGAATGCAGTAGTCCATCATTCTACCCTAGGCTCTGGATGTGAACAGACAAGTGTACTTCTCTGGCCAGAGCAATACTTTTATAAAGAATCATGACCTCAGTCAAGATAAATTTAACTGGGGCTTTGGCCTGGGAGGAGTATGCTCTTTTCTGCTTGAAATAGAGCTATGAGGATGTAAGTCTGATACTACTGGAAACTAACATGAAAGAAAGCCCATGTCCAAATACACAGGAAAGCGGAAACAACTATGAGAACAAATGCTTTAGAACTTATGAAGCTCATATGTATCTAAAGATCATAAACCTTTAAGTCTTTCAGTCTTATTTGCCAATAAATTCACCTATTTGCTTCATTCAAGTTGATGAAGATATTCTGTTACTCATGACCCAAAGAGTCCTATTCAGTGGTAGTCAGAAGCATTTGTAGGCAGTTTTGGTTGCTCTGTAATGCAAGAGTTCTACTGGTGTGTAATACACAGAGTTAAGGAATTTTTAATGTCTTATGAAGCTGTAGGATAGTTCTCCAGATGAGAAAAATTATTCTCAAATACCAATATTGCCTCTTGGAGAAGCATTAGGCTGGAGAACCAAGTCATTTGAAAATAAATAGCAGCCTGAGAGAGAAAAACATATATGTAATATGTATAATACATTATATGTAATATATATGTAATATTTAAAGTATTATATATACATATATATACACACACATATAGACTAATATGAGATCCCAGGGGCTTTATATATGGCATTTGGGAAATATTTTCTCTGGTATGAGAATATGTAAAAGCTATGCATTTTCATAGCAATGAGAAACCATAGAAAGTATTGGAACAGTGGGTAATGTGATAAGAAGCAGTGTTATAGGGGGTTAATTTTGAAAAGTACATTGGATATATTACAAAGCGGAAAGGAAGGAGGCACAGAGATGAGTAGGCTCAAGACCTCCCGGACACTTACTTCACAGAAGAAGGGGAATGGTATGCAAATACTCTCAGTGTTTGTTGTTTTTCTCCTAGTACACAAAGACTAAATACACACTAAGAGTACAATTAGAAATCAGTGCCTTTGGTTAAAAGTGTGTATGTGTGTTTGTAAAAACAAAAGCGTTCGAGTTTATGTGTGTGTGTGTGTGTGTGCAAATGTTCACATGTAAAAGAGACAGCTAAAGTTAAAATAAAGACTAGGATCAGAAACAGAAAAATAAACCGTGCTGTCTTGTCTTGATGTGTTTCTAGTTCCTTTGTGAGTGACAGCCGTGTTCCCGGCATAGACAAGCCCATTGTTACTTGATTACAAGTACAAAACTGTGAAATGACTGAATATAAATTGGGAAACTTCACACATCAGACATTAATCCATGTTTGAACTTAAAAAGAATATAGTGTATACAAATCATGTATACTGAGGCAAAACACAATATAGTTAATAAACATGCATTTATAAAATATGTATTTTAGTTTCTGCCAATCGAGAATATAAATCACTCACTTCGTTTTACCTAGTTGGAAAAACAGTACAACACAAAATCTCTCATTTTTGCCAACTTGAGGGTTTCATATTTTTCAGACATTGCTCCATGGTGTATGCTTTTCTTTGGATAATCAGGATTTTATCTATCAGAGTGTGTTAATTGTCAACAAAGTATATAACATGTAACTGAAACACAGAACTGGGATCTGACATTTTGCCTTGTGTCTGGAAATTTTAATTATCAAAGTTGTTGTAAATATTAAACAAAATAATTAACTAATCACAATGATCACTGTTAGAGACATAATATATGTGTCTTCCTCAAATCCTATAATTCACATGGCAAAGCTCTAACTCATAGTGCAGCTATACTTGGAGATGTCACCTCTAAGGAAATAGTGAAGCTGAATTGAGGTTATTAGTAGGGGCTCTGATCTGAATGGAACAGTGTGCTTATAAGAGCAGACCTGAGAGCCAGCTCACACCTTCTCACCCTCTCTTTTTACACACACACAGAGGAAAATCTATGTGTCAATACAGGGCAAACGTGACCAGAAGAGAGCCCTCCCCCAAATTGAAATCCTGGCACCGGGGTCAGGACTTTTGACCAGTTTATGGTATTTTGTTATGGCAGCCCAACCAGACCCATGCAATCACCCTACACAAAAATAGAGGCCAATTAAAGAAGAGAGACTGACGAAGACCAGAGAGAGAGTGATTTCTATTGTCAGTTCTTAAAATATACAGGGAGATACAATATTCATTCTGGAATCAAGAAAATATGGGGCCAAGAAAGAATTATTACAAATATTGAACACAAAGTAAGAATTCTTTCTAGAGAAGGATTAATTTCCTATGGACTTACTGCCTCTAATAAGAATGCACAGCAGTTATCATATAATATCTTGTAACAAGGGTTTCTTTTTACATTATTATTTTTTCTCCTACTAGTTTCCAATCTCTTTGGAGCCAGTAACTCTATTTGTGTTTGTATTTATATCCACAACTGCATCTACGTCTAATAAAGGCTTCATGACAGTTTCTAGTTTTCATTTCATGAATATATATTGATTGATTTATAGACTTAAAAGATAGCATATCACATCATATTTTTATCATCCATTCTCTTGCCTATATACCTACAAGACTACAAATTCTTTGCAAGCAGGGACTGTGGTTTTTCAACTTATACTAGGTATTCAATTAACAGCTATTGAGTATAAATAAATGACATATTGAATCAAAGGAGAACAGGAAGCTGTGAGGCAAGAAGAGACTTCTTTCTTGAATGGAAAACTATTGTGAAAATGTCTCAGATGCAAGAAGCCATCATCACTGGACACGTCAGTGAGGAAGCTTGGAGAATACCCAAAACTTAAAAATATGCTAGATGAAACTGAAAGTCAAGATTCTGGACCAAAGCAGCTTTGGAATATGTAACTTTTTTAGTGTACTGTAGAACTACTTATATTCAGTACAAGAGAAATCAACAGTGAAAACTTAGGAATCTATTTTCTATATTATTATATAGTCCACATATACAAAGAAGTTCACTGTCTTTATTTTGAAGCATTTACAAAACATAAATTATCTCTTTAATTTATTTAAAACTAACTTTCAATGCTAAAAGAAAGGTTGTTATCTCAGTAGTCTATAAAGCTTTTGACAAACACTCTTCTGTTTTCAATTGTCCAACATACCAAATGAATGACCTCTGTCCATCTCCAAGCATCTGCTGTTTGAATATGCTTTGATCAGAGCGTACCAAAAAGAAAACATAACTAATAGCCTTCTGTGCTGCAGTACCAGCTAGAGACAATAGTGACCACACAAAAGCGAGGTACTGCAGACCCTGCATCACCCAGTGCCTTACAAAAATTTCAAGGTCAAATGTACTTGGCATTGAATTTAGGTTTGAATGGAAGTTACTCCTATGCCCTGAGTAGCAGCGTTGTAAAGTAATTAGGAAGCACTGGAATAAAAAATTCATTTTACAAAGCCTGAGACATTGTTATGCAACCTGTCTGCATAAGTGGTGAACAATTTATTTTAAAAGAAAAAAAAAGATTACGAAGAACTGAAATGAGAGAGAGGCTGGGGGTGGGGAGAAGTAAGTGAAAAAGGGGGAAAAGAGGAAAAGTGAAAAAAAAGCAAAAATCAGGATTCTATTAGAGTATGCCAAAGGTCAAATTATGTTTAATAACCTTTCTAATTTTATGAGGTATAAATATGATGATAGTCATGTCATGACATCATTTAGCCCTGGAATTGAAGGAGTGCTTGGTCATTTAGATAATGGAGCTGGGGATGGTAATAGGATGAAACGTATAGTGCAGGGTGACAGGTTAGTCTTTTAGGATCATAGGCTCCTTCCTGGTGCTGCATAAAAGGGATTATTACATTGGCTTTCAGAAGTATCTTGACATTTCCATTAAAATCACGATTTTTGACAGGTTTATGTATTCAGCCCCTTTCATTTGCATGGGATTGAAACTTGACATTAGAAATCCTCAGACCAAACGCCATTTAAACATTGCACACACTTGCATATTTATGTGCTTACACAGCAAATGCAACATATATATCAATTTTTAATAGTTTTTATGCTTTACAATTTTTATTGGATTTCTCATTACTTGTTATGTATTAATCTACAAAAAAGACAAAAAAATTTCTAGAGAGTTTGAATAAGTTGTGATCTTCATGAAAAGTTATATTTTTGGTAGAATCCAAGATATATGCTTAACAAGTTAAGCATTCCAGGCTCTTAGTACAATTTTCTTTTGTGAAGTCATTTATATCATTTTCATGTGTTATTAAAATTTTTTCATACCTTTTAGGTTTTATTTTTCAAGGGCTATGCATTTTATTTAAAGCCATCACATTTCATTTATTTAAAGTCCCCTGCACAGGCTTATCATCACTTACCACGTCAAACTGGGATTTTTTTTTCACATGGAAAGTTTTTTACATGGGCTTTTTTACTACATGGAGAGGTTTCAGAGGGCCAGCAACGTTGACATCTCCTGAGAGTTTATTAGAAATTCAAAATCTCAGGCCCATTCAAGATACACTAAATCAGAGTTTGCTTTCCAATAGAATGCCTAGATAAATTCCATGCATGTTGAAGTTTGAAAAACCTTGGTTTAAACAATACATAAGAGAGAAACACAACAGCAAAAAAAATTGCATAAAATATTCCAGAAAATTTTCTTTTAAAATTATCACTATATTTAGGATTAGTTACTTACCATTACTCTCTGAGGTTATTTTTTTGGGAGGTGGGTACTAGGGATTGAACTCAGGGACACTCAACCACTAAGCCACATCCCCAGTCCTATTTTTTTTTTGTACTTTATTCAGAGACAAGGTCTCACTGAGTTGCTTAGTGCCTGTCTGTTGCGGAGGCTGGCTTTGAGCACACAATCCTCCTGTCTTAGCCTCCTGAGCCACTGGGATTACAAGCATGTACTAACGTACCCAGTTACTCTGAGTTTTACTAATCCTGATATCACATGCAAATTTCACATTTCCTTGCTAGGTAAACATGTCACTTGTACTGCCCTAAAATTCTATTTAACAAGCATTGGCAAACTTATGTTTGGAGGCTCAGCCTGTTTTATATATTGTCCCTTATTTCTTATATCTTGTTGAAATAAGAAAAGTTTATAAATATTCTTGAGTGGCTAAGGAGAAAATCAAAGTGAGAAACACACAAAAACTAAATGGAGGGCTAGTGGGTATGGCTGAGTCATATAGCACTTGCCTAGCATGCATGAAAACCACAAGGAAAACCCCAGGACCACCAAACAAACAAAACAAACAAAATAAAAGAAAAGCAAAAGAAGAATGATGGAATTCATATTTTAGGATACAAAGTTTTTTTATCACTTATTTTCTACAGCTAAAGTGGCATATTTCAGTAATTATAAGAGATAACATGTATCCTACAAAGATGAGGATTTTTTTTTTGGTCCCTTTTACCAAAATAATCAAAAAGGGGGGGACCCATGCTCTAATATAGATTTTAATATATGTGATATATGATAATACTGTTAAGTATAAAGCCACTTTGTTAAATAAAAATATTCAATATACGTTAAAATTTTAGTCACTCTAGGTTAATATAGGCATAGAGACAAAAATTATTTTTTGTTCAAGATTAGTAACTAAACTCTCTAACCATCCATGAAAATCTAAAACCTTATCATATTGTTAGACTCAGAGACTATTAGATGTCTTATTCTGTTGTGTGCTGGTATAAGAGAATCACTGAAGACAGGTAAGCCATAATGAACAGAAGGTAAGTTGCTGGCCTCTGGGGAGGACTTCGTGCTGTGACCACAGATGATAGAAGGGAAGGACATTAGAGAGCAAAAGCCAGAGACACTCAGCATTTTTACCATCGTGAATCCCACATGAGGGTAGAGCCCTAGTGTCCTGATCACATTTTAAGGGTACTACCTCTTAATATTAGTACAATTACAACTGAATTTTATCAAGATATCTCAAACAAATTTTTATATAAGGTCTCTAGAATGATGTCAAATCTTATGGGCACAACTTGGAAAGGTAATGTGCTGGAAAACCTTGTGAAAGCAAAATTAGCTTTCTATTTATTACATTTTGTCATCCTCTGTGTTATCAGGTTATAGCTCCTGTGGATGTTTATTAGAACATCTGATGTTTCTAGCATGAAGCAGGCTCTTTGACATCTCCAATTGACAGCCTCTAGTAGCTCACTTCAAAGGAGGTTTGACTAGAGGTACCAAACCCTTCCCAAAACATGGTTGTGAAATCAGAGAAGACAGAATTGGTGGAAGAGTAACAAGTATCTACTAGGAAGCTCCTGAGTTTTATTCTAAAGGAGAGAAGGAATAGGAGCAGCTCAGGCAGCCATACTTAAACTATGCTAGCAGAGAAGATGCCATCCACAGCCAGGACAGGAAACGAAAAAGACAGAAGAATCCACCACAATCTATGACTTAGGAAAAGGGGGAAAAGGTTTCAAAATCCATGAGGGCATTATCATGTATAGTGGAAGATAGTGATTGCCACGTATAACGATGACCCTGAGCTATGAGGAGAAGAGATACTTAGTACTATGTCTGAAATAAGAAGAAAAAGAAGAAGAAGGAGGAGGAGGAGGAGGAGGAGGAGGAGAAGAAAGTTTGAAATTTCAGAAAGTTTTCTATCAAAACGCTTATCTAAGAACTTTGCTGAAAAGAGATATTTTAGTTGTCCAGAATGCCTGAATAAGTAACCATCCTTATCAGCAATACTGGGTATGCAAGATACAACTGTTCCAGAACAATGGGTCGAAATGGCATGCCTGGAATCCTTCCTGCCTGCACAATCAGCAGACAAGGAAGAGAGGGATTCTCACAATGAAGAAGCCAAAGTAGCCAGTGAGATGTGTAAATAAACAAGTGGTGTACCAACCTACCTTTACTTATTTCCATTCAGTTTCCAAATTAATTATTTTTCACTGCTGATCTGTATGAGAATTACAACCCAAACTAGAGAAAGCAAAAGTGCACAGCCACAAGACCCACTGCAAAAGGTTAACTGTCTTTATAAGAAACTTGCCCAGACTAAGCTACCTAGTCACCTATGGAGTCTTTAGATAGGTCTTCAATAATGTACCATGCAAGCCTTATATTTACTCTAATAAATTGGTTTGAAAATGGGTAAAAGTGCATATTCCATCCTTTGCCTCTGAGCATAAAATACATTGTATCCCATTCTAGCAATGAGCATCATTTTAGCATTCAGTGCTTCCTTCATGGGCTGTAACTTGGCTTATGCATCAGCCTGAAATGGGCTAATTTAAAGTAGTCTAAGAAAGAAAAGGGGAAAAAAGCTAATTGTCTGCAAATAGGTGTTAAGAATGAAATAAAAATATAGAAAATTAGGAGTTGAAGAGGTACCATTTTCAGCTGTCGCAGCCTGCAGTCTGAGGATGTGTAGCAGTAATTTGTGAAGATGTGTGGCCACTGAATTGCTGTACAGTGAGTGATAACTCCAATACCAGCTTTGACTTGAGTGGATTAGGTGCTAAGTGGGTTTAACAAAATTACCTAGAGCATTACATCATATGTCTCCCACTTGTGATAGAAGCTACTATTCCTGTGGGACTCTGCTGAAAATGAATTGGTCACGAATATGAACGGGAAGAAAAGATACAGGAGCAAGAAGGGGGAGCCTCATTAATAGCCATGCATTTTGGCAAGCTGATCAGAATTTTCCTGAAATCCGAAGTGCCTGGCTTAAAAGTTAATACGTTCATATTTCTAATCTACTGAAGATTCAGCAAGAGTATTCCTCCAACTTGTTATTTGTATAGTCAATTTGGGAATTACCCGAGTTCCACAAATATTAGGGATAGATAAAAACCAATGGACATGACTCTTTGTTCCTTAGCTTCTCTCCTTCCCTCCTCACCTCCCTCCATTCCATCTTTCCCTCATACTCTCCCTTTTCTCTTCACTGCTTCCTTTCTTCCTTCCATACTGTGGTCAGGACAACGCACTGAGGACAGGGTATACTTAAGAAACAGGAGCCCTTCAACAGCACAGCTGGGCATTGATGGTACAGAACCAGAAGGAAACAGCAGTAGCCAGGCTGTCACTGAAGAGCCAAGGCCTTCCCTTAAGAGTACATGAATATTTTTTATCAGCCACTGATCCCATATTTGAGCATGGAACTGAAAAGGCATAAAGTACCAAATACTGGTTGAATAAATACACCAACCAAGTAGGAATATTTTTCTCTTAACAAGACACCATGGATAACTTCTATAGAGAAGTAAAGATAGTCAAAAATAGTATGTTTAAAATCTCTCTTAGACTAAGGTGACACAAAGTTACATAAAAAGTCATATCATCTCACCCTACCTAAACTCCCAAACAAGCACCACTTGAATTTGAAATCCTTTTGTATTTTACTAATGAATTGGTTTCTAGGGTACAACCCAGCCACCAGTATTCTAATTAAAGGAATTTGGTCCTCAGGGACCAAACCTGCACCACAATGTGATTCTAGACTTGGCATCCATCACCTTGAACAAGTGCCACAGAACAAACTTACTGCTTTGCATTTTTTTTTTAAATCTAAAAACGAGAGGGGAAAAAAAGAACAAGTACAAAGCACACAGTAAAGAGAGTGCTTCTAAAAAATGTTTTCCCTGAAAGATGTCAAATGGTCATTTCCATAGGCATTAGAGAACCCTAGTCTTTGTCCCAGAGCCTGCACAGTAGAAGACAGAATGGGCTGGAGTGCCAGCAGTGACCACGAAGACTGGCTGCACGAAGCCCACCATGCTGGTGCAGGCCTGAGGCAGTGTGAGCAGGGCTGAGGCCAGCTGTGGTATGCTGACCTGCTGCACAGCAGCCAAGCCTGGGACTGGTGCTGTCGCCTGCTGCACAGAGCACCCCAGCCCAGAACCCCCAAGCCTCTACAATCCAATGACCTCAACCTCTCTCCTCCCAGGGAGCGGTGGACAAATGGAAGTGAGGTAGACCCAAAAGGATATTGCAGAGCCAACCATTAGCTTTGGCACTTTTCCAAACTCAGATTAGTATAAATTTGGACCAACAGCAACATAAACTCTTAGATTAGGATACCAGAGTTGCAACCCCTAACAGTTCCCCTGCAGCCCTGTGAGAACTCTCTCTTCTTCCCACATGAATGAATCCTACTCTTTTCTAATTTCTCCCTCATCTGTGGGTTTCATTCTTCAAATTTGTGAGATAAGAACCCAGGAAGAATAATAAATTGGGGATGAGCTGCTGGGGTCTGCTGTAACACTGGAGGGCATAGCCTGCCATTAAGAGCTGTGGCACAGTGCTCAGTAGTGGTGGAGAACAATCTGGCTTTGCTGGTTGGGACCCTCAAGAGCTGATGCTAGCAGGCATCCCCTGCTTTGATTAGCTAACACTAAAACAGGCTTAGGCCTCATGCTCCAGTGGAAGCTGAGAAACACCTGTTTCATTAGGAAATGTCTTTCACTAATAAAACTACAATGTATCCTTAAGCCAATGCCCCATGGTACGTTTTATTGGTGGTCACCTTAAGTATGTTCAGAAATGCAGATGATAAATCCTTTTGGGAGTTTCACTTCACAGGTCATCTATTTCTTATCTATTTTCATGACTTTGATTTTCCTAACTGGTAAACTCATCAGGACTTAATAGGGCTATCAAATCAACACAAATAGAAACAAGGACAGTTCCCAGTTCATAAAGCCTCCAATTTCACTCATGATATTACCATGCTTTTGAGACTGAGATACCTTTGACTTTTTTCTCCCTGTTCAATCTGGTCATTTAGTGCTGGTCTCACCAAAACATATTGCCCAGCCACCACCACCTCCTGCCCACCAACACTGAGAATAAAATTTTAAAATATAGTTTAAATGCTCAATTTGAAGGAGGAACTAAAATAAAATCTTATTTCATTAATGTTATTGTTTGGATGTGAGTTGTCCCCCAAAAGCTTACGTGTGAGACAGTGCAAGAAGGTACAGAGGAGAAATGATTGGATTGTGAGAATCTTAACCCAGTGAATTCATCTCTGATGAGATTAACTGTGTGGTGGCTGAAATGGGAAGGTGTGGCTGGAGGAGGTAGGAATTAGGGCGTGGCTTTGGGTGTATATTTGTATCTGGGGAGTGGAATCTCTCTCTCTCTCTGCTTCCTGATCACTGTGATGTGAGCTGTTTCCCGCTGCCATCTACTCCTGCCATGATGTTTGACCTCACCTCGAGCCCTGAGGAATGGAGCCAGCTATTTATGGACTAAGGTGAGCCTGCAAATAAACCTTTCCTCATTTATAGTTGTTCTGGTTGGGTCCTTTTTGTCACAGCAGCAAAGAAAGCTGACTAAAACAATTAACTAATATTTTTTTTCCTCTGTAATCTCTAAAAAAGTATGAGTGACAGAATGAATATCTCTTCTGTATCAATCAGTAATAATTTAGGTAGATTCAATCACAAGAGCAACTTGATGAACACTTGAAGACAAAAACAAACTTTCTTCACATTTTACCTACATATAATGGATGATATTTCTCGAACTAGAAAAACACATAACTCAGGGCACATTTTCACTGTGCACAAGAGAAAATGATGAACCTTTGATATCCTTTTTTGTCACTGTTTTAACAATACTGATTTTGATCTAACGTTGAGCTTATCATATTTATAAAATTATTTGAGTAGAGTTTCTCCTTTTAAAGTGAAAATGGAGAAATAACTACTAAAATAAACTTAGTTATCATAAACATGTGAGAATATCTGTGAAAGAGCACAAAAAGGTCAAAATGTTTTCAAGTACTCTAGCTCAGGACCTGGGAGGTGAGCTAAGAGCAGAAGCGGGGACTCAGGCTTATAAAGAAGAATTAAATATTTAGAAGGAATTTAGATTATTAACTTAGTGGGTTAAAAGTTGGATCTTCAATTTCAATTCAGGAAAAAACTTGCATTTTTATTTTCAATGCAAAAAAAATAAAATGAATCCCTATCTCCCGTAACTACTACCTTGCCTTTATATTTCGAGTGCATGAGTGTGTGTGTGTACCTGGGAGAAGAGAATATAGGCAACAGTGAGAGAAAATGTCATAACTAATGGAAGAAAAAATAATCATTAGTGGGAATTCTGCAACACTGTGTCAGGAACATGCCCTAGAATAGCTTCAGGTTGATAGGGAATACTTAACCTGCCAGTGGATTAACTGTTGCTGACTGAAATCCCCTAGGGCAAGGCAAGAGATGAATAGCCAAAGGAGTGGACAGAACACAGTTCTGGACAAATGCATAGACCCTTGAGTGTGGAAACTGCCCAGATGCATCTGTGTATGTCCCCAAGCCTGCACCCAGATCCCCTGCAAATGGAATCACCTTACAGCACAGACATCCAAGTCTCTCCTCCATTTACTGACACCAGGAGGATTCTTGAAGTATCCTGACACTAGGATCTTTGTCCAACAGACCTCTCTGCATTTGGCTCTCTTGCTCTTTAACGTGCCTACTAAAGCTGCAACTCCTGGTTTGATCCCTGTAAGCTCTCTATCACTTATAAAATGAAAATGGTATGATATTTCCCATATTTGTTTTCTTTGTGAAAAGCAATAAACACTTTTAGCAATGATCAGGTTGGTGTTTTCTGGCAGTTTATGGCAAACCCCATATGGTCACACATTAGAGGCCACATTTAGTCTTATATAACCACTCTTCTATTTTCTTGGGTGGATAATGATAGGTTTTGAATCCCTCAGTTATCTACTGCTCTCTGATATATCCCAGTATCAGAATAAGAGACTTTATCCAACATTACTGATAAATATTCTCACAACTTTTTAGACTTATTTTATAGAATTTATTTCAGGAACATCAAAAACATTGAAAATATTCACATAGTTAATCTAGTGAACTCGTGGCTACTAACATTTGACTGAAAGTATTAGCATGGCTAAAAGAATAAATATTCAGTTAAGGACATTCTCAACAGTGAAGCAAACAGAGAAGGATCTGTCATTAACACAGATTTAAGGTGATAGCTGAACAAGGTGGTAGCTAAAAAACAGAAAAGATAAATTCTCTTACCTAGTTGAAAAAATTCCTTTTATTTTCCAATGGAAATGTATAGTAAATAGAAACTTTTCTCTTACCACAATATTTGAACTGTTTTTTTCCGGGGCAAAAAACTAACAAAAAGGGAGGCGGCTGTATCATATCTTTTAACCCATTTTGTCTACATCTTATGTGGTACAAGTATTAAAACTAAAATATATCCTACATATTATGTAATATAATAATATTAATTTGTACAAATTGATGTAATAATTTCCATGTGCTCTAGATCATGTTTTCCAACCTATTTTAATGCACTTGTAGCAGTTTGTGTTGAAAGAGTTGCAGAATTGAAACCTTGGGTCTCAGTGGACTAAAGGAACTGGAGTCATGTTTCCTTGGTCCACATTCTGGACTCAGTCCTTGTCACCTCTGCCACCTTGACAAACTACTCTCTCATTTCCTCACTTCTCCTGGGCTCCATGTTGGAGCACAGTGCTGTGTGTTTTGTGACCAGGGCTATTGTGAGGAATAAATGTTAAGACACGTGTGAAGCTAGTTCAGTGTGTGACTGGCACAAGGTGCACCTATCAACATTAGCTCTATAATGGTGTTTTCACTGGAACAGTTGTTTTCCCTGGAGTCTCTATACTTGTCAAAGTCCTTACTGACCTCTCTGGTTAAATAAGCTTAGGAAACAATTAGTGAAAAAATATAGGAACTATATATTGACTCTAAGTCCTCTGAGATATTTTTATTTTCCATCAACGTATCACAAACTTTAAGAAAATATGTAGAGTTTTCCAATTCTATTTGAATCTCTTTTTAATGTAGACTTATATGCAAGCAGAACACACTTTGAAAGTGTTCATATTTTTTATCTGCACCTAATCAGTTCGATACACCAAACTGAATCTCTTACTCCTTTATTATTAATTCTGGGCACTGCCAATCAAGGTCATCTCCAAAACCATAGGCTTTGATCTCACTTCCCATTAATACAGAAAACTTCAGCTTTCCTCCATGGTTGCAGAGTGAATTCTAAAGATTTTAAAATGGTTTCTGATGACCTCATAGTCTACTGTCAGTCTTTCTTTCCCCTACTTTTTATCCCCCACAAGCTCTTGATGTCTCTGTGACACAGCAGGTGTCCACAGGCTCTTACACCATTTCCTAAGTCCATAATGGATCCAAACCACTTCTCAACCTAACATAACCTCCAAAGAAACAGCTCATAGGGCCATGTCTCTACAAAGCTCTCCCAGGACAATTTCTATCTAAGATAGAACTTCTTGGCTTTCTAATATTTTTTTTTCATAGCATAACAATAGGAATGTATTAAAGAGAATCAGTCATATACATTGTACATGAGCTCATTTCTCCTACTTCTAAGTTCAGATAAGAATTGGAATGTATCTTCCTTTTTATTTTTAGTGTCTAAAATGATATCTAGCCCCTAGTAGTCGCTCAGAAAATTGGTTTTGATAAACTAGGAACATTGAAAAAAATATTGGAGCAGAGGCTCTGCTGCTGTAGGATACAAGTAACATCTCCATATATGGGAGAATGATAGCTATTATTATTGTCCTACTAAAACTTATCTTCCTGAAGGCAGGTGTCTACAGGTATGCTTGCCTGGTAGTGAGTCTAAGTCAATCAAATTATGTCAGTTTCTTCTAAATCCAAAATATATTTCTTCAATCCTTATCAGCAATAGAATTTGGATAATCACAGATTACCTGAAGCATGAAGGTGTTCCTTATGTCTATCAGAAACAGGTGAACACAATCTATATGTGGGCATTTCGTAACTAGTTTATCATGTAACAAACGCTATTAAATTGTAGGGAAAGTGTACTACTCAATTCAAAGCAAGAAGTTATTTGTCTCATTATAGTAAACGTAAGTCTTACCTAATAGATTTTGTAACACAGAAAAAAAGCAGAATTTTTTTTTTTGAGAGAGCAACTAGATTTAAACTGTTCTTAAATTGATGGGGCCTTTTGATGCTTCCAGCACAATCAGGGAGGATATAAAGACCATTTAAGAGGAAAGGAAAAATTAATTCTAAAACTGGAGTGCAGATAGTGAATGTAACAGTGGCATGAGTGCTAGAATTTGGCATTTTAAAGACAGAGTAAGTTTGAGCTCAAATCCTTAATATTTGACTTCCTCTGTGTTCAAAGTCTTTCTCAAAACAGAAATCCAAACAGATTGTTAACACAGGTATGTCTGGAAACTTTGGTAAATGAAAATAATTCAGCTAGGGAAGGAAAAAAGAGAAGCCAATATTAGCAGCCTTGTGTATGTACATATACAAGGCTGCTAATAAAGACTCATCTGTTCTTTTATTATTTCAAACATTCTTTAGTGTAAAAGAGAAGCCAGGTTGAGGGACTGATGTCAGGAAGGTTTTGTGAAGATAAAACTGCTCCTCAGATTATGTATGGCAGTGTTCTTCAATGATTCTCATGTCAAAGGAGATATGGCCATCATTGTGATGGGCACCTGGAATGCACAGATGGCAATTCCCAGGATGGGGAGGTGAGCCTCACAGTGCACCTTCCTCTGTCTCCATTCAGCCACTCTCTCCAGCCACGGTGACTTTCTGTCTAGATCCAGCCTGAGTGTCCATGTTAGCAGCTGGAACCCATTTTCCCCAAAATTTCATCCTGCCTTGTTCCCATCCTCATTAATTCCTTTGCTAAAATCTTACTTCCTCAGAGCTATTTTATCTGAACACTTTCTCCAAAATGGATCACTTCGTCTATGTTCTTTATGTAAATGTTTTTCACATAACTAATGTGAAACTTGAGTTGTCTGATTGTGTACTTTTACTTACTTGTTTAACATTACTTGTATCCTTCAACCATAATGTATCCATAGTATACTTCAACCATAATGTATCCATAGTAATAAAGACTTTTGTCTTCCTTATTCATCTTTCTTTCCCAGCAGTTGGCAGAATAAGAATGAAAGTATTTAAATGGTTGGAAGTATGAAAAAATACCTATTGATTGGATCCCAGTATTTGCTGTGTTTTTTGTGGGAACAACTGTACAATTTTCTGTTGTTATCTTCTTCATACAAAGGCATATATTCACCTGTGACAGAAAGATACTTGACATAGTAACCATTGTATTTCTACAAATTGTTTTCAGTTGAAATGAACATGTAAAGCCCTAAGGAAGGTTTCCCTAAATCTCAGAGGGCAAAAGTAAGCAAAGTAATTCTAATACTCTAAATGTCAAAGTTATGTAATTAAAAAAAAAACTGGGATAATGTCCTGTGAGCAAATGTGTTACCTCTCATATCCAACCCACACCAGACTCCAAAATGGGATATAAATCACTTACACTGAAGTAGAAGAAACTTAAAATGTGATGCTGGAGAAGGTCAAGTATGATAAAAATAACAGATAATTTTGGGGCATAGAGAGCACAGAGCACTTTTTATTTTCCATCAAGGATGCTCAGAAGAATAGCAATGCCCTAGAATTCCCTTACGCCCTTCCAAGCTGCAAGAGAAGAGTTGATTTAGGGATGTGGCTAACCTAAGTACATATCATCAGAAGCAACTCTGCTCTGATGTCTATGGCCAAAGATTTAGCATAGGTAAATATCCCAAAACCTTCCTATCTTTTGATGCAATGGTTAGTATATAAAATACTTTTCTGCCACAGGGGCACGCATGCCTTTGTATGAATAAGAGAAACAACAAATTTGTAGAGATTACTTCTGAACCTGAAAGGCCCTCTCAGTGTGACTGACATGAACCTGAACCTGGAGGCTGGTTAGTCAACCTGGATGGCACTGAAGATGTTTGTAGTCATCTCTCCACTGGCTTGAATGTTGGCACACAGAGAGGTGTGTGGCCAATTGTGGTGCTACATTACCACACACAACCTGGAGAAAAGGAGGATTTTCCTTGAAATTTGGAGATCATGCTTATTTTATACAGTTTAATCTCAATTATCTCAGGGAAAATTTGCTACCAGAGAAGAGGCACTTTTAGTTCTAGATTTCATTGGATGAATTTTCTAACAGTTAAGAACTATAAACTTACTGACAATAACCCAAAGCAGGCTAGAACCAGATATGGACTCTTGAAAGAAGGTGAATCATGTAAGATCCAACCATATGGATTTTTATTTCTTGAAGGCCATCCTCAATGTACAAGGCTATTAAACTCAACAGAATATGGTGGGATTTAATGGCTTGGGTGTTTGAGGAAGGAACTTGGAACTATCAGTAAGGCCATACATTGAAACAGATGAAATCCCAACACCCTGAGGAGAGGGAACTCTGTGTCTGAGTTTTAAACGCCTGTAAAATATGTGATGGGCCTCTGAAATGCACTGATAAAAGATACTCCACAAGCCCTGAAAGGCAAAGAGCTAGAAAGTCAAGAACTTGGATCAAGTATTTTAGCTTCTTCACCAAAGATAAGGCAGAGGTTAGAGCCTATTTAGATAGGAAAACTGTAAAACCATACAGGAATTTACATTAAAACCACAGAAGGGTCTGGCACATTAAAAATAAAGACACAGCTTGCATGTTGAAAAAAGGAATGGTATATTCAGCACTGTCAGCATGAGGTATGCTGTATAAAATATTCAAAGACAGGAATTCTACAATATATAATGAAAGTAATTTCACAATGGTACACAAAAATAAATTTGTCAGGAAAAAAAGCAATCGTAAGTACAGATGCAGTAATACCAGATTTTCAAAATACTCGAAGGCAACCTATATAGAATGAAAGATAGGAAAAGACAAATCCATGACTTAATTGGAAATTTTAACTCTCTTCTCTCAAAATAAATTCTTGATAAATGAATGCATATAATATGAAAGTATACAGAAAAATGCAGAACTTTATGAAATAGTTTAATGTAGTTATGATTTGCAGAAACTTCCATCCCAAGTTCCAGAAAACAGATTGTCTGGAAGTATGCATTGTGTTCCCAAAGATGTATCACAAGTTAAATAGCAATACATTCCAAAACATGAACTATCTTCCCTTAAGAAAATAAATTTGTAACTGCATAATGTTAGGCTACACAGAAAGTTTTTTCAAAATTTGAAAAATAACCAACATGCTTACAAGCCTTTATAGGTTTAAAAAATTAAGAAAATATCACCAATATTTTGGCCAAGAATGGTGGCTCACACCTTTCACCTCAATAATTCCTGAGGGTGAGGCAGGAGAATCACAAGTTCACAAGTTCAAGGGCAGTCTCATCAACTGAGAGAGAATCTCAGCAACTTAGTGAGACCCTGACTCAAAATTTTAAAAAATAATAAGAAAAAAAAGGAAGAAAAAAGTACTATGTACAGAAAAAAATCCCACAAGATTTGTGATATTCAATTAGAATATTATTTAGGGGAATATTTATGGCTCTAAGTTTTTGTGACATTTAAAATATTTTAAAAATATATGGGGGCTGGAGTTATGGCGCAGTGGTAGTGTGCTCGCCTAGTACATGGGAGGCACTGGTTTCGATCCTCAGCACTACATAAAAATAAAATAAAGCTATTGTGTCCACCTACAACTAAAAAATAAATATTTAAAAAAAATATATGAACATAATTTTCCTCTGAACAAAAGAAGAATTTAAGTCCAAATAGGTAGACAGAAATAATACATGCAAAAAAAATCAACAAAGTAGAAAATAGACAAAGAATAATCAAAGTCAGATAAAAGTTATTTGAAAAGTATATATAATAATCTTTTTGCAAAACTGATCAAGTGAAAAAAGACAAAACACACCAGAACACAAAATTTTAAAAAATCAACTGCACTAGGTTTCAGATATGAAAATCATGAAATAGTTTGTTATAATTTTGTGTCAATAAATTAGACAATGCAGATGAAATGAAGCCTTTTTGAAAAATGCAACTTAGCAAAATAAACAAGAAAAACGAGAATGCTGTCTCAAAGATTGTATAATTGCTACATAAAATTAATTTGTAATGAAAACAAAATTATCCCCCCCCAAAAAATCTGTTCACTATTGTTTGACTATGAATTTACCAAATATTTAAAGAAAAAATTGTCATCTTAAACAAATGTATTTTATGTAGCCATGATAGCGTGATTCCAAAGACATTACATGTAAAGGAAATTAGAAAGCAAAATCACCCACGAGCACAGACACATACTTCCTCAAAAAATTTTAGTACATGGAATCCTACATTCCATGAAAACATAGTATGTCATTACTAAGAGGAATTTATCCCAAGAATGTAAATTATTTAACATGGAAATTTGCTTTACCATATTAAGAGTAGAAGAAGAAAATTCCACCTAAAACGAAGAAATCAACAAATATTTGTGTCTGCTGATATCTATTTGGCCTTAACAATTGCAAGAAAGCAAGAAAGTAATTAAAAATACAAGCATTAGAAGTAGAAAATAAAATTCCGATTAATCATAGTAACGTAATTACTTTGGTGGAAAATCCAAAGGATTTCTCCCAAATGATCCATCTTGTAAAACCAAATTTGGCATGCTTAGAAAGATCACTATGAAAAATTATTTGTAGTTCTATGTAGCACCAGTAAATAAATATCATTCATAATGTCAAACAACTTAAATTGTTTAAAAACATTTAATGAATGTATACACTGAACAACTCTGCAAAATAAAATACATTGCTATGAGAAATTTTTAAGGCCCGAATGGTTAGATACATTATCTCCTAAATTAAAAAATAACATTACTAATTTTTATCACATTTATTATAAATACAATGTAACTACATTTAAATTCCTAAATTTTTTGTGAAAAATTAATCAGGTTATTTGAAACATTTATGCAAAATTTGAAATGATATAGAAGTCAAAACTATTGATAACAGGATTGAGGCCTTGCCATAGAGATACAATAGTCAAGATGGTAGCATTCAGATAGGGATGGAAACATTAGTTGAAGAAATCAAGCCTAGTTGGAACCAACCTAGGTGCCTTTCCATAGATGAATAAAGAAAATCGGATATACATATATGTACAATAGATTATTACTTAGCAAATGGATGGATCAGGAGACTATCATGCTGTGTAAAGTAAGCCAGTCCCCCAAAACCAAAGGTCAAATGTTTTCTCTGATATGTGGAAACTAACACATAATAAGGGGGTTGGAAATAAGGGGTAAAATAGAACTTCATGGGGAATGGATGGCAGGGAGGGAGGATAGGAAAAAGAAACACAGTGGAATAAATCTGACATAATTTTCCCATGTGTATATATGAAAACAACATAGTGAATTCCACCATCATGTACATCCCTAAGAGTGGGATTCTAATTAGAATAAGATATATTCCATGCTTGTATAATTATATTAAAATGTATTCTGTTGTCATATGTAACAAAAAGGAACCAATACATTAAAATAAAAAGAAATCAAGTCTAGAAACTCACTGATTTTTATATGGCCAATTAATTGTTAATAAAAGCATGAATACAGTTTAGTGAGGTGAAGTATACTTTTATACTAATCATACTGAAAACAATAGATAAATACACAAAGTGAAATGAACCTCAAATTCACTTCCTATCACAGAAGCAAATTAACTATAAGCTGACAGACCAAAATGTAAAATTTCAAATGACCAAGATATTATAAGAAAAGTAAGACTTTCATGAAACTAAGTAACTGAGAAACCTACAATGCTTTTATGTGTTTTGGAATACACAGCAATTCCTTAGTTCTGACACTCAAAGTTTGAATGTAATAAAAATAAATGAATAAATGTCACTGAAAGTAAAAGAAGTTGCTCACCAGAAGTCTTCAAAAACTCAGAAATGAAACAGCAATCCAAAGAGATGAAATTTAAAAAGACAATGAAATGAATTGGACATAACTTTCCTATGTTCATAAATGAATACGCCACCACAGAAACTCCTCATCTTATACAACCGCAAGACTGGTATCCTAATTACAGTAAGTTATTCCCCATGTATATATAATATGTCCAAATACACTCTTAGTATCATTTATATCTAAAAAGAACAAGAAAAAGATAAGGATTAAATATGTGTAATACTTGTATGTGAGAAAGGACTCATATCTAGAATTCATAAAAAAAAACCCTCCCACATATCAACAACAAAAAATGCCACAATTAAAGCTATGGATGAAAAATTTCGAACAGACCCTGTACATAAAAAGATATACTCTGTGTTCAAGCCAATAAACCCATTCAAAGGGGTCCAGCTTTATTAACTACCAGAGTCAGACAAATTAAAACATTTCCATTTCAATGACTAAAATGAAGAAGACTGATAACACAAATTTTTGTTAAGGGTTATGTATCAAATGGTACCATCATATTTTCCTGGTCAGAATGTTAATGTCACAACTATTTTGAAAACTGTTTTTATAATTTCTTCTCAAAATTAAAAATAAAGCAACCTACAATCCAGTTATTTTACTCTTGGAATTTTAAACCACACCTTTCCACTCCCCCTGCACAATGGAAACTTATGTCCACAAAGAGATGTGAACATAAATGCTCATAGCCTGGTCCAAAAAGAAAAGCAATAGAAAAACCTATCTCAGGAGAATACATAAATTCTGATATATTCATAAAATAGTACTTGGGGAAAAAATCCTGGCAATGTGCTCCACTATAGTATAAATTTGTAAAACATATTAAATGACAGAGCTGGACATAAATGCTGTATATTTTCATGAAGTTTCAGAAGAAATTTGATAGCAAGGACAGAAATCAGATGAGTAGGTGTGGGATATGGGAACTGGATTACAAGAAGCAGTAAGAAACTTTCTGAATGATGGAACTATTCTAGATTTGGGACACCTATATCATAAAAATGAGAATCTATTAATACCTGATTATACATCCAAAGTCTCCATATTTCAATTTATGTAAGTTTCTCTCAATATAATCAGAATGGCAATCATCAAGTATACAGGCAACAATAAATGTTGGTGAGGATGTGGGCAAAAAGGTATACTCATATACTGCTAGTGGGACCGCAAATTGGTGGTGCAACCACTATAGAAAGCAGTATGGAGATCCCTCAGAATACTTGGAATGGATCCAACATTTGACCCAGTTATCCCACTCCTTGATTTATACTCAAAGGCCTTTAAATCAGCATACTACAACTATGACACATCAATGTCACAGTTGTGTCTACAGCAGACACATCAATGTTTATACCAGCTCAATTCACAAGAGCAAAGCTATGTTACCAAACTGCATGCCCCTTAACAGATGAATGGATAAAGAAAATGTGGTATATATACATAATGGAATATTACTCAGTCATAAAAAAGAAATTATGGCATTTAAAGTTAAATAGATGAAACTGGAGAATATTATGCTAGGTGAAATAAGCCAGTCCCCCAAAAACCAAAGGCTGAATGTTTTCTCTGGTATGCAGAAGCTAATTTCACACTAAGGCTGGGAGTGGGTAAGGGAAGAATAAAACTACTTTGGGTTAGAAAAAGGGAAATGAAGACAAGGGAGGGGGAATGTGAGTAAGATAGACTGTAGAATGAATTTGACATTACTATCCTACATGTATATGTGATTACACAACCAATGCAATTCTGTCACGCACAACAAGAATGAGAAGTCATACTCCACCTGTGTACATTCTACTATCATGTGAAACTAATTAGAACAAATAAATTAAAAAAATAATCTACCACAGTATGGAATGGGCTATGAGAGAAAATCAAGTATATTTGCAGAAAAAAATTACAGTTATCTAGATGACTAACTACACACTATGTACATGTGCATAAACATGCATTTTTATAATTACTGCATCATCAGAATAAAGTAATCATGTTTAAACAGGGGAGAAGAAAACATGGTAACAATGATTCTCTGAGATTTGGGAAAAAAATCAGTGTTTCTTATAGTCTAATTGTTTTCTTGTCACAATAAAATTTTTGAATTCCAATTTTTCTACAGTCTATCAAATTCTTTTTATTTCATAGCAATGTTTTAAAATACAGAGAGCTGTAAATGAACAGCATTTATGTCTACTTCATTTTCCATGTTCTCTGCCAGCCTCTTTACCAGTTGATATTTAACATTTAAAATTCAAAGGAAAGCATAATTTTTTTTACTCTATCTTGAAAAACAGGATGGGGAACGACTTTTACTTAAAAATATATAGAAAAAATGTTAATCTTTAAATTATATCATATTTAGAATTTCTTCTTTGGAAAACTGAATACCATTGGTGATTTTAGTTAAAAATATTAATGAAGTTGAATTAGAAACTAGGTCCATGTTCTCTCAAGAGTGCTGGCTGTAACACTGGTATCAAATATTTTATTTTGCCAACATGGGCTTTCCTCAGTGCACTTAATAAAAATGACACAAGTTTAAATTGTTTTTCTTTAAGCTACAAGCAAACAAGTGATCCTAACAATATGAATATTCTTTTCTTCTGAGAAACTGCAAAACAGGGTTATGTATTTTCCTGCTGGGTGGGTATTTCCAAACTGTCTTGGATCCTGTACAAGAAATACCACATACTTCCATGACACTCGAAATGTGCCATTTCAGATTCACTGGAAACACAAGAAATGAACGTCAAGATCATTACAAATTTTCATTCCCTGGTTTGAGCCCAAGAAAGCAGAGGTGAGTAAGAGAACAGAGATAATCTCTGTGATCCTACTTCTTACCTCATGGGATGACCAAGCCATTCTCGCTTTTCATGTCATACTTTTTAATATCTTGACAAGCTGCGAAGGTGACAGGAGGTGTACCTATGGGCCATGTGGGTGACATGAGTAAGGGAAAGCGTCTGCATGTAATAACAGAGTGGAGCTGAGAAGGGTGACTTGAGGACCTCTGTGGGGACATCTAGTCCAGCAGAACTCTTACTTTTTTATAACAGGATATCTACAATTTTAGGTAAAATCTATAATTTGTAAATGAATGATTCAAAATTTTTAGATGGTATGCAAAGTAAAGAGAATTTATAAGCCAATGCACAGTTATCAGGTGTATATGATTTATAGCTTATGAATCAAAAATATACATTGTATCTCACTTGCGGTACATTATGGGTAGGATTCTTCACAGTCTCTTTTGAACAATAACAGCAGCAGCTCACAGATACCAAAGGTTTTGTCACACAAAGTAGGTCTTCTACTTAAATCTTTGGATTTCCAAAGCACAGTCCTTTTACCCAAATTATCCAAATAGGCAGCTAGTATTGTACAAATACTGACAAAACAATCTCCAACACCAAAAACCAAACAAGCAAACTACAACAATTACCAAAACAAAACAAAACAAAACAAAAAAACAGGTCAGGGAGAAAAGACAGCTCAAGGCCAACTTTTTCCCCTTTGCCTTTGGGTTCTGCTATGGTTTAGTATGGTTTGCATGTGTCCCCAGCATCTACATGATTGGAGAACTGGTCCTCAGTGGTGGTACTGGGAAATCTTAAGAGGAAATCCCTTAAGAGGAGAAGCATTATGGGAAGTTCTTGGGTCACTTGGGGCTCTTTCCTTGAAAGGTATCAAAATATTTCTCAATTGGTCCTTGAGTTCTTGGGGAAGTATTGTTACCAATGGAGGACCTGGTCCTACCATCCTTTCTGCTTATGGTTTCAAGATGTGCCTCTTATTCCTACCTTTGCTTCCAACATAAAGTGAGGTCATCTGTAGCCCACAGCAGATGTTCAACCAACAAAGATGAGAGAGAGAGAGAAAGAGAGAGAGAATAAGAGAGAGAACAAGAGCAAGTGAGAGCAAGCAGCCTGGGTATATGGTGCTGTAGCTCAATGGTGAAGTGTCCCTGAGTTCAGTCCCTAGTAACGCGCGCACATACACACACACACACAGAGTTAAGTACTTATAAATTTACTATTTAGCTGTGATTTTTAGATTAAAATTTCAGAAAATTTTCAGTGAAATTAAATATAGCCATTAGGAAACATCACTATTTGTTTCCTTTTGTGATTTGTAGCTATAGATCGTAAGGGTCCCTAGATTTTGAGGGTCTTCTTTCAATACATATGCCAAAATAACTAATCATATGTGATTATGATTGTTCAGTGAAGCACATCTGTCTTCCTGTATAATATGATAAACAGATGTAAAATCCATCAAATGACCTCCCTTTGCAAAAGCTTTCAACAAAAGTATCACAAGGTGGAGATATGTATTAAGACAATTGGTGAATTTTCACATCAACAAACCCAGATACATTCTCACCAAAATTTCTCCATTTATATAGATGCAACCCAAAACAAATGTGAATAGCATTCCAGGCACTGCTTAAAAATGAGAATATCTGATTGTCTCTCTCTCTCTCTCTCTTTGAAAATATTTATTTTGTTTAAGCAAAAATGATCAATGTAATTGAGACAAGAGTGGAGATGGGGAATGGTCCAGGGAATGACATTATTTCACTTCTAGAAAGAATGATGCAACATGTCAATATCTGTGTTTTCAGCAATTTATTCACCTACAGAAGCCATAATTGCTGCATTAATTATTATCTGAAGCTGACATTCTTGGCTTGATGAAAATACACAGTCACCAAGGACAGGCTTTCTTTTCTTCCACCAACGGTACTGGAAGAAAAAAGCCTTTCTACCAAGGAGAAATGTGACTCAGACCAACAACCTCAGAAGCAATCATTTGTCTATAATAAAAAACAAATACTGTCAACACAAAGGAGGAATAATTCTCTTATGTAGCTCTTTGAAATTCTCAACCTTAGGAGGGATTAGACCCATCAAAATAGAAACAAACTAAAGTAAGCAATATCTTGCAAAACAAAAATATCTATGGAGGATCCAATTTCACAATGCATTTGAAATTGTCCACTTAAATCAATTGTAACAATACAGTTGTCTCAGATAAAGCGTATATCATTAAAATGATGTTGCCTTATTGTTAAAGGGCATTTTGAAAAGCATGTACTTGATAAATATTCTTTCTACCTTCCCAAATGGCTAACAATGGAATAATTTAGGTGGGAGTGAATGATGTTCTATATACCTTCTCTTGGATTTCTCAATTTTTAATTTAATGTTGGAAAATCAACTGTTTTCAACGTATTTCCCTCTGGGCTTAATGTAAGTCAGCCATTACCCAAAATATTGGGAGCCAACCAGAAATTACATATCTGTCACCCAAAATCTGCCTGATACTTTGCTAGGTACTAAGTGATGCAGACATGTAAAATGTGTCTGTTTCCTTAAGTAGCTGCAAACAAGTTGGTTAAAAAGAAAAAAGAAAAGCACAGAACATACAGAACATGGCACAAAGATATAAACAGCTGGATTTGAATGATGCCAGAAGTTTGTCGCGCAGGATATGCCAATTGCCAAACAAATTGATGGACTCCATCACCCTCCATGTTCCCACGGTTGCTTTTGGACTCTAGCCTTTGGCGATGGCTATAGCTTTACCAAGGGGAAAAGAGATCTGAAGGCATTTGTGTGGACAGGAGATTAACAGGACTGCCTAGAGAATAAAGGCAAGTAGATTTTCTCCTCAATAATTTTCATGGATTATTGTTTAAATGTGGAGACGGGAGCTTGCTTTCTTCCACTGGATGCCATTGCAAATATTTTGTAAAAGATTTCATTGACTTTTCAATGAAATCCTTTAAAGAAGAGTTTACAGAAAGTATACATTAGAAGAATTCCAGAAAAACCTCAAAGCCTTAAAATCGCACATTAAAATGATGAAATGTATAGAGAAAATGGGGCTGTGAGGACTTCAAAATTTAACTAGAGTGGTAAAAGACAAAACAGTTGTCAAAATCATTCACACTTTTTTTACTTTTAA